>VONZ01000095.1:497500-815000 GCA_012976165.1 Labeo catla
CTTACCAAAATAAGAGGGATCAAACAAAATGAATGTTATTTTTTATTTAGTACTGACCTGAATAAGATATTTCACATAAAAGATGTTTACATATAGTTCACAAGAGAAAACAATAGCTGAATTTATAAAAATGACCCTGTTCAAAAGTTTACGTACACTTGATTCTTAATACTATGTTGATACCTGAATGATCCACAACTGTGTTTTTTTGTTTACTCATAGTTGTTCATGAGTCCCTTGTTTGTCCGTTAAACTGCCCGCTGTTCTTCAGAAAAATCCTTCAGGTCCCACAAAATCTTTGGTTTTTCAGCACTTTTGTGTATGTGAACCCTTTCCAACAATGACTGTATGATTTTGAGATCCATCTTTTTACACTGAGGACAACTAAGGGACTATAGGGTTACAGAACTATTAATGATGGTTCAAACACTCACTGATGCTCCAGAAGCAAAAGCGATGCATTATGGGGCCAGGGGTGTAAACTTTTGAACAGAATGGAGATTTATGTACATTTTGATGTACCTTTTTTCTTGTTTTGCATAAATATCTTTTTTTTTTCTTTAGTACTGCCCTTCAGAAGCTACAGAAGATACTTACATGTTTCCTAGAAGACAAAATAAGTTAAATTTACCCTGATCTTCAAATTCAAAAAGTTTTTACCCCCCGGCTCTTAATGCATTGTGTTTCCTTCTAAAGCATCAGTGAGCATTTAAACGTTCTGTAATAGTTGCATATGAGTCCCACGGTTGTCCTTACTGTAAAAAAAAAACAACCAAAAAACACACAGCCATGGATTATTACGGTAACAACACAGTATTAAGAATAAAGTGTAAATAAACTTTTGAACGTGGTCATTTTTATAAATTCAACTATTATTTTCTCTAAATGTCTTTTATGTGAAATATCTTATTCAAGTCAGCACTAAATAAAAAACATGCATTTTGTATGACCCCTCTTATTTTGGTCAAATAATTAAAATTTTGCAGATTCTGCAAGGTGTATGTAAACCTTTCACCTCAACTGTACATTTGCATACATTTAGTGGGTAAAATTAAAATTTAAAAACTTACACACATTATAAAATAAAATTCTACACTGTTTTTAAGGTCTAAAGTGCAATATAATCCAGACATTTCTGTCCAGACATACAGAGAGAATGTTATTTCTAGCGCCCTCTAGTGGTTTAAATATATAAACACTTGTGACCTGTTAAGGAATGTTCAGGGTTCTGCATCTGCGGCGCTGTATTAATTACCACAAAAAGAAAAATTCAGATCATCTGTAACAACTCAAAAACATATGTACAATAAGGCAACAACATTTAGGAGTGTTTAGGACAAGGAGGTCTGTAAGCCATTAACATTCACACTCAGTTTTGAGGAAGTGACATAGCTGGCAAAGTATGTAATATGATGCAAAAGTTACCAAGTTAGTAAGTGATTTTATGACACTAGTTTCACATACACTTAAGTTTAAAATAATTTGCATTGTATGCATTTATTCCTGTCCTTTGAATTTATGGGTGCATTACTGTAAAGATGATTCTTGTCTGTTTGCACAAACTAAGAGAGGAGCTGAAATAAACCTTTGTGGTAATAAATAGGACAGATTCTGTTAGGGACCTTGACTTTTTATTTGCATTTAATCTGGACCATTCCTTTAAAAGTATCAGCAAAAGAAATGAGTAAACCTGGTCTATCAACACACATCAACTCATATCATACTGTAAATATACACACTGGGTCCAAAAGTCTCAGAACACAAGCATATATTTTTTGAATAAAAAATTATATTATCAGCATATATACTTGAATGTATAAACTGAAGTAAAAAATACTTTCAGAACTTAGTATTTGGTTTATTCTCTTTCACTTTAATGGCAGAAGCATTTGTGCCGCATTAACCTAGAAATAGTGTAGAATCTGAAATACTTTTTATGCATTTTTGTGCATTTAACATCATTCAATTTTACATCATTCAATGTAGTCTGACTTTTGGATCCAAATGTATATTACTGTTGAAAAAAAAAGTAAACTTTTTTTAAACATTTTTAAAATTAAGATTAAAATTTAAATTTAAGATGAAAAAACACAGTAAAAACACTACAATTATTAAATATTATTACAATTTAAAATACCTGTTTTCTATTTGAACTTATTTTAAAATGCAATTTATTCCTGTGATGCAAAGCTGAATTTCAGATCCTTCAGAAATCATTCTATCATTTGAAATCATTTGAAACCGCATTCTGAAATTGCATTTCGTTTTTCAGGATTCTTTTATAGAATCAAACAAACAACATTTATTCAAAACAGATTTTTTTTTTGTATTGATGCAAGTCTTTACTGTCACTTTTTGAATGAATCCTTGCTGAATAATATATGATTCAGCATGCTTGTAAAAGTCTAAACCTCATCCTGTGACTTATCAGTATGCCAGGGCATGCCTGAATGTGTTGTTTGTTGGCTCACTACACTTTTCATGGCTCATTCCTCATCCCAGTCATATGCCACTACGCATATACTTAAACCGGCGCTCCTCCGGCGTCTGAGACGGGCGTTTGTGCCTATAGGAGCGAGCGTCTGAGTCTCACATACGCGCACACACACTCAAAACAAACACTTGCTCAATCAAGCAACTATTCCCAAACCTCCTTCACACAGACTACCGAATCTTATCCCCCTCCTCGGTCTTTCCACTGACATCCCCCCCTTTAACTGCATTGTGTTGCAAATACAAAACCCAAGCTGCCGACTGCCAACAAAGGTTGCCTTGGATACGCTCTCAGTGCACACACACGCTCTCCAAAACACTCGCACAATGGAGCTAAAGGGGCCCCCAGGAATGAACGGAGCCTGGGAACGGGGAATAGGGAGAACAAGACAGAGAGAAGGAGGGGGGACCCTAATGAACGAGACTGACCTGTTGACACTCATGGTGGACTCCCATCGACCAGCTACGTCTAGAAAGCTTCCTTTCATTAACTATTCTCTTGCCTTCTCACATGGAACCCACAGGCCACACAGCTTTTCAAGAGATGGTATATAATGTGACATACATTAGCGTTCAAAACTTTGGGATTGGCAGGATTTCTATGTATTCTTAATCAGCAAGGACACATTAAATTGATTAAAAGTGACAGTAAAGACATTTATAATGTTAAAGATTTCAGTTTCAAATATTTATCTCTTTATGAATTGCCTGTTGTATTTCTCATTTGTAAGCCGCTTTGGATAAAAGCGTCTGCTAACTTAATAAATGGAAATGTAACTGAATGCTGTTCTTTCAAACTTTCTATTCTTTTAAGAATCTGCATCATGATTCTTAATGATTCACAAAAATCTTAAGTAAAATAATGAATAATGCTTCTTGAGGATAACATTATCATATTAGAATGATTTCTGATGGATTATGTCAGTACTGACAGTTGAAAATTCAGCTTTGCTTCACAGGAATACATTATATTAAAAAAAATAAAAAAATAAAAAAATAATATATATATATATATATATATATATAAAAAATAAAAAAGTTACATTTATACATTTTACAATATTACAGTTATTTACTGTATTTTTGATAAAATAAATGCAGCCTTGGTGAGCATAAGAGATTATTTTCAAAAACTAAATCTAATTAATTATATGGTGTTTCGATTAATTAATCTAATTAATCGCAAAAGAAATTTGACTGAAAATACCCACAATAGATTATTTAAATCTATTTTTGTATTAAATGAGAAAGTATCAAGTAGATATTACAAATTGTAGCTTTAGAAAGAAGCATTTTTTTGATTCAGCATAAGATTTGTTACACATAAACATTCAGGCTGCAACAGCCTAACGTAAACTATGGAACACAAAAAAAAGATAATTTGAGAAACATTTTTTTCATTCATGCAAGTCACTGGTAACCAAAACAGCTTTGTTACCAACAGTCTTCAAAATACCTTCTTTTATGTTCCACAAAAGAAAGGTTTGAAACGACATGAGGGTGAGTAAATGATGACAGAATAAAATTTTTCCTTTCATGTTTTTATTATTATTATTTTTTTTAATGAAATGATACTCTAAATAAGAAACTAAATCTGCCAGCAGGTGGCAGCAAATGTCTATAGGAGTCATTCATTCGATTCGTTCAAACGGTTGATTCATTTAGGAATGAAGTAAATGGCTCTCTTTGTGAATCATTGGTTCACACGATTTGTTTAAAACGCTAAAACATTGTGTTTAAAGTATAACACAATATCAATCTTCTTATTTACTGAACATTTGTATAAAATCACATTTTAGCTCGTGATAGATCGGGACAAAAGCAGCAGACGTGTCATATTGCTCTTGCTGCCCATGTGACATTGTGTGATATGTGATATATATATATATATATATATATATATATATATATATATAAATATGAAAACAACTCAAACAGGAACATTTTTGCCCCAATATCTTGAATTTATGGCATAACTGCATTTATGGAGTTGTTACCCTGCATCTTATTTGTCAACAGTCAACTGTATAAAATATAAGATGATGTACAGGTCTGGGGGCGGAGCCACCGCGTTAACTGCATTAAAATATTTTAAATCACGTTGTTTTTTCATAACTACTTATTTAAGCTAACGCATTAAGCTGACAGCCCTATATATTATATTATATTTTATTATATTTTAATCATTAAAACATTTCTGCTGTTCCAGACAAAGTCAGAGGCGGAAATACTCAAGTTTAAATTTCACATTTCCAAACACAAAGTGTTCTAATTTGCTGCATTCTAATACCAAATTCTCCCACTTTCACTTCCACTTGAAAATAACCTTTAAAACAGTGCTTTAGTTGCCTTGGAAATGATGTCAAATGACACTTCAAACTAAAGTTGGGGTTAAATTATGTTAATGTTGGATATTCAACCTTGAGTACCATTCCAGTGTTTAATTTGAAGTAGGAAGCAGGAAAATTCTGATGTACTAAATACAAGGTCTGAACTCAGAGGTAAAATGTGAAAACAGAGCGGAAGCAGGGGAGGTTCAAGTTCAGGTTCCGACCAAGCGTTAAGAAAAACAGCCTTTGAAACACTACAGGCCAGCAGTGCTATATAAAACATTTTAAAAGGCCTAAATGTGTCATAGTGTCAAGCATTCTTGAAACACAAGTTCCTTTTCTTCAAAATTAAACTATTACAGAAGTGAAACCGTTACAGATCACAGCACAGACAGATAACAAATGAGCTAGTAATCTAACCCTTTATAACCACACAAAATCAACATGAGACGTATATGATTTCAGTTCTCTAATGTCATTTTTATGTTACAGCAGTTTTAATCTGTTCCCAAAAGTAAAATGTGTTCTGAAAAGAGCAATAAATCTGAGCTAACCATCTCTGTGTACACATCCCAGAGTGACAGTCTTTCGGTAAATATTCAAGGTTTTGACATTTGAGGTGAAAGAGGTTGAAATCAAGCTAAGACATTTAACAACCTAACACTTGTTTTACACAGTGCTGCAAGCACAAAATATGGTCTTTACAAGCATGTAGAAATTTAAGGTGTGGTCACATTATCCACTGTCAATAGCTTAGCGATGCTTGAAGCACAGTTTAGAAGTAACTTTCAAACTAAGCAGCTTTCTGTTGTGCAACACACAAAACTAGGGATGTAACGAAATGATCAATATCGTGGTAAGGAGATAGCAAAACTGTCTTGATATAATTGTGGTCACATGACGATATGAAGCGATAGGTCTTCTGGGCAAAAAGTGTTTTGTTTTGTGTTTTTTTATATATATTTAAACTTCTTATTTTAACATGAACGTCTTTAATGTTGTGTTTTGTGCCATTACGCTTTGGCACAGTATCTGTCAAAACTAACTATAACCGAAAATGCAATATGCAATATGACTCAATCACTTCAAGTCTGTTTTCGCTGCGCGTTTCAAAGCGAAGCACGTTTATTTAAGTGATCAGCTCATGATCTGGATCAGTTTACTGTGAATGAATGCAGTGAACATGTTTAATGCATGTGCTGTGAGTTTAATGCGCGTTTGGGAACACAACAACCACCGGTTATGCTTTATTTTCGCAGCAGATGATTACAGCATTTCACTAGATTTGTAGTGAGACATGTTTTTGTAAGCCTGTTTTCACTGAAGCTATAGTTTTCCTTAAAAAAAATAAAAGCTTTACTGCTATTTCCAAAAAAATAACAGCTTAAAGGTGAGGTATGAATTGTTGACAGCGAGCTGTTTAAATGCAGTCCAAATTCAAAATATCTCTTTCAAGTTCAGAAATTAGGAAACAAGTATTGCAATTTCCCTACTTTAGTGTAAAGCAACAATAATATACCTGTTAAATATTAATTTTCATTTATTTTACAATATATGGCTATTACTGTCATTGTTGTTATTATTATTATTATTTTCTAACTTGTCTAATTTGTTTGATCTAATTTAGACTGAGACAGTATATCACAAATAAAGAGGGTTAAGTCCCCTTTAAAGTTACTTATTTAAAGACTTAATTTTAGTAGGTTAAGAACATGGGTTGGAGCTCTTCATTTTGAACTCTCAAAGTGCATTTGATAGAATAATTTAACTTTAAAATGTACATAGAAAAAACTTAAATTGTTTGATTCATCAAAATATCCACCATTAGCAGCTATTACAGCTCTGCATAATCTGGGCCTAAATAAATTGTATTCTAAACTTAATTGGCAATCAACTGTTGAAGCTATTAGGTGTGCTGACCCAAAAATCTTTTAAAAACCTGGGACAAGTTTAAACCAGTAACCAGGCATCACAGCTGGAGGGCATGTCTGACTTTGACATGTGTATATTGCCATTATTATGTAATCAAAATGAAAATTATTACTGCTGGTCTTCAATGATAACGTCGTGTTACTTTAATGTATTTGCTCTCAAAAATGATAAGAATTTATGCTGATATCGTCCAAAACCACACTTTGCCAGGGGTGTTTCCAATCTTTTGGAGGGCAGTGTATATATATTTGATATAGTTGCATCCCTACACATAACTCAACTTTGTGCCCTCAAGGAATCCCGACTGCTCTACTGAAATAACAGGATTTTTTCAAACTACAGTAAATAAAACCACGGTATTCAAAGGTAAATGTTACTCAATGAAATTTTACATTTTTAATAGTACAGAGCCCTTCACAACATGCAGAAAAAAGTAAATTGTGAGCATGATTTACTAATTTGTTCCCTAGTTTTAAATAAATTGTGTTCACGAAATAATACATTGCTCTAATTTCGGTCTGCATTCCTATAAACCGATGTAGACTGCTTTCACTTAAAATGATTCCATGCAATGCTGCAAGGCTTTTGAGAATGTCTCTATAACTCATTCCCAACTCAAAATTAAATCCAGTCAAAGTGTCTTTATTCATAACATAACAGAACACAATATTAGCAACAGGTTTATGAGAACGCAGACAGGAAGCAGAACAAACTTGGTTCTCACACACTACAGTTCAAATGTTTGGTGCTCATAAGATTTTTAAAAAAATGTGTTGCAACTGTGATTTTTTCTTCATTGAAGCTTTGCATTTGGTTGGCTAAAAATTTATCAAAACTCAAATCAATATTCTGTGTACAATTATTTGAAGGCACAATAAGTAGGGAGCGCATATCAAAAACATAACATCAAAACAAACAATAAAACAAAGCCGAGGAAGCAAAATGAGGCCGCTGGAGCAACTGCTAATGTGAGACGGAGCTTTTATTATGCCACAGTCGAGTACTTCCGCTCCTTCCAGTCATATGTGGGGTAAAACAGGTAAACAGATAAAACGCTGTTTTATCAAACTAAATAAATTTGAGCGAATGTTCTGTTATAATGTTACTCTGTGCATTCGTCACCTGTCTAACGCAACGCATAACAAAACAAAGTGGAAATCAAAGCGACATGCAGCGTCCCGTGTTCGAATTCAGACTCGAGGATCTTTCCCGATCCTGCCCCCATCTCTCTCTCCCACTTCGCTTCCTGTCACTTCTAAACTGTCCTGTCATAATAAATTCAAAATGGCAAAAAATAAATCTATAAAAAAAATAATAATAATCTTACATACTGTGCCTTTAATTCTGTCATCCTGGCATCGCAGACCCGCTCTCTCTTGTTTCATACAAAAGCAAGCTGCTGCCATTTTGTGATGATTGTAATGGACTGTAAAATAACTAACAAACTGGTAAGATTTTAAAACAGTTACATCTTAAATCAGTGTCTTTTAGCGCCATAATTATTACTGTGGTGAAATGCCATCTAGTTTGAACTTATCACTTACTAGCAACTGCTTTCTTCAAATATTGAAACCCAAATCATTATTTTGTGCCTAATTATTTAGTTTTGTGGCAAGTAGCCCTGTAATAAGCGGGAAAATGTACATCCAGCCGGTTGTTCTTGTAAAAAGTCCTTCAGTCTTATACAACAACTCTTCGCTTTACGTCGGGCTGCTGATAAGTCTGTTAGGCTTTATTCTGCGATAACAACGGGCTGAATGTACATTATCCCTTACTTAAAATACCTGTTTTCTATTTTAATACATTTTAAAACGTAACTTATTCCTGTGATGGCAAAGCTGAATTTTCAGCATCATTTCACCAGTCTTGAGTGTATCATGATCCTTCAGAAATCAATCTAATATGCTGATTTCCTACTCAGGAAGCATTTCTGATTATGATCAATGTTGAAACCAGTTGTGCTGCTTAATAATTTTGTGAAAAATTCTTTCAGAACTCTTTGATGAAAAGAAAGCAACATTTATTTGACATTAAAATCCTTTAAAACACTATAAAAGACTTTACTGTCATTTTTGGTCAATTTGATGAGTCCTTGGCTAATAAAAGTAAATAAAAGAATGTTGCTGACCCCAGACTTTTGAAGGCTAGTGTACATAGTAAACCTCACTCTGTGAAACGCTCATGAGATTCACAATTGCAGCTGTCATGGTTCAGCTTAGGGATCTAGATACGGCTGTGATCCCAAGAAAAACAGAGCATCATTTAATTTACAGTCATTTACAATGACTTACCCTGACGCAATGAGTGCCCGTGACTGGGCCATGGCAATTCTCTGCAGGGCGGGGCGGCTGAGGCCAGCCAGACTGCTGCGAGGGGGCACTGGGGCGGCACAAGCTGCTGACGCCGTCGACACGGGACCCAGAACGCGAGCAGAGGGTGTGGGAGCGCAGGTGGTGGCTGTAGATATAAGGGTGTTGGAGGGTGCAGGTGCTGTTGGGTTGGGTGCAGAAGTCGTGTGAGGTGTGGTAGAAGGTGGTGGGGGTGGCGGTACAGCAGGTGGAGGAGGACGGTTGGAGGATATCGACAGGGCGGCAGTGGCTGAGCCCAGCAGGGAGAGGGAGTGTCCGAAGCCTCCGCTAGCACCCGAGGTGGAGTTCCTATGTGGCGAGAGTACTCGGGAAAGGGATGGAGGGTGAGGCAGGGTAAGCGAGTACGAGTGTCCTCTTGATGGTGCTTTTGGGCTCGGTGGCTTGGGTAAGGGCGGGGGTTTCCGCCCGAGAGTTTGTGCCATGCTAGGAGTCTTGACGCCTAAGACTAGCATACACTGCTGGCAGGAACATGGTTGACCCAGTGAAGTGATAGCAGAAGCTGGGAGAGCTCCACTGGGATAGGCACTGCCATTCCCTCCGCTAACCCCCGATACGCCCACCCCCAAGAGTCCGCCACTTCCGGCGGATGACCATGCGTGCGGTTTAGGCAGCGGGCCGGAGACGAGCGGGTAGGCCAGGTCTGAGCGCCTTTGGATGCGCCGGCGCCGCTGCGTCTGTCCGTTGATCTGCGTCATACTCTGCAGGTCAATAAGGTAGCAGAAGCCCAGCGGCGTTAAGTCCAGCCAGGGCTGCTGCCGATCCCGAGCCGCCTGGATGGCGATGCTGACCTCTGTGTCGTACGGCGTCCATGAGCCCGAGTCGTTCTCCCATTCCCACACCCAACCCTGACCCGGAGCCGACCGTGGGTCATAGAAGCTTCGCCGCACGGGTCTTAGCGTACCTGTAAGGAAGAGCAAAGTTGTTAGCTTAATGAAACTTCTGGTGTTAACAAATACAGGTTCTATTCCTGTATTAATGCATTTGCTTAAAACAAGAATTTGGACAGGAGGTTAAAGGAATAGTTTACCTAGAAATGCACCCTCGTTTTGTACCAAACCCATAAGACTACTGTTCATCTTCAGAACACAAATTGAGCTATATTTTATTATGAGCCTATATTGCAAATTCTGACCCTGGACCACAAAACCAGTCATAAGCATCAGTTTATTTAAATAGAGATTTATACATCATCTGATGTATATATATCTGAATAAATAAGCTTTCCATTGATGTATGGTTTGTTAGGATAGGACAATATTTGACCGAGATACAATTATTTGAAAATCTGAGGGTGAAAAAAAAATTTGAATATTGAGAAAAATCGCCTTTACAGTTACAGTTACCAAATCAAGTTCTTAGCAATGCATATTACTAATCAAACATTATGTTTTGATATATTTACAGTAGGAAATTTACAAAATATCTTCATGGAACATGATCTTTACTTAATATCCTAATGATTTTTGGCATAAAACAAAAATCTAATTTTAATTATGATCTCTATGTATGCCCATTGAGCAGTGTTTATACACAATGACTCACATAAAACCATTACTGTAGTGTGTTTTCCAATAAAATACTATTTCAGTCTTTCCACTTCCAAGTTTCATGTTTAATTCACTGTCACTTGTCTTTTGTTTGTAATTATTTGTGAAATTTACTGGTACTAGCAATTTCTGAGTAAATTGTTTCACCACTAAACTGTTTTCAGTGTAAATTAATAACTTAAATTAAATCTGCTTATCATATAAAGCATTTTTGTCTATTCAGAAGATTTGGATTAAACTGATGAACTTTTACAGTGTCTACTTGAACTTTTAATGCGTGAATATCTTGAATGTGTGAACTTTCAATGCATGGACAAAAATGATGACAGGTTTTTTTAAAAATATCTTCTTCTGTGTTCTGAAGATGAATGGAATATAGTTGTATTTTGGTTGTATTATTATTTTTTAAGTAATAATTATAATTATTACAATAATTATTAATAATTTCACTGATCAAAAACAATTACACAATTATGCATGAAATAAAAATAATACTAAATAATTACAAATAATTTATGCAGTCCATAAAAAAAAATAACATACAAATGTTACAGCACATCCGAAGATACACAGGGTTTTTATCTGCTATTTCTAATCGCAAGTAAACAGTATTTTACATTTCAGAGGAGGGGGCTTCTGAGAGTGTGGTATTAAATTGTATATGCGTGTACAAGATGAGTAATCTTAATTAACTGACCCACCTTGGAAAGAATGAATGCAAACTTGTGCATACTTTAGTGATGCACCAATATTTCAGCAACCAAAAATATTCAGCCAAATATCTTGCCAAAAACAAAAATGCACAAATAAAAATTCTGCCAAAATAGTTTTGGAGAACTGAATCATTTACCAAAACATTGGCGTATAATTAAAGCTTCTCAAATTATGCATTTTGACTGTGTCAGTGTCTTTTTTGTGCACACAATGTGAAGAAGTTACAAACTTGTAAACATGTCAGCAGTGTGGACATACATCACAAAGACAAAAACGACACTAGAATTTAAACACGTAATGTGTTAGGCTGAAGAACTTCACTACAACTGGTTTAATTAATTCTCTGAGAACATGATACCCTGAACATAGCTCAATTACTGAATTACTCAAACTGAATTACCAAAACTTTATTTCTGGGGGTTTTCAGCCAAATGAGTCTTTAACAATGCCAAATGCAAAGATATGCATATTAAAATGTCAAGGATGTTGCAACAGTTGAGCAACAGCTGTGACATTACACCAACAGCACAAGATAACTTCTGTTAAGCAAAGCTCAAGAATACATTTCAGACATAATAAAAACAAATAAAGCCTTGTTATGTCTGTTCCAGATTCTGAAGTGCAAGAGAACTGTGCTACAGTACAATTAGTCTCAAGAATTTGACAGTCCAACAACACAAAGGTTATCCATCCGACCCCCCTTCATGACCTCGCTGTACTACCATTCATTTTTCCATCTCCTCCTCCCTCGTGTTTTTGGAGCGATGGGCCGCTACCCTTCGTCGACCCTATTCTCTCCATTCCTCCATCTTCCCATGAAGTCTAGTCAGTCTCGCACAATGGCCTTTGTCAGCATGGGTGATGGAGACTCCCAAAATTCTGACAGCCAACAATCCAGCCCTTTGTTTCGGCTTCACGTTGCCCCTTGTTATAGGTTCAAATCATTCCTTACTTCTCGCCAGCAAAGCACTCATGTGCATTGACAAAAATCATTAAGAGTTCATGGCAGTGACCACTTGAACTCTACACTGCATGACACATAAACAAGTGTGAATTACAAATATGATGCTTAAAACTGATAACGGTAATCTGACTTGAGAAAAATGAAGAGGCTGTTGCTGAAATGAAGGTTTTGAGGCCCAGCCCAACCATTTTCATAGCACACAGTGCTTCCAAAACATCTGCAGACGTTTGCCTTCAAGCCATCACAATACAGAGCTGAGATTATTAGCGCATTTGATTGATCTCAGGGTAAAGGAACGATATTATTAAAACACAATGGATGTGCTAGAAGATGCATGATAAAATCAGGTACGATATCGTTCTCTCTCACCGGTATCTTGCCGAAACTGGTGCATAGACTGCAGGTCAATGATGTACGGCGAAAGACGTGAGTCGACCTGGCCCAGCACCACGCTCCCGGCGCCGCGAGGGTCGCTGCGGATCACCGCCTCGATGTGATGGGACACCGCCGGGCTGTAGGGTCGCCAGCGCCCGTGCTCGTTCAGCCATTCCCAGACGACCACGGCCGAGGCTAACAACATCTCATACCTACGCGAAGAAAAATAAAATCACGTCCACAATAATGACATCTGATAGTGTCTCGACTCAGTTCATTATTTTGCAGCGACTAATTCCCGTGCACCGCACAGGTGCGTTTATAAGCTAGCGATGCATTTAACCACAAAGGGAATGTTATGCAGCACGCTATGGCAAGCCATTTAAACATTTATTCCTTTAAGCTAACTAGAATCTATTTTATGTTTCTGGTGTGTTTTTCAATCACTAAACTAAAAATGAATAGTACATCTGTCATTTTTACTAAGAACATAACACCAGTGCGTATTACTAGTGCCATTGCCTACTGAAGCTTTACTAGTATGTATGTATTTATTAGACAGTAGTATCTATTTCAGCTGTTAATAGAAATATATTTCCAACTTACTCGTCAGTTTTTTGCTTTTAACTTTGTCATATGTACTACCATTTAATCTTACTAGTAAGTTTAAAATGTTACAAGTAGCAACTGGAATACACACTAATGGACCTTTTCACATTTCCAGGTTTCTCAGCAGCAGTTAACTTCGAGAGCACTAAATAGGAGAGTATCACAAATATATTTTTTGCACAAAAAACAAAACAAAAAAACAAATGAGAGAGACTAATAACAGCAGTCAGAAGAGAGGACAATGTCAAATTTACCGTCCCTCCCATAGAAGCTGCATTAGAAACACCCTCACTACAGTGTTAACCAGTTTTTTTGTAATTTGATGCAAAGGTGATATAATACATAGAAGTGTTATAATTTCACATACATTATTTTAAAAATCAAAATATAAAAAACTTGAGGATTTACAATGCTCGTTGAAACATGTCATCACAGTCTTGTGAAAAGGGTCCATGTGGTGTTTAATAAGTAGGTGTTTGTATCTATGTAACTGCCAAAAAAGTGTAACAGGTCCTAGCAACAACTGGAATAAGAAACAATCAGGGAATAGTAAATAGTCAGTATCTAATCCACAGATACCTGTAGAATTCAGTAGCAAAAATATGCAATTTGTTACGAGTAAGCGTGACTTTTCACTTTCGGAATATTGACCAATCAAATGAAGTACTAGTAATACTGAAATGAAACAGTTACGTTGAAATATCCATTTGCTAAGAATAAAAAATAAGGATTAGTAACATAAAATAGACAGAGACGGTAAACGTTAAAATAGCTTGCCACAGAATGTTGTTACATGCAAGACATTTTGGAACGCATTTTCTTCCATTGCATCCTTACAAATGACCATACCTAGATACAGAATTCGGCAAGGAGGATCTTTAAATCTATTCGTCATCATTAATAGTCCCTCTCGTTAAATATATAAAATGGTAGCGGTTGATTTTGTGATGGTGGCTCAGTGACTTCTTTTATCTGTCAATTATAGCATGTTCACAACCCATATTTTCTAACTGAACATGCGAAATGCAAGCACACTGCAAAGCAAAAGGCCCGTTTTCTCCCAAATGCGACGAATTAAGACGTGCAAGCACTCACCAATAATCGTTCGTTCGTGTTTACTCGTTTGCATTCAAATCGTTGAAGAAGGAGGTAATTCCTTGGGCGAATCCATCTTAACTTGAGCAAAAAGTATCCGTGCGATATAACAATAGTCCCAGATTTTTTTTTCTCAGAGGAAAATGCAAATCGAATTACTGCATTATTTTGCTTTAAAATGCACAGTCGTCGCAAGGCGCAGGTAAAAAGCTCTTAAACGACATGGCTCGTTTTACCTACTGCCATGTAAAGACATTTAAATCTTATTCTTATTCCAGTAAGTAATGTGCAGGATTCTTCGATTGTTTGCGTGCGTCTGGCTGTGGTCACGCCCACTGAGGCTAAACTGACCAATGGCGTGGCGATTTTGACGCCCACTGGCGTTTAAACCACCAATGATCGGCGCAGGAGTGCAACTTCCGACTCAAGTATCTCCTCCCCAAATCTTCACAAATGTACGTGCACTCTATTGTTTTTAATAGATATAAAATCTGCAAATTCAGCGATTGTCATCGCATAAAATGAGATTAAAGTGACTTTGTATACACGTTTCGCGTTTTTAGTTGTCCGCTATTGTCTTCATGAAAGAAAAGGTGAGTGGAGATGCCGGGGATTGAACCCGGGACCTCATACATGCGAAGCATGCGCTCTACCACTGAGCTACATCCCCCTCTGTACGCTTCATGCTGAAATCGTGACTATAGTTATAAAATGTGTGATAACCTACTGATATTATATGTGTATTCGGTTTACCTCATGAAGTTCTGAGGTATTCTTTTATGTTTTTGTTCCAGCTCGGTTTACCGAAAAATGTTGAGCAGCTGGTTCAGGGGTGTCTAATTAGACCTGAAAGTAAACTTTGCAGGAAGAATTTCCTGAGGTAAGATTGAGCTCCTCTGATGTGGCCTATAGTAAACAGAATTCATTATATTAAATTTAATTACTAAAGCAATATTCCCAGGACTGTGGGTCTGTGATTGTACTTTAGCAGTAAACCATACATTGTCTTATTTTACACAGTTAGCAAATGTGACCCTGGAACACAAACCTTAAGTTTTTAAGTCTTACGTAGCACAGGTACATCTGTAACAATTTCTTACCGTAAATATGTCAAAAGTTCATTATTGATTAGTAATATGCATTGTTAAGAACTTAATTTGGACAGCTTTAAAGGGGATTTTCTCAATATTTTGATTTTTTGGCCTGCAAATTTCAAATAGTTGTATCTCGGCCAAATATCGTCCAATTCTAACAAACCATACATCAGTGGAAATCTTATTTATTCAGCTTTCTGGAATTTTCATATTTTTTAAAAAATGACTGGTTTTGTGGTCCACTTTATTATCATCATAATCTTGCCTCAAGCCATGAACCCCTGTTTAAAATTACCAACCATGATAAGAGATGTGGTTCATGGTTCGCAGCCTCAAAATGGTTAGTGGTATCAGAGCAAATGTTACGTTCAGGTCACAATTTTCTTTAAACAAAATATTATTTCTCATGATTTGATCTGCTCTGCACATGTTATTGATGGGTTTTGTCAGATTCACACATCAGTGGTTACAGTGAGGTCATATTAAAACACTCAACAATCACTTTATTGACATTAAAACATATTTTAATGGAAAAATATTTACATCTCACCAAAAAGTTAACAAGTTTCACAATGTATTTTCAAACAGTCAGCATTTGCAAAAAAAAAGAAAACAACAGGAAGTGGATAACACTAACAACTTATAGAAAATGGTGTGGAACGGTTTTACTGGCTTTTAAAGTTAACCCTATAAAGCCTACTGTTTCATATTTTATACACAACGGAATCTAAATTATGAGCATGAACAAAATTAAGCTGATATGAGACCCTGGACCACAAATCCAGTCAGAAGGGTCAATTTTATGAAATTGAGATTTATACATCATCTGAACGCTGAATAAATAAGCTTTCCTTTGATGTGCGGTTTGGTTTGTTAGGATAGGACGATTTTTGGTCAAGATATAACTATTTGGAAATGTGAGGGTGCAAAAAAAATCTAAATATTAAGAAAATCGCCTTTAAAGTTGTCCAAATGAAGTTCTTAGCAATGCATATTACTAATCAAAAATAAGTTTTGATATATTTACAGTAGGAATGATCTTTACTTCACTATCCTTTTGGCATAAAAGAAAATGTGATCATTTTGACCCATACAAATGTATTGTTATATATATATATGCCTTCTGATTAAAAGTTTATAGTTTTTTTTAGCAAGTAAAAGTTCTTATTTTAAATTCTCCCTCTTAACAAGTCTATTTACTGTGAAATCTTTACTGATTTTTATGAAGTAAACATAAGAATAGTAATATTTCAAGATGAACACTTAGGTTTACTTGTTTATCCATATGTCTTATTTTTTGTTTTGTTTTTTTGTTTTTTTTTTTACATCAAATATCAAATATGATGCAACAAGCTTTTGAGGAATCATCATTATATTGCATTACATTATATGTTTTGCCTCCCAGAATACAAAACTACCATAAAACTAAGCATTTAAATGCATTTACTATGACATACTATTGGAAAATTTAGCATAACAACTGATATCCATAACCATTTTATGTAAGTAGTCTTATATACGGTTATAAAAATCTCATTGATTTGCATTACAAGCTGTACTTTTTTCCATATAAATATCAGCCATAAATGTCTGATGTATTAAATATAATACTCAACAAAATACACATATAAAAACCTTTTTAATTTTGTTTGAAATGTCTAAAGGTCTAAAAAAAAAAAACTGCACATTTTTCTTACTATTATTTCATAGCTCAGGCTTTATAGGGTGTCAACTGACTCATAATAAAAAAAACTGTGCCACCCACTGGGCCAAGCCACCTTATTTCCTGTGTATTAAATTCAAAAGCAATGTCTCTGTGCTTTTCATAAAGCAGTCAAGTCATTTTCATCATTTCCATCCTTGTTCTCCCCCGACCAAATTGCACTACCTGTAAACGGCTTCAGATCTACAAGCAACTCTACTTTCTCCTCATTCTTTACTTCTTCACTTTTCTTCTCCTCTCCCGCTGCTGCCTCCTCCTTCTCCTCCTCCTTTTGTTTCTCCTTCTCTTCTTTCTTCATCTGCATCTTTGCTCTCTCCCTCAGATCAACACTGGAATAGTCATCTGAAGAATCGTCTCTGTCGTCGTCATTTTCCTGTTGTTCACCCTCCTCTGTGTAACTGTCATTCTGTTGGTTGTGACCTTCACCCTCCTCGTCATCTTCCTCATTATTTCCTATGTTCTCCTCATCATCACGCGGTTGAGGCCAAATGTGGACGCCAAGTCTGTTTTCCACAACCCCGACTCCTTGTCTCAATCGATCCCGTAGGCCGCCAGGGGCGAAGACTATGCGCTGGACGGTGTACTGTCCATTTGTGTCCGCATTAAGCTTTTTATAAAAGTACACCAGAGCCAGAACAAGTATGATCCATATGAAGAGGAGGGCAATGACAGTTGCGGTGCTGTCCGTTTCTTTATTCTGACTCATGACTAGAAAGAGTGCAAAGAGAAACACACAGGGATGTATGCAATAATTAGAATTAAATTACACATTTATGAAATTAGAATAAATGATACATTTAAAAAAAAATTAAAATTTTACTTGAATTTGATTACAATATAGAAGTAAAAACTACATTTCTAGACACACTGTAAAAATGATGTTTTTGAAGTGGTAAATGTGTCTATTCAGTGTTTTATACTTCAAAATTTCACATTTAATATGTTACTTGCACCTCTTTGTAATTATTTGTGAAATTTACTTAAGTTTTAGCAAGTGAAAATCGTTTCTACACCAATTGTTTTAGTGTACAACAAAACAGCAACACAAAATGTCTTCATCAGTGTTATTTTTGTATCGAAACACTATTTTTAAAATATATTTTTAATTACCTTTTTATTTTTGTATTTTTCATTTTAATTTTTGTTGTTTAAGTAATTTTGTTGTGTGCTATTGTCATTTTTTGGGTAACACTTTACAAAAAGTTTTATTAGTTAACATTAGTTAACTGCATTAGTTAACATGAACACTTCTGCAGCATTTATTAATATTGGTTCATGTTAATTTCAGCATTTACCAGTGCGTTATTAAAATCACAAGTTGTGTTTGTTAACATTAGTTAATGCACGGTGAACTAACATAAACAATGAATGACTGCATTTTTATTAACTAACATTAACAAAGATGAATAAATTATGTAATAAATGTATTGTTCATGTTATATCTATATATATATATATATATATGTATCTATCTATCTATCTATCTATATATATATTAGATTAACTTTTTTTTATTTTAAGTAACAATTTTTTTGTTTTAATTATGTTTTTAGTTTTATACTATAATAACCCTGGTGTTTGAGCTTTAGCTGCAATCTGAAAAAGGTCCAAAACTGTCACTAAGGTGGTACCCATTTAAATTGTACTAATATGTATACTTAAGCTACTAATATGTACATTTAAAGTGCTAATATGTACTTTTAATGTACTGATATGCACCTTTAATCTACTTATATGTACCATTTAGGGGTAAATGAAGTACAAAGATGAACCTTTTAGCTTTTGCACCTTAGGTTACCGCCCCAGACAGCTTTGAACCTTTTTTTCTGAGACTGTGGGTATTCAGCAGCATGCAACATGTTTCATAGACTGTAATAAACTGTGGCTTTTTTGCCCACACAAGCAGCAGCTCCCGCCATACAACGTTTGATATAGTAAAACCTCTGAAGTGCAGTAGCACGGAAGTAAGCATGCTTGCATTACTTTTGAAAAATTGGCAGGAAATCACTTTAGCTTTCACATCATTGCTGTGCAAAAGAAAATCTTAATGCACTCCTCGGTGACACCTTTATACACCCTAACACTGGCTATTAATATCTAAATAAATGAATTCCAAACCACTTAACAGCACTTACCAGCAATTCACAACTTTTGCTAATGCAGCTGTGCATCATGTGCTCAAAAGCGGCCCCAATGGATCACAGCAATTTTCTCGCACAGACAAATGTGTCTAACTGCTATATTCGTGTGCCAGATTGGATCAAATGACAAATACCCAAAGTAGGGAAAATTAAGAAATTGATTGTTGTTTTTTAATCAACCTACACTGCATGTTTTCTCAAACCAAAGCATGATATGCTTCTAAAATGCTGCTTATTTACAACAGAGCTCGCAAAAATAGTGAGAACGTTAATATTAAACAACAGACTCTCAGAGATGGTCATTTCTGACCATGTCTGTATATAGAGTTTAAAAATACATTTTATAAATATAAAAAGCTGTACATAAATCATACGTAGCGCATGCCAATAGAAATCATAAATATGAAACACTTTAAAAATCTAGTATAAATAACTCACCTTTATTGAACTGCCCTTAAACCCATAGCCCACGACAGCATAAAAATGGAAAATTCAAATCTGTCATGATCATATAGGCAGGAAAGAGGGGCGGAGAGAGAGAGAGAGAGAGAGAGAGGCCATATGCGATTAAAAGGGTGTGGGTGGTGTCTGTACAGTTCGATTGTGCTAAAAAACTTTGATTTTGATGTAAAATCTAGAATTCTAAACTTAATTATTTAATTAATTTACTCATTTTATGGTTATTCAAATTTAAAGCAGTTTAATGTGTAAATATAAAGAAATGTGCAAATGAATTCAAAAATATTGAACTTCACAATGACCTAGAAACTTATAAAAGACTAATATGCACATTTTTATAGTTAAAAACAAATATTTAAGAAATATGCGCAAACATATCTCGAATGTGGGGTCCGCACAGGAAGAGTTGAGTGGAACATAGTTTCCTTTGACTAGAGATTGTGCGATGAAGCACAAGTTGCTCTCAGACCACATCCTGTTGTAAATGTCGAGTTTAAAGATGCTATGAACCATAAATACAAGAATGCCTCACTGGTTGTACAGTGGAGAGAAGCAATGCGCAATGTAACAGAATCCTTGACACAGCAATGTAACAAAATCCTTGATACAGTTACAGTTATATGTGAGAAGTGTGTGAGAAGTCGAGATGCACACAAAATCTGGTTCAAGAAAAAAAAAAACTACTTAAAATGTACAGATAATTTACTCATCCTCTTGTCATCCAAGATGTTCATGACTTCATTTCCCAGTGTTGACAAGTCTGTGGATTTCCTGCAGAATTGGGCTACTTTAACACTGTTGCCATGGGTTGTGATATTTAGCCCTTGGATTTAACCAGGGGAATGCCACCAAAAACGTATATTTTACCCTGCAGAAAGTGATTTTTAATGGGTACTCCCCTCAAAACACCACTGGGCTATTTTTGGGCTAGTAGCAATTGGTTAGCAACCCTGTTCTTTCCTCAGTCGTAAAGAAATTATGTTTTTTGAGGAAAACATTCCAAAATGTTTTTGCATATAGTGGACTTTAATGGTGCCCGCAAGTTTGAACTTCCAAAATGCAGTTTAAATGCAGCTTTAAAGGGCTCTAAACGATCCCAGCCAAGGAAGAAGGGTCTTATCTAGTTATTTTCTTTTTAACCTCAAATGCTCATCTTGTCTAGCTCTGCTATGCGCATGCAAACTCTGTGTAATCCGGGTCAATACAGTTAGGGTATGTCGAAAAACTCCCATCTCATTTTCTCCTCCAACTTCAAAATCACCCAACATTGCTGCAGAAGTACGAACCCAGTGTTTATAAAGTGAATGTGCAAAGAAGGTCTAACACCCTTTACAAGCAAGGTAAAACGGTGATGTAGTTTTGAGTTTGAAATTAGAAAATGAGATGGGAGTTTTTCGACATACCCTAACTGTACTAACCCAGATTACACAGACTATGCATGTGCCTCACAGAGCTAGACAAGATGAGCATTTAAGGTTAAAAAGTATATAAATTGTACTTTTTTATTTTTTATTTTTAGAAAATAACAGATTGTAAGACCCTTCTTCCTCAGCTGGGATCGTTTAGAGCCCTTTGAAGCTGCAATTTAGAAGTTTAAACTCGCGGACACCATAGAAGACCACTATATGGAGAAAAATCCTAAAATGTTTTCCTCAAGAAACAATTTCTTTATGACTGAAGGAAGAAAGACCAGACCTTCTTGGATGAATAAATTATCTGTAAATTTTTGTTCTGAAAGTGAATTCTCCTTTAAGTCAGTTACTGCACAATATTTTTAGAAAATGATGTTCAGTTTTAGAAATTTATATCTGCCTTGATTAACCTTAGCTGCTTCTTAGTTTCAAAATTAGCCAGGAAATGTGCACACTTACAGTATAAATCGCTGTCTAGCACAATGCTAGTACACTTTCATATCTAAAATTAGCACTAAACATTTAGTTTTGACCTCAACCACAGGCCTTATGGTAAGTGCTTGTAATGCAATGAATAATAAATCCAACTGATGTACAATAGAAATGGGTGAATGTTGTTTATTAAAAAGAACAGATTAAGTTAGCACTTAAGTTTTAAGTAAATTGATACTTGGATAATTTACAACATATACAACTGATAAAGCTAGACTTCAGCAAAATCATTCACAGAGGAGGATGAGTCGACCCGCGGTTTGAGTCATCCCTGATTGTACTGCCTATGATTAAGACTAAAAATAAAATGAATACAAAAACAACACCAC
The DNA here is from genome assembly GCA_012976165.1 of Labeo catla. Lineage (NCBI taxonomy): Eukaryota > Metazoa > Chordata > Actinopteri > Cypriniformes > Cyprinidae > Labeo > Labeo catla. The sequence goes on from VONZ01000095.1 coordinate 519,579, forward strand.
CTAAACCTAACAACATCACAGCATTCTACTATTATTTTTCATATTAAATCAAACAGGAATGAAGCACGATAATTCGTCAAGAGGTACAGGATTAATCTCAACAAACCTGCCAAGAACATGTTCAGGTCACCCCTAAATCAGTGTGAAATTTTTTTAATGTTATATGTCATGTTATTTATTACATAATAATAATTACATTTAAAAAAAGAAAAAAGAAAATAAAGAGTAATTTTTTCTTTTTTGCACACATTTTGCATTATAATAATGTAACTATTCTCATTTGTACTGTATATCTTGGTAGTATTTAGTGTTATTTTGGTAGTAAAAAAAAAAACTTTTTTAATGTAATATGGTAAAATGGCTTTATTGGAGTAATGGGAATATAATAAAAATAGATTAATTCTGAAAAATATGAATTAACAAAAGACCTGAAGTAAAATTACAATGACTATAATGTTAAAAAAAGGTTGATTTTTGGGTGAAATTAGTGACCTGGACATCTTTTCTTCCTATAAGACCTGCATCTGTTTTCATTTCCGAAACTCTTCTTCTAATGTTTCTCCGTTATATTGAAAACTCACAAATTCCTTCAACACCAAGTACAGTTTCTATCACATGCTACTCACGTATCCACATATTAAACTCTACCAACATCTAAAATCAATGCTACATATGTTAAGACATACAAATGGAAGAGAGGAGCTGTTGAGGGCAGCTAAACCCAAGAACAGTGCTGGTCAATATACATATGTTGATAAGCACCATCGAACTTTAGTGAAAGAAAGGAATCGATTCAGCATTGGATAATTACATTTCCTGAAGGTTTTTTAAGTAGAAGCATTCGTAAAGCTGAGGCTACGAGAGATGATCAAGTCTACTTTTCATTTAAAGGTTGCATGTTTATGCAAATGTTGACCCAACCAAATTCAGACTTAAAAGTCAGCAGTAAGTACCTGATGTAACAGCCCTATTAAAAGCACAAAATGAGCAGCATTTAGGATATTAATATCAGTGCATTAAAAACCAAAGTGTACCGATAAAGCTCAAAGCTCAATTACGTCTTTGTATCTCTATGCCACAGCAATAGAACTACGTTTCTCATAACCCTTCAGTGAAGCTTTCTGAATCTGGGTAAGGCTATGTGTTGTTATATGTTGGTAGTTTCCTTCACACTTCTCCATCCTCAATACGGGCGAGCTGCCTTTCCAGGACGTCAATTCTGTGACCCTGAGCCAGAACCAGAGCACGCAATGCCCGAATCTCTGTCAGGATATCAGAAAGTTGGTCCTCCTGTGCAAGAAAGAAAAACATTTGTGCTTTAACATTTAGGTATAAAAATGAACAAGGCTTTAAGATAAACAGGCATATAAATAATGTATTTAATATTACGTTTCAGATCTAAAAAAATTGATATACCAGTGGTGTTTCCTTTGAGGAGGCAAAAAATTGAAAAATTCATAGTACAAAATGTGGATATTACAAAATATGACATAAATAAAAAGCAGATAAATCACTCTTTTTCTAAAGTTTAGACAGCTTAACATCAGTTCATAAATAAAATACTGTTGAGGTCAAAAGTTTACACACACACAATGTTAATTATTTTACCAAAATAAGAGGGCTCATACAAAATGCATGTTATTTTTTTATTTGTGACCCTGGACCACAAAACCAGTCTTAAGGGGCAATTTTCTGAAATTGAGATTTATACGTCTACTCATAGTAGACGGGACTCATACGCAACTATTACAGAAGGTTCAAGTGCGCACCGATGCTTCAGAGGGAAAAACAATGCATTAAGAGCTGGGGGTGAAAACTTTTGAACAGAATGAAGATGAGTACATTTTTCTTATGTTGCCTAAATATTATATTTTTTAAATTTAGTACTGCCCTTCAGAAGCTACAGAAGATACATACATGTTTCCCAAAGGACAAAATAAGTTAAATTTACCCTGATCTGCAAATTCCAAAAGTTTTCACCCCCACACAAAAATGCTGAAAAACCACAAAAAAAAAAAATTAATGGGACCTGAAGAATTTTTCTGAAGAACAGCAGGCAGTTTAACTGTTCAGGACAAACAAGGGACTCATGAAGCACTATCACTAAACAACAACAAAAAACAGCTGTGGATCATTCAGGTAACAACACAGTATTAGGAATCAAGTGTATGTACTTTCAAATAAGGTCATTTTTATGAATTCAACTATTATTTTCTCTTGTGGACTCTATGTAAATATCCTTTATGTGAAATATTTTATTCAGGTCCGTACTAAAAAATAAAAAATAACATGCATTTTGTATGATCCCTCTTATTTTGGTAAAATAATTAACATTTTGCAGATTCTGGTGCATGTAAACTTTTAACCTCAACTGTATATAATTGTTTAAATAAAATGTTGTTTAAATTGTTACTGCCTTGAGTTATTATTTTGGATACTAAACTGATTCACTAAACTGATGAGATTTTGTTTTAATAAATATGATAGTCTATTATTGTCACTGTAAAAATACAAAATATTTTTTTCTGACAGAGTTAGTAAGTAATGATAGCGTAAAGTAATTTACCAAGAAAATGTTCAAAAAAATTCAGAACACCACTGCACACCATTAAGATATATATATATATATTTGTGTGTGTGTGTGTGTATGGTATAAAATGTCATGTTACTTGTCATTCACCTCTTTCTTTACTCTCTCTATCCCACCATCTACATCCCTTCTTCCTTGTCCATGGCTCAAACCCTCACTCTCCATCTCAACTGCCATAGGGTTTGCTGGCGCAGTAGTGCTGGTGGGACTAGTGTTGGTCTGAGTGAGCAGTTTAGGTCGACCCCGGAGCGTTCCGCATTTGGATGGAGGGGCGGTGTAGCCTCCGCTGAGGGAAACAAGGATTGGAGGAGCGTCCTGTCCAGCTATCCAATCTTCTGCCAGTAGAGAGGGTTCTAATCCTGCTGTGTCAGGGTACAGATCCCCTTGAAACAGGTCAGACTGATAGAGGGTGGAGAAAAAAAAGACTAATTTAGACCAGTGGTTCTCAACTCCACTCCTCAGTGCCCCCTGCTCTGCAAATTTTGTATGTTTTTGAATCTGACACACTCAGTTCAGTTTATGGATCTTTCTCCTAACGAGCTGATGATCTGAATCAGGTGCGTTAAATGAGGGGACATATAAAATGTGAAGAGCAGTGGGCCTTCGAGGACTGGAGCTGAGAACCACTGATTTAGACAGAGGACACAGATTGAGAAATAAACCTTGGTCAGTTTAGATGAGGCTGTGAGAGACAGACTTAGGTTCTAGATCATACCATTTTCTCAAAACTCAAAATTTCACCTTTACTTAAAAGTTTTTTTTGTTTTGTTTTTTAAAAGATATTTCATCAGCTGAAAAATCACTATGCTGTTAAAACAACAATGCAATCCATTGAACGCACTGTACCTCTGTCCCTCACAGCCTCAATTTTATTTCTGTCAAAACTCAAATATGGCACTTCCCTGACTGAAGTCTATATGCCAATGAAGAGTTTGCAGAGGGACAGTAAAAATGTTTTCTTACTTCCTCTTTCAGAAAGACTCCAAAAATACAACATTGTGGCATTACCCAAATACAAAAAATACCTGCAATATGCTAATTATAGTCAATTCATGCAAGTTTCCTGTTTTATTTCAGTTTTGTCTTTCAGTCCGCCCAAAAAAGGAAATTCTGTCAGCATTTTCTCATCCCTATGTCATTCCAAAGCTGTATGACTTTTTTTCTGAGTAAATGACGACAGAATTTTTATTTTTGAGTGAGTTATCCTTTTAAAGAAAGTAAAGTGTGGGAAGTATGACTTCTGCTTATTATTATAAAACTGAGCAAATTCATTAATATTATACATTTTTTACACTTTTTTTTTTACTGTGCGGTTTTTGTGAGATTTAACTTTCGGTCATTTTTAAAAAGAGTTTTCTACTCTGAATTATCAGGATAAATTAAAGTAAATGGAGTATCTGATGGGGAAAATGGTATTTAATATTATGGTACTTTAATATTTTTTCGTATATATCTTAATTTTGTAGTCCAGAGTCACATTTGGGTTTGTCCAGTGTTTTGTTTTTAAATAGATGTCATAAATCAATATGTCAGCGTGAGTCAATATGAGCATATGATCACCATTTAAACATTTTTTTGGAACAAGCTAAAGGCTGATAGCTGCCTTACAATTAGAGAAAAACCAAAGCATGACAGCATTTAAAGTATGATCATTTTCAGCGAACTTCCTGTCTCAGCCTAGCCTTTCAACGCATTTCAAACAGACATTCAACACTTCTTTTAGAATCAAAGGTCTTGTAAATGACAAAATGGAATGACTAAACGTTTAGTAGTCAGAAGTTACTTAGTAACTTTACTTTCTGACTCGCTTAAACATGCAAAATTTAAAACGAGTGGTCGCTCTGACGTGCAGACTGAACTTACCTTCCGCGGCACAGTCATAGAAATGGGCTCGACCTTCCTCTCGTGCAGTTTGTAGAACCTGATGAAATAAGATGAAAAATAATGGAGATAAATGCAAGAACTGGAGAGATGCCATTTAAGAATCAGTGCAGGTGTGAACTAATCAGGACTTGTCGCTCAAAAAAGAAAATGAAAGGAGATTCTTAGCAAATAACGCTTACTTCAGCTTCCTACTCACACAAAGCTATCGTACGCCATCAGAACATTTGGAGTTATATTGCATAAGTGGTATAAACTACTTTTATGGTTGTTTTAGTCATTTTTAAAGCTTGAAAGCATCTTGTCAATATATGTTGTATGGAAGACAATATTTGCACGAAGTATACACTACTGTTCACAAATGTTGGGTCTGTAAGATTTTTTATTGTTTTGGAAAGAAATAGATGCTTTTATTCAGCAAGCATGCATTAATTTAATCAAAAAGTAACAGTAAAAACCATTAAAATGTTGTTGCTATTTTTATTTAAAATAGATGCTTTTTTTTGAACTTTGGAATAATAAACTATATCATAATGAATAAAAAATTATTCTTGAGCAAATATTAGAATGATTTTTTAAGGATCAATAACATTTTAAAAATAGAAAACTGTTATTTTAAATTGTAATAATATGTCAGAGAATTAATGTTTTACAGCATTTGCTGTCTAGGTGAGCCTTTTTTCAATAACATTAAAAAATCTAAAAAACAAAAAAACAACTACTTTTAAAAAGTAGTATACTGTATGTACAGTCAAACCAAAAATGATTCAGACACCAGTTATATGTAAGTGGGGATAATAAAATAAACAGTGACATATTATACCCAAAAATTCTTCATACAGCAGACTACCAGTAAAATTGCAAAAAATGTGCAACCAAAAATTAGATGTGACACTTTGACCTGACCATGGTTTGTTTCACTCCTTTCTGTCAACATGTCAACATGACGGTGTCTAAATAAACACTGGTTTCACTGTATGTCGCAAAGTGAATATGCTTCGGTATTTTTAGTTTTTCTGGTGTGTTCCATGGAAGAAAGAATAGAATCACATGTGGGTGAGAAAACAATTTCATTTTCTGTTTTCGTGAATTATTCTTTAACTTCCCATTTGCTCAGTTTTGTATTTCTTAGTCAAACACTTCGGCCAAATATCCTGTCAAACAGAACAAACAACTTTTTGCACTAAGCAAAAGTCTGAACATGGAGTCGCCACTCGCATGTTTTCAGGGCATTCATTAAGGCAAATGAAATGCAATCAAATCCACACCCAAATGGGATTAAATGGAAGGAATCACAAAATCGAACAATGACAAATATGACTGCATCATCTTAGAGTAACACGGTAGTTCAGTTCACACCTTGCTATTTCACACTTGTTGACGTCTACTCCTCGTTTGCTTAGGAAACCAGCACCTCTCTGGGGCTCCTTACTGCTGTACAGGCTCAGGAAATGAACATACGGTGACTCATCTGTCACCTCAAAGTAACGAATAGTACAATCCCCCTGTGAAAGATAGAGAGTGATAGACAGCCATGTTACAGCTCACTGACAACACTGGGTTTAATCAATTACAGGTTCTGCTTTTATTACACGTGCCTCTGAGAAACAAGTACTATGGTACACATCAAAGTACCATGCTATTTACATCCGATAAACTGTTCAAAATTTTGGGTTAGTAAGACTTGTTTTTTGAAAGAAATTAATAGTTTTATTCATTAAGGAAGCATTAAATTGATCAAAAGTGTCAGTAAATACATCTGTTATGTTACAAAAAATGTGAATTTCAAATAAATGGCGTTTTTTTGTTATTAATCAAAGAATCCGGGAAAAATGTATAACAGTTTCCACAAAAATATTATTCAGCACAACTGTTTCAATATTGATAATAATAACACGTTAAATTTAGGGTTAGTACGACTTGTTTTTGAAGGAAATTTATAGTTTTATTCATTAAGGATGCATTAAATTGATCAAAAGTGACAGTAAATACATTTGTAATGTTACAAAAATGTGAATTTCCCAAAAAAAAAAAAACACTGGTCTTTTGTTATTAATCAAATAATCTGGGAAAAATGTATCAGAGTGTCCACAAAAATATTATGCAGCACAACTGTTTCAATATTGATAATAATAATAAATGTTAAATTTAGGGTTAGTAAAACTTGTTTTTTTAAAGAAAATAATTTTATTCATTAAGGATGCATTAAATTGATCAAAAGTGACAGTAAATACATTTGTAATGTTCAAAACATTTGAATTTCAAATAAATGGTATTTTTTGTTATTAATCAAAGAATCCGGAAAAAATGTATCACAGTGTCCACAAAAATATTATGCAGCACAACTGTTTCAATACTGATAATAATAAGAAATGTTGAATGATTTGCTAAAAATTCAGCTCCAACATCACAGGAATACATTTTATTTTAAAATATATTACAACAGAAAACAGTTACTTCACATTTTAAATATATTTTACTCTTTTCACTGTATTTTGATCAAATAAATGACTTTTTTAACAAAAATCTTTGTGACACCAAACTTTTGAATGGTGGTATATTTCTGTTTACAGTATGTAAATAAGGAAAACTCCCGCAGGCAGTGATTGTCCCAGACAGGTTTACTGTAAACAGCATGTTTCTGTGTAAGTTTATATCCCTGTTAGAGCTGCTGGAGATACCTGTCGTGCAGCAGTTAAAGGTGACAGGGTAAAGCTGGGTAATCCTACCTTTCCGCACAAGTAAACCATGTTGGTGTCTGGGTCGTAGAATGGAAGCAGAACTCCATTACTGGTGTCCATTTCCTGAGTAACCATTGGCTCAGAAAGATCTTTCTGAAATATAAGAAGGACAAAGCCATTCAAATACAGACTGGGTTATCAAAACATAATATTCCATTGTGAATAACTGAACCAGACAGGCAACATCTGATAGAACTGTATTAGAAAGCTCAACTGATAATTGACTGATTATCTATTTTGATAATTTTATGTCAAGTAAGATCATTTGTGAGCGTCTGATTATACGTGTGTCTCAAAGCTACTAAACTAAACGAGTCCGAGCAAATGTTTCCACAAATTAAAACTAGAAAATGCAAGCTTGTCAAGACACATTTAAATGTTGACTTGACAGAACTTTGCCTGAAAGTTAAAAAAATTTTACTTGGGTCTTTTACAAGGTTCATTATTGTGTACTGTTCTCTGAGGTCCCCTTATAAATGTTATTTTTACATTAAAAAACATCATAATTTAGAAGTAATAAGCTATTTTCTTTTCTGTTTTTTAACCCCCTCATCAGAACACTCTTTCTGAATAGGCATGGTGGACTGTAGATACCTTTATGGTTACTTTTGATCAATTTAAATGATGTCCTTGCTGAATAAAAGCATTAATTAATTTTAAGGAAAGTCTTACTGATTACAAACTTGTGAGTAGCAGTGTGTTATTTTTACAGGAATTACCCATAAATCAAATACTAGGAAGATCAATCAAGTTTCTTTTAAAGGAGAAGTTTACTTACGGAATGAAACTTTCCTGATAATTTACTCACCCCTATGTCATCCAAGATGTTTATGTCTTTCTTTCTTCAGTCAAAATTAAATGAACCCCCTGTCACCGTCACAAATAAATCCTAATCTAATCATGACAAACTATATATCGCTGGAAAGGTCTACGACTCCTAAATAGATATTTTACCACTGTTTTGTGTTACAAATAATGTAGGAAAAGTAATAGATTAATTTATGACAAGTGTGCACGTCAAAAAATCTACATCATTAAATTAGATTTGTCACAAAAAGACTTTCTTTGTTGCCTTTTTCCCTATCACGCTTTAGATATCATAAGAAATTATATATATCAGTTGAAAACTTAAAATCTCAAAATTCATCCTTTGAAAACCATTTTAAAATCAGACATTGCATTACCATGGAACATGTACATTAAAATCAGATTACTAAATGTTTTCATTCATGAATTATAAAAATACAGTGGGCTTCAATGGGAGCCAACGGGTTGAACATCCAAACTGCAGTTACAATGCAGCTTCAAAGGGCTCTACATGATCCCAGCCGAGGAATAAGAGTCTTATTGTCACACGCACCGAGTCACGTGAGGTCACGAGGACCCGGAAGTAACCTCACGCAGGTACTTAAGCAGGAAGTAGGTGTCTATCCAGCACCAGACATTGAGTTCATGTTTGACTCCACGTCAGGTCCCGTCTCCAGCTCAACTCACGTGAGTAAAAACTCTCTGCTCTTCGGAGCGCTTATTTACCTGTTTGAGTGCGTGTGAGAACGCGGATTTCTTGGTGGAAATCTCTACTTCTTATCGGAGCGTTCTCAGACCAACTGCGTGATTTACCTGCTCATTCGTGCACGTCCGCGTTTGAGTTTTCTGTCAAGCTACAAAGGGACTACTCTCGATCATTCATTTCTCGTTCAGCCTCCGTGACACTTATCTAGCAAAACGTTTGGTCATTTTCTTAAAAAAAATAAATATTTGTATCATTTTTAACCACAAATGCTAGTCTCGCGCTAGCTCTGTGATGCACATACACGTTTTCACAAATTGCATAATTATGTTGAAAAGTCACGTGCAGTTTGTATTTTGTCTGTGTACTTTGGTAGGGTGAAAAACATCTTATTTTCTTCTCCAACTTCAAACTTGTCTGACATCGTTGTTTTACTCTTTTTTTGTAAAGGGCGTTTGACATTTGCTTTGTAAACACTGGGTCGGTACTTCCACCACCGTCACGTGTGAGTGATTACATAATGCAAAACAAGCATTTGTGGTTAAAAAGTATATAAATTAGTATTTTTCCTAGAAAGACAGATCATTTCGCTAGATAAGACACTTATTCCTTGGCTGGGATCATGTAGAGCCCTTTGAAGCTGCAATGAAATTGAAGATCACTATATGGAGAAAAATCCTAGAATGTTTTCCTTAAAAAACTACATTTCTTTTCGACTGAAGAAAGAAAGACATGAACATCTTGGATGACATGGGGGTGAGTACATTATCAGGAAATTTTCATTCTGGAAGTGAACTGATCCTTTAACAAATTATTGCTTCACCTCAGGCGCCAAAGAATAATTCTTGCTGACCGAACAAAAAAGGATCAATGATTCTCCTCTACAAAATGCTCTTACCGTGTCCCAGAGGGCAAGCTGTCTCTCACTCATGCGACTGAAGCCGGTTGTCAGGATTTTCCCATCAGCCAGAAACACAGCCCTCATCGGCCTAGTGCCCTCATGAGCCTTCTCCCGCACCTGAGTGTCACATTTTCAAACGACATCAACAACAACAAAAAAAAATCATGAGTGCAAAAACACTGAAAACACTGGAAACGTCTTATTTGTGTTCATACATAATTCAACAAGTCTGTCATATCTCAACCAGAAGTGCATGTGGCAGACAAGTGGTTATGTAATACTAATCTTCCAATCAATATGAATGCTTTTAAATGATTAAAACAATTAATTATTAAGATCATGTTCTATTATGATAGATTTCTGCTCAGCTGAATCCACTGGACCATCACATATGCTAAAAGCTTATCGTGGACACGTCCCACCTGGAACAAAACAGCTGCTGCCCTCATGTAGATGCATGAGATCACTAACAGCAGAAACATTCAGATTAAAGAGCGGATTCGTTCCAGCAGCTGTCCGGCCGCTCTATAAACATTCTTAGAATAATCCTATTAGTCTTCAGGTGCACTTAATGTCCATGTTTACATTGTACACCTGCATCATATCGGCCTATTACAAATATTCTAACTACCACATTAAAATCTGCTGTACCTACACCACCGTTCAAAAGTTTGGGGTCAGTACGATTTTTCTTTTGAAAGAAATTAATCTGTTTGTTCAGCAACGATGCATTACATTGATTTTTAGTGACAGTAAAGACATTTAGAATTTTGCAAAAGTTTTCTATTTCAAATAAATCAGGGCTCTACAGCGCGACTGAAAACTACTGCGTGCGACTATGAAAAATATTCAGGAGCACCAGTGTGAATGACTAGATCTGCATATTTGTGTTTGGGTGGAGGGGAGCTTCAAAGGTTTCTACGTGTTTTTGCAACACTGAGTAATGTATCACTGGCATATCTGACGAATCCTTTCATAAAGTGTAGAGAGAATGTAAATAAGAAATTCATTGTGCAGTGTAGGGAGCTTCGTTAATTATAATGGAACTTTGTGATGAACTAAGATGAGTGACAGCTTTGAATGATTTTTAAGGGAGTTTGTAAATGAGACATTGATTTAATACAACAGTTAAATAAACAAGAAGTTCATATTAAGTGACTTACATTGTCTGACTATAACACTATTGCCTGATTTTGCTCGTTGATTTCGTTGTCAAAAATAGTTTGAAACAAGTCACAACCGAGCCGCTGCGCATCTCCATTCAAACACAGCAGTGTTTCGTTTATGAATGAACATGCGTTTTTAAACAAATCAATCATTCAATTTATAAACACAGTCACTTGCTTTATTCCTAAATGAATCATCCGTTCGAATAAATCAAATGAATGAATGATTTTGTATTAAAATCAGTGACTTGCCACCACCTACTGGCAGTTTTAGTTTAATTTTTAAAGTATCTTTTTAGTTATTTAAATAATTTAATATTTCTATATTCATATTTATATTTAAAACATTAACCTCAACATTAATTTATGAATTTGATTGCACTCATGCCACCTATGAGCTTCATTAAACATATGAAAATATACATACAAGCCACTTTTGTGTTCTTCTGTGCCACCTCTGTAGTACAAATTAATTTTGTTAATACTGATTTTATTTGATTGGTAACTTATTCTTATTCTACATGTTCTTATTCTGTTGTTTTAATTAGACATTTTAAAAAGCTTATACAATTTTTTTTTTAATTTGACTTAAAAGATGACATACTTTTAATAAAGTTAGAAAAATGCCATTACAAAGGTAAAAACAAGCACTGAAGACTGGAGTAATGATGCTGAATATTCAGCTTTGCCACCACAGTAATAAATTACATTTTTAATTATATTATAACAGAAAACAGTTTTTTTAAATAGAAATAACATTTCACAGTTTTACTGCTTTTTACATAAATCAAATAAATATAGCCTTGATGAGCATTAGAGACTTCTTTCCAAACCATTTTAAAAATCCAACCCCAAATTTGTAAATGTATCTGTGTGTGCATTTCCTCACAACTTTATGACACAGAAGTGAACAGGCTGACCTTAAGGACTGTTCCACGCCTGGGATCAATGACTCGTAAGGCTTTGTCTTTACATGTGGTGCACAGGACGCTGCCCTCACGGTTCCAGCTCACGCTGTATATCAGATCTGGATGGGCGTCACTCAGCTGGTACACCAGCTCCCCGGTGCCCACATCCCATACACACAGGACATTATCACAGCCTAGAACACGGGCAAACAAGGTGAAAGACAGTCGGAGGGTTTAGCAAAAAAACACATCTTACTAGTTTAAGAACTAAGATTTGCATCTCAGATATTTCCATGCCAATGCAAATCAAATCCAAAGCCACCTTTCTTTTGCTCCTCGTGCAGAAGCCTTTAAATCAATATGTGCATCAAGCAGTTTAGTTTTAGACAAGAGTTTTATGTTACTTCTACACATGTAGATGTGTAGCAGATTTATTTTTAATCGACTGACAGCTCTATTGTCTTTTCATTACTTTGAAGGGGCACAAAGCAAGTCCAACTTCCAAAATTAGGGCTTGGTAAATGATTTAAGACACTAGAATTAGAACACACGCCAAAAATAGAGTGTGCCAGAACAAACTTAATCCAAGCACCGTGAGCCAGCAAAGTATATATACACAAAGGAAGAGCTTACCTGCAGTCAACAGGATATTGAGAGCAGAAGGGTGCCAGGCCAGGATGCCTACTCTTTTACTGTGGCCCTCGAGAGTCACAACAGCTTCAGACATGGGGGATGTAAGACCTCCGTCAGGAATCTGCCAAATCTGTTATGCAAAAATAGTTAATCTTTAGTGTCACATGATCCTTCAGAAACCATTCTATTATGCTAATCAGAAAACATTTCTTATTATTATCAATGTTGAAAACAGTTGGCCTGCTTCATATTTTTGTGGAAACTACGCTACCATTTAAAAAAAATCTGGGGCAAGATTTATAAAAAAAATCTAGAAAGTAATGAATTCATACTTTTATTCATCAAGGATGCATTAAAATGATCAGTAACACTTAAAGCATTTCTGTATAATGAATTATAAAGGGTTATTAAGTCAAGTCAAGTCACCTTTATTTATATACCGCCTTTAACAATACAGAATTGTGTCAAGGCGGCTGAAATTAAGGGGTATAATGCATTATAATTATTCATAATGTGCATTGTACTACATTATTCCTTGTCGTAAATAACTATAGCCAAATTTAAATTGCATATTTTAACAATGAATTGATAAGTGTTATAATGTATTAACTGTAGTTACAATTGTTCATGAGACTGTACAATGCATTAAAAGGTAAATTACAAGGCATAATTAATGCATTAAATGGGTCATCGGATGCAAAGTTCATTTTTACATGTTGTTTGAACATTGATGTGTGTTGGCAGTGTGTGTACACATTAATTAATCTGTAAAAATAATATCCCCTTTTTCAAATCGAGCCATTCTCAGACAGAGGCCGCTTCTGTGATAGTTGATTGACATGAACGTCTTACCTCAGACCCGCCTAAATCAGCTGTAACAGTCTGTTTAATATTTAAAGCAGCCTCGACCAGAATGGGATGATTTTTGCAGAGCTGATTTTGGCAAGGTAAAAAGGGTGTTGTTTTACACAACCATTGAGAATTTTTAACCAAAGTATATTATAGACTTTTCATTAAGACCCTAAAGAATCATATCAACTTGTGGAAAATGGGCATCCGATGACCCCTATAAAACTACTTTTATAATGCATTATACATAAAAGCCTTAAGTAAAGTGTTACCAAACGTGATTTCTTTTTTAAATAAATAATGTTCTTTTGAACTTTTTATTAATCAAAGAATCCTAAAAAAATGTATTAATACATTAATAGTAATTAATAGTAATAAGAGAGCACCAATAATAATTAATTCAACCTGAGCACCAAATCAGCATATTAGAAATATTTATGAAGGATCATGTGACACTGAAGACTACAGCAATGGCTGCTGAAATCACAGAAATTAGTTACAATATACAATTACAATAATTATTTAAAATATATTAAAATAGAACAGTTATTTTAGATTGTGCAAATATTTCATATATCATTACTGTATTTTTGTTTATCAAATAATTTCAGCCTTGGTGAGCATAAGAGACTTTCAAAAAGATTGAAAAAAAATCCAAATTATTCTAGACTTATTCTAGCATTTAAGTGTAGTTTATACAGGCATATTATACATTACCAGTCAAATGTTTTTAAACAGTAAGTCTCTTCTGCTCACCAAGCCTGCATTTATTTGAAATTTTTTACTGTTTAAAATAACTGCTTTCTGTTTGAATATATTTTAAACTGTAATTTATTCCTATGACCAAAGCTAAATTTTCAGCATCATTACTCCAGACTTCAGTGTCACAACATCTTTCAGAAATCATTCTAATATTTGCTGTTCAAGAAACATCTTTACTATTATTATTATTATCAATATTTAAAACAGTTAAGTACATTTTTTTTTCAGGATTCTCTGATGAATAGAAAGATGGAAAGATCAACATTTATCTAAAATAAAAAGCTTTTGTAACATTATACACTACATCAAAAGCTTGGAGTCTTTGTAAGATAAATGCAGTTCTTTTGAACTTTCTATTCATCAAAGAAACCTGAAAAAAGAATGATTAGAATGATTTCTGAAGGATCATGTGACTGGAGTGATGATGCTAAAAAAATCAGCTTTGAAATCACAGGAATAAAATGTTAAAGAAATTTTAAAATATATTTAAATAGAAAACAGTTATTTTAAATAGTAAAAATATTTCAAAATTGTACTGCTTTTGCTGTACTTTGGATCAAATAAAAGCAGGCTTGGTGAGCAGAAGAGACTTCTTACTGTTCAAAAACTTTTGACTATTTGGTGTTTGGATTTTAATCCAGTTATACATAAAAGGTTGAAAGTATTTAGATAACTAATGCAATACCTACCCAACTGCTAAAACACTCAAATTCAACAAAACTAACAATATGCGTCATGTAATGCCCCAGGGATGCTATTTTCACACAACAAATCTTCATAAGACAGTACATGAGGTGTGGGTTTTGTTGAAGGGAATGAAACAAACCTTGACAGTGCAGTCCTCTGAGGCACTGGCAATAACATTGTCATCATGTGGGCACCACTGCACATCCAGCACCGGAGCGGCATGACCACACACGGTCGGGGTGTTCTGGTCCACTCGACCGCTCTAGTGGTAAGAGACACAGAAACTACGTGAGCAGAACTAATTTGATTATGCAAACTAATGTAAATATCTAAGATACCAATTGTAAACCCCTAGGGCATATTCAAGGCATTGTTATGGGTTATTACTGAGGGAAGGCATGCCAACCTTGGCGAGCGGCAACACAAGAAAGGCTCCGCCTCCTCCGGCCTCAATGACAACAGCAATGAACTTCGGATTGGCAGCGCACAGTGGACCGTCCCATGTCACGCGTGATACTCTGACATCATCAAGGCAATGCTCAGCCTTCCAAGCTTGGGCGAACACATGCCTGAACTTACTCTGCCTGACAACACCCCTCCTGAAGGACATGACTGTTGACACAACAGTGGCATCATTATTGAATAAATGAATCATGGCATATTATTATATGAGTATAACATAAAGCAAATAAATCGTGTTGACAAATCTCAGAATAACAGACTTTAAGTTAAATTGACATTATTATTTGTAGACTAAAAGAGAAAACACCCAACTGCATTTAAGAATGCAAATACATGCAAGAAAGACGACCAATGACAATTCAGTATGCAAATATTGCAATGACATCATTATGTCGATGGGAAATTTTCAGACTTTCTAAATTCCTTAAATTATTTATGAATACCACAATATCAACAAAATAAATTATATATATATATATATATATATATATATATAAACATTTACAATGTTACAAATATTTATATTTTAAATAAACGCTGTTTTGTTTACTTAATCAAATAATCCTTCAAAGATGTATCATGGTTTCCACAAAAACGGGGTGAGCATAAGAGACTTATTTCAAAAACATGAAAAAAATGATTATTATTCCAATTAATTATATACACTACCGGTCAAAGCTTTTTAATGTTTTTAAATAAGTCTCTTCTGCTCACCCAGCCAGCATTTATTTGATCCAAAATACACCAAAAGCAGTAATATTGTGAAATATTTTTACTATTTAAAGTAACTGCTTTCTATTTGAATATATTTTAAAAAGTAATTTATTCCTGTGATCAAAGCTACATTTTCAGCATCATTACTCCAGACTTCAGTGCCACATGATGCTTCATAAATCATGCTAATATGCTGATAATAATAACAACATTTATTATTATCAATATTTAAAACAGTTGAGTACATTTTTTCGGAATTCTTTGATGAATAGAAAGATCCAAAGATCAGCATTTACCTGAATTAAAGAAGCTTTTGTAACATTATACACTATACCAGCTTATAATCAGGGTTTTTTAGCACTTTTTATTTATTTGCTTTAAATTGTTCAAAAGTAATGATTAAGGCATTTATAATGTTACAAAAGATTTCTATTTTAGATAAATGCTGTTCTTCTGAAGTTTCTATTCATCAAAGAAACCTGAGAAAAATTTTACTCAACAACAATAATAATAATTAATATTTCTGAGCAGCAAATCAGAATATTAGAATGATTTCTAAAGGTGACTATAGTAATGATGCTAAAAAGTCAGCTTTGAAATTACAGAAATAAATTACATTTTTAAAATATATTCAGATAGAAAGCATTTATTTAAAATAGTACAAAATATTTCAAAATTTTAAAGTTTTTGCTGTAAAAATGCAGGCTTGGTGAGCAGGAGACACTTCTTTAAAAAAAACAACAACATTAAAAATCTTACTGTTCAAAATCCTTTGACTTGTAGTGTAACCACTGTTTTATTTTGGGCCATAATCTCAAAATTGCTGCCAATAATGTGGTCTATCACATAAAATGTGATATGATCTACTGACCACTAGGCTATTAGGTCAGACAGGCTTAAGTACTGAGGTAAAAGTGAGAGGCCCTCTTGTCCAATGAAACTCTAGAAGGCTGCAGCTCTCACGTGTCTGTGACTGTGCAGGGATGAACATGACACAGCTCAAGTCAGAAACATTTAAGGTCTGATGTTCGGTTACCTTCCATTACACATTTACATTCTAATGAGATCTATTGAACACATATTTGGACAAATCAATACTCCCCAAACACTGTTTGTCTTTAATGCGATAAAACTAGAATCAATACAGCCATGCCAAAAGAGTAAAAAATTAACCGTAAACATCCCACTATAAATAGCTTACAACTTTGTTAATCCTAAAGCTGTGACGTGTGAACTGTGGTCTGAAGGTGCTTTCCAGGAGCGAGATTTCATGGGACATTTGCACCCACTGCACATTCTGCAATTTTATTTTTTTTCATTCCTTTATATGGGTCAGTGACTTTACACTACTTTCCTCTGGATCTATTAAGTTATTAAAAAACACATCGAAAAAGGTAATTCATACTAAAATAAAACCACATTTGTAAGATGATTGTAATTGTTTAAAGTGGTATAAGTAATTTTACATAATACTTATTTAAATAAATAAGCTATTGTTGTAAAATATTATTTATTTATTTGGAGGAAAAAAATCTTTCTGGTATCAATATGCACAAATCCAATTTGACATTAAAAGTGGACATACTTTCATTAAAATAACTGTAGAATATAAATAATTGTAGAAAACTGTATAAACATTTATTTTGTACTTTTTTAAATGCCTGTCACCAATATGAATACAGAGATTACATTTACGTGTTACGTATAGATATATATTAGTATACATTTAATTTAACATTATATTAAATTAAATCAAGGGTCGTAATGGTGTAAATGCCGACGACAAAACACATTCTGTAAATGTAACCGCAAAAATGCCATGAATGACACATGAGCTGGTTACATTCATTCAGTACACTGTACCTCTGTTTGAGGATTTCCTTCTTCTTTCTTTTCTTCCCTCTTCCCTTTTCTTGGAATAAAACCTTCCAAAATTAATAAAGCGATTCCTGTATAAAAATATAATCTAACAAAAAATGCAGTGGTCTATATAAACCTACACTAATCCTTGCAGTGTGTTGTTATCGCCGGGATATTCTGCATGGTCAGGTGGAACAATTATGTCCAGGCAATTTCAGCAGACATCGACAAATTAATCCATATTATCAGGGAAAACGAATGCACACTTGTATATTTACACAATATACAAAGCTTTTGAACAAAACTGTACAGTTAAGGAAGTTAAAATAAATGAAGAAGAGCGTCGACACCGGTGAAGGAGAAAAGATGATGGGTGGTAAATTCCTCAGCGAATGTGCCTAGAATTAAAAGCAGCGATGTGTGAAGCTCGCCATGGTGAGCAGTCAACAAAATGGACGGCGGTACGCCTTTTGGCGAAATAAAAGTCCCATTCTGAGCACTTTGTGATTATTTACAATTTTATTATTAAAAATAATAAACTATGTACTAGCCTGGAGTTAATCAAAGACTATGTCTACGGCATGTTTTCCATTTGCAAAGATATTAATTTAAAACACTATTTATTTTTTGTTCCTTTTTGTGAGAAAACTTGCTAGCAAAACTATTTGAATACAAAAATAATTGCCATTTCCAAGGTGTCAACAGTTTCTATCATTTTCGTCGACATTTAGAGGCAGTTTGAGTACATTTGAGTACTTTCATTGCAACGCAATTCTATGCAGAACAACAGTGGACTCAAAAGACCTGAAAGGCAGGTTTAAATTCAAAATAAAAGTCAAAACAAACGTTCCTAAAATAATGAATAAATTATGTTTCCTGCACTAATAGCCAAGCGCTGTGGGGGGCAATTTACACAAATGTGACCCTGGACCACAAAACCAGTCAAAAGGGTGAATTGAAATTTATACATAATAAGCATAATAAGTTTTCCGTTGATGTATGGCTTGTTAGTAAACGACAATATTTAGCCGAGATACAACTATTTAAAAATCTGGAATCTGAGGGTGCAAAAAAATCAAAATATTAAGAAAGTCGCCTTTAAAGTTGTCCAAACGACGTTCTTAGCAATACATATTACTAATCAAACATTAAGTTTTGATAGTTTCATTAAACATGATCTTTACTTAATATCCTAATGATTTTTGGCATAAAAGAAAAATCGATAATGTTGACCCATACAATGTATTTTCGGCTACTGCTACAAATATACCAGTGCTACTTAAGACTGGTTTTGTGGTCCATGGTAATAAATGTACTAAAGTAACAGCTTACACTAAGATACCATTGTTGATGTTGAAGTGTTATAGATCTTATCCCTTACGAAAATAAACCATGGTCTAATTATAGTAAAAGTGTAGTAACCATGGGTTGTTTGTCACATTGATTACCATTTGTATAACCATAGTTTTACTACAAATACCATGGTTAAACTATGGTTAATTTGTGGTAATCATGGTGTTTTGGTTTTATTGTGTAGTAAAACCAAGGTTAATTTTCGTAAGGCATTGTTAGCATTGGAAATGGGAAATAATAAATTATATTATTTTCTATTCGTGCATTCTTTCTCTCTTTCTTTTTAAACTGTGGTGACTAATACCATGTGGTGATAATTATGTTTAACATGGCACATAATTATGACACCTCAGATTGTGCTGTTCTGACTAAGGCTGAAAAGCACTGAGCAAAATGTCCTGATTCAACATTGTGTTTTCTGAAATTAATCTCACATGGATACATGCAGCAGTTAGGGCTGATTTAATAACCCCCATACACTGCAGTGAACTGAATACACCAAAGTTACCATCAGGACCCATGGCTTTATATTTGGTTAGACAGAAAGGTCACAGAAGTATCGCAGGAGCTTGCGGTAATACTAGCCGCTTATTAAAACTAAATACATCTAAAGCGCTAGTACATAATGAAGTATAAATGCTGTAAACAATGACAATGTCACTCCTACAGTGACATTGACATTCTGTGAACACGCAGGAGCCATTTTCAAAACATGGTAATGCAATACTTCATAATACTATTCATGCAGTCAAAACGCATAATACACACATATATATTCAAAAATTAAGTCAAAACACCGTTTGTACATATCTGGAGTACATCAAGACATCAAGGTCAAAAAGTCACAGTGAAGGATTAACTGACCGGAATATAGTATTTTCTCCCTCAACAGTAATTCAAGTGAAGCCTTAGGTAAAAAAAAAAAAATATATAAAAATTCTTAAATTCTTAAATCCATTTTCTGGTCACACAGAGGAGCTCAACTCACGGTTTCCAGTTAATCTGTATTTGAAACACATGTCGTAATACTCAAGCGTCCCAGTTCCAGAATACACAGTGGATTATGCAATTATGTGAGGGACTGTTTGAGTAATGCTGGTATTGTTTTGCAGGTTTGAGTTTAGATGGTGGCCATTCGGTCCATGTTTTTGCCACCTTGAGAAAGTATTCATATAAAAGCTCAAATGAAAGATCCTTTTATGTGTGGAGAGTGAGATTACAGAGAAACACATCCATCTGTTGTAAAATCAACTGTGCTTATATGGCTTAAAGACGTTTCCAAACAAACACTCTAAACGATCTGAGCTTTGTGGATGGTCGGGCTGTGCGGCGTGAGGAAATGTGTGTTGGCCGGGAGCAGGATGTTGTTGGGTTTCGACTTGGGCCGCAGCGTGCCATTAGTGCGCTCGAAATGACTGGATAGCGCCTCAGATATCTGAGAACTCGCCGTCTCGCTGCCGCCATTTTCAAAACCGTCAGGCTCCATTAAACCTCTGTGGACTCCTGAATCCGTAGGGCTAACAGAATCTTCTTCCTCCTCATCTGTAAGAGTCGGGTACGTGGCTACCAAGGGCGAATTATGCCCTCTGCTGCCTCCTCTGCTGCTTCCTCCCGACTGCGGCCTCCCCTCTGCTGGGATAATGGCGCTGCCGTTCCGAGACCGGATAATTTCAACAGCCTGTTCCATTGAATAAGAAGAGGGGTGAAGAGGAGGGAGAAGATGGGTTTCCTGTACAGCAAAATTGTAAATGGTCATTATATGCATTTTTAAATGCACATTTATTTGATAAGGCATATGTTAACTATGTTAGCATTACTAACCGGTTCAGAATGACTAAAGCTTTAAGTGCTACATTAGATCATGAACAATAAAAAGTGTTTTAGTATTTGCATGGAATTCAGGGTAAAACACTATGAGGAGCTTGATACAATCAGGGTACACTTTGGTGTCCTGTTTTTATTTTTAAAGAAATAAAGGTACCTAAAAGACAATTTAGATAAAATAACATTTTACAAATTAGTTTGTTTTAGCCTCAATGTATTACATTTACATGTATGCATTTAGCAGATGATTTTATCCAAAGTGACTTACAAAAGAGTAACATTATAACACCAAAGTACCACAGTTTTACTGTAGTAACAGTAACTCCATTTAATTGTACTTTCTCATTTCATTTTTTTCACATTTGCTTTGTTGACTATTTTTGTCAAACTCCAAATTCAACATTGGTACCAAAGTTATTGTAAGAAAAAATGATTAATTTTGTTAATCTACTATTTTAAAGGATTTTGGAGTTAAAAGAAGTCTGTAATTCTCATAAAGGCTGCATGTATATGATAAAAACAAAAAACAAAAAGGTGACAAAAAGGTGAAAAAACAGGAAAAACAGGATTTTTTTGTTTTTTGAAAACAAAAAAAACAAAACTTTTTTTTATCAAAAGTGACAGTAAAGACATATAATGTCAGAAAATATTAATTGTAAAATATTACAATTAAAATGATGTATTGTATTTTCAATATATTTTAATATATTTTCAAATTTAATTCCTGTGGTGTCAAAACTGAATTTTCAGCATCATTACTCCAGTCTTCAGTGTCACATGATCCTTCAGAAATCATTCTAATATGCTGATTTGCTGCTCAAGAAACAATTCTGATTATTATCAATGTTGAAAACTTATGTGCTGCATAATATTTTTGTGGAGACCATGATACTTCTTTAAAGAATACAAACGCCAAAAGATCAGAAACTTAAATCGTTTCTAACATTATAAATGTCTTTTACTCTCATGTTATAATTTAATTTAAGATCACTTTGACCTCTTGAGCTGAATAAACAATTTTCTTTAGGAAGGTTAAGCACCTTCACTGACCATTTCTTAAAAAAGAACACAAAACTAATTTGTGTACACTTTCAACAAATCTAAAGGGACAGTTCATCCAAAAATGAAAATTCTGTCATTAATTATTCACTCATGACGTTCTAAACCTGTAAGACCTTGGTTCATCTTCGGAACACAAATTAAGATATTTTTGATGAAATCAGACAGTTTTTCGACCCTGCACAGACAGCAATGCAACTACCACGTTTAAGGCCCAGAAAGGTAGTAAGGACATTGTTAAAATAATAATTTTATGAAGCTATGAGAATACTTTTTGTGAGCAAAGGAAACAAAAATAACGACTTTATTCAACAGTTTCTTCTCTTCCGTGTCAGCCTTTGGCGTAAATTCACAAGAGTACCACGACAGTGAAAAACAGTGGTACTCTCATAAAAAGTATTCTCGTGGCTTCATAACATGAATGTCACATGGACCGTTTTAACTATGTCCTTACAACCTTTCTGGGTCTTGACCGTGTCAGTTGCGTTGCTGTCTATGCAGGGTCAGAAAGCTCTTGGATTTTATCAAAAATATCTTAATGTGTGTCCCGAAGATGAACGTTGGTCTCACAGGTTTGGAATGACATGAGGGTCAGTAATTAATGACAGAATTGTCATTTCTGGCTGAACTATCCCTTTAAGCTCTATTTGTGGGAAGTGGCAATACACATCAAAACATACATCAGTATACGTCAGGAAACTTATCTCATACCTGTGACATGTTACTGTCCTGCTCGTAAGACTCCATCATCAACCGAGTGGCTTCTCTTTCAGTTCTGTCCATGAGTTTGTCTCGACCTCTTCTGGACGTGTTATAAATTGCAGGGCGACCGAGTGAGTCCACCGCTCCCAGCGTGGACCGACTATCCCTGGAGCGAGGACGATCCTGTAAAAGTAAGTGTTTTGGGTTTTTAACGTGTGTGCTAGAGACTAAACAAAACAGAAGTCGTATAATTTTGTGCATCATATCAAATAACTGCAGAGTATAAAGCCTGGTAAATGTATAAAAGAGTTTTTTTTTGAAAATGGCACATGAAAAAAAAACACAAACCAGTGAGGAGAGACTTGTGCGTATCGTCCCTTCGACTCTTAAAGGATTATTGTCGTCCTTTAAAAAGAAGATCGAGACAGTAAAATGACTAATGAGTAATTTGATACTTAAGCCATATGCAAAAATGTATGTCAGCGTCAATGCAATGATGTATGTAATGTCAATACATTAGATAATGCCAAATCAGGAGGCAAGCAAAGCAAAATAACAAGCAGTTCAAATAAAACATTTCATATAATGTGTTTTTGGCATCAGCATATTAAAATGATTTCTGAAGGATCTTGTGACATTGAAGACTGGAGTAATGATGCTGAAAATTCAGCTTTGCAATCACAGAATTACATTTAATAATAAATTACATTTTTAAACTCTAACTATATTCACAATATTATTATTTTACCTGTATTTTTCATCAAATAGATGCTGCATTGGTGAACATAAGAGACTTCGTTTAACACGTTTTAAAATTAAAACGACCCCAAGTTGAATTATGTATGTATTTACCGAGTATCTGTGGTCTGTGCTTCCTGAGTTGACTCTCCTAAATGAGGCTTGTCTTGATAGAGTGCTGATTTCCTCCCTTACAAAGAGAGTGAGACAGAGACAGACTGAAGTACAGGTATGAAGTACAGGAATTATCACATTCAGCCCATTTGTGTAAATGATTAATGCTCAGAAATCAAGAAAAATCTTACTTTTTTGCATCCAGCTCTATAGCCAGTTGTTCATTTTTGCGTTTATAGTAGCGGTTTACTGTAATTATCACTATAATAAGAGTAAGAACAATCACTGCAGCAGCACCAGCAAGAATAATCATCATCATGTAGTTCACTGATGCATGACCCACAGTCGACTCTGAAAGAAACATGCAACAAAACTTTTGAAATTGTTGTACATTCAATTATAAGAGTCATACAGACTTCTATATGGTGCTGTTGTGTTTTTGTTCTTAAAGAGAATGACTTTATGGAAAAGAACAGCGTGTACATTCCACCTAACATCCCCTTTTACATTCCACAGATAGGAAAAAAAAATCATACAGGTTTTGAATGACATGAGGGTGAGTACATGATGACAGAATCTTTAATTTTAAATGAGCTATTCTTTTAATTTGATTATGAGACATGCAATTGCAGATTATTTTCACTAGATGACAGCACTGTGCACTGCACTTTAACATGTGTGAGATGTTTTTTTTAGTGGGATACACACCTGATATATTTACAACAATCTCAGCTTTTCCAGATCCCACCGTATTGGTGGTGGTGCAGACATAAACTCCTTGATCTGTCAAGCTCAGGGGCCTGGAAAAGCGCAGCGTGCCACCTTCCAGAGTCACACCCTCAGGTAGAGCTTCACCTTTTCTGTGTGAACAAAGAAATATGATTCAATCCCACAATTAAAAAACAGACACACAATCATTACCTTAGGATTCAGCACATAACAAATGATTTATGCTTAATTACTGAATACTGACTTAAAGGAGTATTTCACTTCCAGAACAAAAATTGTCTCACCACCTTGTCATCCAGGATGATCATGTCTTCAGTCGTAAAGACATTATGTTTTTTTGAGGAAAACATTTCAAGATTTCTCTCCATAACATGGACTAAAATGGTGCCCGCGAGTTTGAACCTTTCAAAATCTAAATGATCCCAGCCAAGGAAAAAGGGTCTTATCTAACGAAACAATCAGTCATTTTCTAAAAAAAAATTAAATTACAGTTTATATACATTTTAACCTCAAATGCTCATCTTGTCTAGCTCTGTGTGAACTCTGTGTATTCCAGTTCATGACAATTAGGGCATGTTGAAAAACTCCTATCTAATTTTCTCCTCCTAAATGGCAGCAGAAGTACCAACCCAGTGTTTACAAAGTGAATATGCAAAGAAGGTCAAATGCCCTTTACAAAAGAAGGTAAAACAGCAATGTAGGATGATTTTGAAGTTGGAGGAGTAAAATGAGATGGGAGTTTTTCGACATACCTTAACTCTATTGACCTGGAAAAAAAACGGTTCACGCAGACCTTGCAAGATAAACATTTGAGGTTAAAAAAATATGTAAATTGTATTTTTTTTTTTAGAAAACAACTGATTGTTCCGCTAGATAAGACCCTTCTTCCTCACCTGGGATCGTTTAGAGTCCTTTGAAGCTGCATTTAAACTGTATTTTGAAAGTTCAAACTCAGGGGCCCCAATAGAAGTCCACTATATGGAGAGAAATCCTGAAATGTTTTCCTCAAAAAACTGTTTCTTTACGACTGAAGAAAGAAAGACATGAACATCATGGATGACAAGGTGGTGAGTAAATTATCTGTAAATTTTTGTTTTGAAAGTGAACTTTTGAAATTTTAAAAGAACAGAATTTATTTGAAACATTATTTATTATTATGTAATATTATAAATGACATCACTGTAACTTTTGACCAATAAAATGTGCCCTTGCTGAATACAAGTATTAATTTCTTAAGTGGTTAGTGACTCCAAACTTTCTAACTATACTGTGAAAACAACAAAATCTTTAATGTAGGATTCTGCACATTTCAGTTGATTTATGATGAATTATTTCATGAATATCAGCTCAAAAATGTCCCTGGTCTGTACCACTTTCAGTTCATCAGTGAATTTATAACAAAACACTTTTATGTCCATCATATTGCCAGAGTAGCACTGGTTAAAAAAAACAACCTAATTAAAACTAATTTCATACAGTGCCTTAAGCAGTAGATCTCAATTGCTTCTGCATCAGGATAATTTAAAGGAATAGTTCACCCAAAAAAGAAAATTCTCTCATTAAGTACTCACCCTCATGTCATTCCAAACCTGTAAGACCTTCCTTCATTCATCTTCAGAACACAAATTAAGATATTTTTTATGAAATCCAAGAGCTTTCTGACCCTGCATAGACAGCAACACAACGGACACATTCAAGGCTCGGAAAGGTAGTAAGGACATCATTAAAATAGTCCATGTGACAGCAGTAGTTCAACTTAAATGACTAGGAGAATACGTTTTGTGCGCAATTTCTTCTCTTCTGTGTCAGTCTTCACCGCATGTTCACAAGAGTACCACGATGCATGCGCAAGAGCCGCCGTTCTAACATATATTCTGGTTCAAATCCTCTCTGTAAAAATCTTCAGACATGCTTACAAAGACTGTTTTATGTACAGCGTGTGTCGTTCTCTGCTTGTAAACAAGGTGCAGCAGATCCGGGCTCCTGCGTCAGCAGCATCACATGCATACGCCGTTATACTCTTGTGCACTGCAAAAAAATATTTTCCTCCTTAGTATTTTTGTCTTGTTTTCTAGTATAAATAAATAAAAATTCTTAAGATATTAAGAATTAAGATATTATGTCTTGCTTTCTGAAAGAAATATTCAAATTTTGGCAAAAATATCTGCCAATGGGGTACGAATCAAAAATATAAAAATACGAAAGTACGAAAGTAATAATCATAAAGGCTAAACACTTTTTTTTTCTTGCCCTATTGGCAGATATTTTTGCTTGTTTTAAGCAAAAACTAACACAATTTGGGTCATTTTTTTTTCAGAAAACAAGACATAATATCTTAAGTCATTTTACTTGTCCAGTAAATGCATCCTGAATTTTTAGATATTTATACTAGAAAACAAGACAAACATACTAAGGAAGAAAATAATTTTTTGCAGTGTGAACACGCAACGAAGACTGACACAGAAGAAAAGAAATTGCTAAATAAAGTCTTTTTTTTGCGTTCTTTGTGCACAAAAAGTATTCTTGTAGTTTCATAATATTACGGTTATACCACTGACGTCACATGGACTATTTTAAATATGTCCTTACTACCTTTCTGGGCCTTGAACGTGGTAGTTGCATTGCTGTCTATGCAGGGTCAGAAAGCTCTCAGATTTCATCAAAAATATCTTAATTCGTCTTCAGATGATGAACGAAGGAAGGTCTTACAGGTTTGGAATGACATAAGGGTGAGTAATAAATGACAGAATTTTCATTTTTGGTTAAACTAGCCCTTTAATGTAGTCTAGGTAGTTGTTTTGTTTTGTTTACCCTGCATAGTACCTAAGAATGAGGGTTGTCAAGCAAACTACCTCTGCTGGCATCTGCCAGATTTGAAGTTAGCTTTTGCCAAGTGGAAACAATTTTAAACAGGAAACATTTCCCCCTTTTTTAAAAGTTGATAAGCTTATTTCTTTTGCTAAAAGCACAAATAGACCCACTCAGTGTTCCTGTAGACATTAAGAACTTTGTCTACAACTTATTCCAGGAACTATCTGTCACATGTTTTTCATACAGCACGGCGCAATTTGCATGAGGACAGTGGAAAGACTCATCCGATAACACAGCACGCAGGCAAATTCTCCCGACACCGCTGTCATAAACCCACTCATCTCCCCCTCACCAAGCTTTTCTCATCCCCCGCTCTCTCCCTCCGTGTGAAAATGCTCTCTTGTCTGTTTGCTGCGCAAGTTGCAACACGACACCAGGCCACAGTTACTTCATTTACTTTACATTCACACCAAGCAGCCAGAGAACAGGTTTCCCCACTCGAGGCGGAGAGGAGGAGAAAACCAGAGAATGTTTGTCTCAGGAATTGCGTGATCATCTAAATGTCCATGTCTACACCCCCTTAGTCACTCGCACTGAAAAATGCCAAGAAATAGGTGTGTGACTCTGACTAATTATTGTTCATGAATGCAAAAACAACTGTCGTGCATATCAGTGACCTCTCAGTGTCAGTATTACTTCTTAAGATTCTATCTATCTGATAGAAAAGATTACAAATTTACTCATGAGTTTAGGCCACAACCTTCCCCGTCCACACCTAGAGATTACTCTGGCATGCTGATAGAGAAGCCAACTGAAACAGAATTCAACTGACAAGTCTGGCTTATGGGAAGATGAACAAACAAACAGATTCAGAGATGCAGGGAGACGGACAGTTTTACCTCGTCCAGTTGAATTGCTGAGGTTCTGGATTTCCATGTCCGCTGCACTGCAGCGCGGCTCCTTGCATATCAGCATGCCAGCTGTTCTCGTAGCCAGATACCACTGCATTCGGAGGGTCTGTATGTACACATGAACACACAATTAGGAGTGTCTAATTGACTTTTAAGCCTCTTGTTTTGAACTTGTCATGAACTTCCCATTTGACCAAGAGGTTCACCTGATCCTTTCTGCTGTTGACACAGTACAAACTCTAATATTGCATATGTTTGAATTTTTGTGCAATTAAAATAACTCATATGACTTTGGAGGAGATGCACTGAAATAACACTGGTTGTTTTTTTCAATGCAGTCATATAGAATGAGGACTGGAGCTTTCAAGCTTTAAAAATGATGTAAAAGCACCATGAAATATCATAAAATGGTGCATATTATATGCAATCAAACATTTTAAATGAGGAACAGACAGATTTAACAGATAATCTTCCATTCTAGTAAGATACTAACTGCTGCACTAGATTATTGAGTCAGTGAGTTGCAAATAGAACCAGATCTGTTTGATTTGTGAATGAATCATTAAGATTGATTTTGTGAACCGAATGAATGGATTCATTGAAAAGTTCAGACTCAAATGCACATTCTCAGACATTAACTCTTTCATTATCTTGATTAAAAGCTTATGTCCAGATTTTAAACTTCAGGCTGTTCAGACCTTTAACTACGGTGCTTTTGAATCTTGTTTGCAACCACAAACAACAACCAGGATATTCCTGAGAATGTTTCCATCTCAGTTCCACAGAAGTAGGATGGTCAAATGGGTCTAAACACATGAAGGTGACTAAATGATGACTGAATTTTCATTCTGAGAGAATTGTTTTAAATTTTCCTCCACTCAACCAAAGCAAAGCCTTTATTATGACTGTTAATCAAGCAGAGATGAATCAGAGAAAAACAATGTAGTCATAGTATCGATTAAGACAATAAACAGATGTCCACATGTCATAACACATACAAGGGAAGTTACATGCAGTATGTAGACATTAAGAGGTGGAACAACAGTTTCATCATAATTAAATTTCACAAGCTGAGCAAGCAGGAAAGGCGTTTTAAGTTTACATTATAAAATTCACAATTGTTTACACGATTCCACGCATTTTAGATTTGAAATGCACAAACATTCTGAGTCACATCCAGGCAGTGATGTATAAAACTTGATGTTGCGCTATTAAAACTTGTGGCGCAATAGTATATCAATCATAATGCAGTAATGACGACATTAAAATTATTTTGAAGAGAATTTACTTTGGCAGCTTGTGTGTATAACCTGGCAAGTAGTGTGACAAAGTAATTCTTAGGGAATGCCAAAATGAATTATAGATCAATTATAGCACTGTCCTATAAAAAGTATTTGCGACAACTTTTGATAAACAATTTAAGAAATGTCTGTATTCTATTTACTTAAAACTAGAATACTACACTCTAAAAAATTCTCTTTTTTTCTAAGCAACCACAGGGTTGAGCCTGTCAGGTTGTTTTTTTTCCAGTTTTGGGTAGTTTTTGTGTTACCTTGTCATTGGGTTAGTGGCTGTGTCAATCTCACTGACAGCTGAAACTATACACCCCTCCCCCTTCACTGAGTAAAACGCAAGGCGGTAGTCTGAGGTTCGCAGTGTTATTTTTAAATGTTACATTTTTGTTGGTTTGTCTTATATTTTTCCAGGGCTGTTCTTGCTTGATAAATGTTCACCTTTTGATTATTACTGTTGCCTCTTGTAATTTTGTGCGTGATTTCTAATTTCCAACCCATTTCCAATCCAGTAATTTTAAAACAATAGTTAAGTTAAATAAAACAACCCAGCATTTTGGGTCAAACATTTAACCAAACCCGCTATAATAGCCCAGCATGTGTTTTATTTAACCAGTGCTGGGTTGCCAAATAACCCAGAAATGGTTGTATTAACAAAATAAGAATTTATATTTTGAATAAGTGATAAATGATAATTAAGGACATATGATTCCTCCTCCCCCTAGTTTTCAGTACACTCTAAGAAATGCTGGGTTAAAAACAACGCTGCACTGAGTTAAATATGGACAAACCCAGCAACTGGGTTGTTTTGGTAGCAACCCAACTGCTGGGTCAAAACATCCCATTTGCTGGGTATGTCCATATTTTACCCAGTGCTGGGTTGTATTTGTGACCCTGGACCACAAAACCACTCATAAACGTCAATTTTTTGAAATTGAGATTTATACATAAGCTAAAAGCTGAATCAACAAGCTTTCCATTGATGTATGGTTTGTTAGGATAGAACAGTATTTGTCCAAGACACAACTATTTGAAAATCTGGAATCTGAGAGTTCAAAAAAAATCAAAATATTGAGAAAAACACCTTTAAATCGTCCAAATGAAGTTCTTAGCAATGCATATTACTAATCAAAAATTAGGTTTTGATATATGTATGTACTATACTGATATATGTATGTACTATAATGGATATGTTATATTTAGATTTTTTTTTAAAGCAAAATATTAAAGACATATTAACAATACAGCATTTTTAAAACACTTCTATACGTATAAATGACAATATTAATTGTAATGTATTAATTCAATTAATGCTGATTTGAACAGAATTAATTTTATTAGTGTTACATTTTTTCTTTATAGGGCACCTATTATGCCCCTTTTTACAAAATCTATAATAAATCTCAGGTGTCCCGAGAATGTGTCTGTAAGGTTGCTGAGCTGCTGAGAGCTGCTGCTCCCCGCCCCCTTTTCCAGAACAGGCTGTGTTACTCTAGCTGGTATCTCAGATCTCTGTCTATCAAGTATATAGCACTGAAATCATGTGTTTTAAAGCCATCTCAGTTAAAATTTCTGATACACTTTTTTTTTGGACACACACATCCGAAGCACATGATCAGAAAGAGCTGTCACATGTATGTGAGTACTAAAGTAAATTCTCTTTCACACACAAGTTTATGTTAAAAACACGCATAAGTTGCAAAAACACAGTCGGTTATGTCTGTGAAGGTAAACAGCTGGGAAAGAGATCGCATGTTTGTATTAGATTGGTGTATTAAGTGACAGCAGCGTAATTTGTAGAACTTATACTGCTGTTTGGGTCTACACTGTTAATATGACCCAAACAATAAAATAAAAGCAGAAAGTCACTCACTGCTCTGGAACAACTTCTATAGCTGTAGTAAGATGACATTTCTTATTTGAATGCTGCTTTTAAATGCTCTAGGGTAAAGATAAACATGGCAGATTGTGTGTGGCTCTCTCAGGGCGGGGCCTTTGCTAATACGGCTGTGTCAGTCAACAGTCATGGGCGGGGCTTGTAAAGTCACACTTTATGAATTCTGTGATCAGTAAGCTCTGAGACACTGTTTATGACTTATACAGATTAAAAAATAAGTAGTGGGCAGATTTTTATCATTATAGGGTGGTTGTGTACAAACACTGCCAACACACATTTATGTTCAAACAACATGTAAAAGTGATTTTTGCATACTAGCCCTTTACAGTAATAAGAATTCAAGTAGAAAAGAACGCCACAAAAAATATGACCCAGACATTTCTGATATACATTCATTATAAATATAAGAGATTAGGACTCACAGTGTACTACAAGCTTATTGG
Source organism: Labeo catla (assembly GCA_012976165.1). Taxonomy (NCBI): domain Eukaryota; kingdom Metazoa; phylum Chordata; class Actinopteri; order Cypriniformes; family Cyprinidae; genus Labeo; species Labeo catla. Next base: position 551,116 of record VONZ01000095.1, read on the forward strand.
AAATCCTCACTGGGCCTTTTTGCGATGGATGCCAGACCAGACAGTCCAGCTTCTGGCCGTTCATGTTACGGAGAGGGTGGAGAGAAAACTGGATCGAGGCCACCTCACCATCTGAGCTGCGGTTCTGGCTCTGACCCGCGAGCTCCGTGTCCCAGGAGAGGCCTGCCATTGGCTTAGCCACCGAACGGCATGTAGCGGCCGGACGGAAAGACTGGCCCTCAACCAGGACGAATGGCTGCAGGGAGGTAATGGGTTTGGCTGTGGAATGAAACAACAAAAACATAATAAATGGCAAATAAAAACATCATGAATAGGATTTAAACTCTACAATCAAGTACAGTACAAATTAAAAACAAAAAACAAGGCGTAAAGTTTGGCTTGTAAAGTGTGTGTATATATTAGATACTTCACAAGTGTCTAATTTATGACATTTTTAAAAGTGTGAAATGGACTTCACTGTTTGCTTTCCTGTTTCTAACAGTCTGCTTCATACACAATCATACTTCTGAAGGAGAAAGCAGCCACAATTATACATGTTACAATTGCAGTAACAAAGAACAAAGCCAGGTTAATATGTCCATCATCAAACCCATTGACGCAGACAATGCTTTTGTGTTATTCTGAGAACAATAACTGTATATATCAGAGCAGTGCTACTTTTGTGGTTAACGGGTTTTCTCTGCATATGAATGGGACGTTGAATGAAACGACAATTATAATGGAATTTTTTTTTTAAAAAGGCGTCTTTTTCCTTATCCTGCATCACTGAGGGCTAAATCCTTTTGCTAACTACTGCAAAGCCACTGCATATACATAAAACTCAATGAATTCTGTTGATTTTAAATCTCTTAGTCTCTTGAGAGGGAAAAATGGGAGAGAACATAGGTTTTATTTATTTATTTTTTTTTTTTTAATGTTGCAGCATTTCCACAAGAAAAAAAAATTGCTCACAAAAATCACCAAAATATAGTTTTTCCTCCCATCTCATAATACTTCCATGACAAAAGTTTTGTAAATGAATGTAAAGTTTCATGTGGGAAAACAAAAGTTAAGTGACTGTCACAGCAGTCTGTGGGCAGGTTTTAAACAACCTTTTCCTGTCCAAGCTAGCAGTTCTTGACCAAAATCATATACAGCGTCAACCAGAGTGTGTGCTGAAAATCAAATGTGGTTTTATAGTGATGTGCTAATATATAAAATATGAACAGTCACACAGAGTTTTGTATGACAAGTTTGCTGTCCATGTAGACATTATTACTGTACTCACTCCACACTGAGATAAAAATCTCTGTCTCAAAGTTTCCAGCCGGGAAGGTGGCAACTTTGCAGATGTATCTGCCCTCGTCTGCAGAACGTGTGCCCATGATAATCAGAGCAGAGTCTATTATTGGGTCGCTGGTCGCAAACCGAACACGCCCAGAGTATGCAGGGTTTTCTGGTAAAATGAAACAGAACGAAATGTGACATGTGACAGTAAGATTTGGTTTCTTGTGAAGAATAAAAATAAAAGAACGATGCAAAAAAACAAACTTGTAAATAAACATGAAGTTCGTTTCTTTTTAAATAAATTAAGAAAAACATATTCTGCACTCCTGCATGATAAATTCTTTCCATGTTTCTTTACAGAAGTTGAACAGAAAGTAAAAACTGCTTCAGTGTAATGATTCAGTGTAAATGAATGCAAGATGAGTACAGAAAAGAAAGCAGGAACTGAATGGATTATACAGTACACAAGTATATTCACAGTACCAGATTCATAGAAGAGCTAAAAATCTGATTAAACCCTGCAGGACTGATTCTTTTTTTTTTTTAATGACTGTGAATAAACTTAAATTATTACAAAGAAATCAAAAGTAACAATTTAAAATGAAATGTCCTCTTTTTAAAGCTTTTACTGTCATATTTTGAACTAAACACATCTTTAAATACAATGAACACACTGATGCATCAACATACCCATGGCAATAATAGCAATAAAAATGTTTTTATTTTAGTGGAAAAAGGGTGTTTAAAAAATTTGTAACCATTTAAGTTTTGGTATCTGTGAAGAAAAAAAATAAAAAAAAAAACTTGGTAATTACCTGTCTGGCCTTCACTGAAATGAGCAGTGATTATTTGTTCTTCACCTCCATTTGAATTCTCTCGACTCCATATCACCTGCACCACCTTAATCTCACTGTTCGATACATTGAATCGACAGGGTAACCGCGTTTCCTCCTCTGCCAAAGACTGCTGAGACCAGGGGGACTCAGAGGGCTCTAGAAAATGTTCTTGTTTTCCACTTACACAGGCTGCTGAAAGACACAAAGAGATAGATAACAGTTTTAATCAAATAAAGTAATAGCAATGCTTGTTTAAATGGTGGCAACAGCAATATGACAAAAGAAAGGAATTCTATTGGATGAGCTGCAACCATAAACCATGAAGAAGTGGTGGATGAGTTAGAGTAGTTATAACATTTTATATTACATATAATATTAAATATACATAATTACTTATTAAATATTAGTTCAGTTATATTAAAGGCAGTATTAGTAAAGGAATAGTTCTCACAAAAATGAACCTTTGCTGACAATCTATTCAACTATTCGGAATCCAAGATGTAGGCGAGTTTGTTTTATCATCAGAACAGATTTGGATAAATTTACCATTACATCACTTGCTCTACAATGAATAGGTGCCATCAGAGCGAGTGTCCAAACAGCTGATAGATAATCCACAAGTAATCCAAACAACTCCAATCCTTCAGTTAACGTCTTGTGAAGTAAAAAGCTGCATCTAAATTCATCATTACGAAGTTTTAACATCAAACTATTGTTTCTGGCTAAAATAAGGGTCTTCTATCCATAATATTACTTTCTTCAATGAAAAAGTCACCTTGTCTGAATAATAAATATACACAGATCAAGCACTGTTAACAAGCAAAATATTCTGAGACGGTCCTAAATAAATATGTCAATGGATTTTGATGTGAGAGGATAACAAGGGATTTATATTTTCACTGGTGGAAGAGTTATTATGGATTATGAACTTTTGAACTATGAAATTTTGACCAGAAGTGACTGTTTATTGACGGATTTGTTTCTTAGAATTGCTTGATTGCTAGTGGATCATTGCAATGTTCTTATCAGTTGTTTGGACTCTCATTCTGACGGCACCCATTCACTCCAGAGGATCCACTGGTTAGCAAGTGATGTAATGCTAAAATTCTCCAAATCTGTTCCAATGAAGAAACAAACTCATCTACATCTTGGGTGGCCTGAGGGTCAGCAAATTTCACCTTTAACAAATAAAACAACATCATCGAATTAGTTGTGCAACTGTAAAACTATGTAGAACTATAACTACTTGTTATGCTATTGCATAAAATATCTTTTTCTTTTTTTTTTTTTTTAACAAATAGCTCTGTGTTGCATTTAGTGTTTGTGAGAATTCATCACAGCAAGTTCCTTGTAGTGCTCATAGCTGTGGCATTACAAACTGAATAGCAAGATGTGACCACAAGTTAAAGGGCCAGATAAAATAAAATTCTAGGCCACCCCATGAATATACATCATACAGCCTAAGGCGGTTCAAGAAGTGCTTTCAAAAAATTAGAAACAGCACCATTAAGAGATATATATCTATATGAAATATATCTGTAGTAAAAGAAAAGTTAGGCCACATTGGCTGAGGTCATCTGTTACCCTCAGCACGATGGTAACACGAAACTTTCATTTTTCATCACTCTATTGAACTGGCACAGAGAACAGAGGGGCAAAGCAGACATGGAAATAGATATGGATAACAAAATAAAAAAAAGGAAGAGGGTTGAGACAAACTGGTGTCTGAAAAGAGCGTTTGTGGACGAGATTTAGATATGCTGCTCAACTTGTTATATGTCTCAGGGCTAATTACTTTTGGGAGACAGATGAGCATAAGCAAACATGCAAATTCAAAATGCTTTCAAAGTTGAGCAAATATAAGTTGAACTATTGAATTTACATTTAGATACGAAAATCAAATATGAAAAAATATATATATGTGACCCTGGACCACAAAACCAGTTATAAGTGTCAATTTTCTGAAATTAAGATTTAATCATCTAAATAAATAAGCTTTCAATTGATATATGGTTTGTTAAAATAGGACAATATTTGGTCGAGATACAGCTATTTGAAAATCTGGAATCTGAGGGTGCAAAAAAAAAAAAAAATCGAAATATCGAGAAAATCGCCTTTAAAGTTGTCCAAATGAAGTTCAAAAATGAAGTTTTGATATGTTTATGGAAATTTACAAAATATCTTCATGGAACATGATCTTTACCTAATATCTTAATTATTTTTGGTGATAATTTTGACCCATACAATGTATTTTTGCCTATTGCTACAAAAATACCCATGCTACTTAAGACTGGTTTTGTGGTCCAGGGTCAGATATAAATACATAAACAAAACATACAGGCAACTATTGCATGCTTTAAGTTGATCAGGCTCATATATAAATAAGAAATACATTATGTTTATTGTTATTTGCAGTAACAGATAAGTTACAGAAGTCTGCAGAAGAAACTATTAACTGTACACTTAATAGGGCTCACTGCCCAGAGCGTTAAGCACATTTCAAGTGCTTTGGGATCACAGTTCAGGGCAGTGATTTGGCTATAATCCCGTAATTTTCTTGTGTTTTCTGAGTCATACTATTTCTAGATTGAACTTTATGTTAGTAACCCATATCCTGACCATAAAGCCAAAGCAGTCAATTGTCCAGTTTGCAAAGACTAAAGGATTACATCAACAAGCCTTTTAGACATAAGCTTATTGACAAATTTCCGGCATAGATCCTGTCACTTTGTCACACAGCATGATTTATCCCAGCATGACAAGTTCCTGAGTCAACATCCTTAAAGACTGTCATTTGTTGCCCAATTCTACACCTCTAAAATCAGGGGGCAATTATTGAAGAAATAAGCCTAATTGGTTTGACTAATATTTTTTTTTTTAACTAATATTCACACTTTTCATCTTAATTTATAATTGGCACTTTCATTTCACACACTGAAAAAAAACTGCATTTGGAACTATTTTTACTCAGAAATTGCTATAATTTATTGACATGCTATAGTGTTCTTATTTGACGGATTTCTAAAGAATAACAACAGTATTTGCAGGTAATACGAGTTATTTAATTTTTTGAATAATTTGTTTTATTTTCATCTTAACAGCCAAATATTCTCTAGCAACCATCTAGATCACAAAATAATTTGGTATACGTATAATAACATTAAAAACAACAACAAAACAGTTTGTTTGTGTTGTTGCAGGCTATAATGACAGTTTAGTCATTCTGCTGTCAAAAAGCAGAAATAAAACAATTAAAAACAGACATTGCTTGTTTGTTTATAAAATCATAAAATATAACAGTCTCAAATCTCACATATGAATAAGAAATACATTATATATATACGTTTACTGTTTTGCAGTTCAGACCATATCCAGGGGTGACTGTCCTATTACTGCCTGTCCTAGAAACTGAACTTTAAGCACCTTACAATTATTAAAAACCATAATAATGCCAAATATGGTCATTAGAAACAATTTCAGTCTCAAATTTCAAAACAACTGGTTGACTGGATTGTTGTTCAAAGGCATAGCCTTTAATCTGACCTCTATGGGCGATATCAAACTGTAGGGATGTTGTTCTAGGATCAGATGTTGATGCAGCAAAAAGCCATAATGTATATAAATCATGTTACATCATGTACTCAGACCCACTGAACTAGCATTAACACACAACTCTATGAATAGCTCAAACACCGGTTAAAAACACTAAAAAATGCAAGTTACGTTGACAACACCCTCAAAATTATCACACCCTTATTCTCACCACTTCATCAACCCATAAAACACTCCTTAAGACGCATAAGACACAGTGTGTGTGCGTGAGCAGGGAGCGCCTGTCTGTCACACTGAATCACACTCAGTTTGTCATCAGAACCAGTTCTTCCTGTAATATCAGACAACCGTAAACGTGTTGTGAAGCTCTTTTCCTAACGTTTAACCCCAAATCCTGCAACGCATTTTAGGTTTTCATTTATGTTTATTATGTATAAAATGGCTCACCTGAGTTCCAGATGATCAACGCCGCAAGAATATATGAAACTGTCTTCATCGTCCACCAGTTCAGACTTTCAGCTGAGCCCAAGTTATCAGTTTGGCGATATCAGTGCGATGATCATTATTAATAGGCTATAGCAAAACAGTGTCCATCTCCAGAGGTAGTTGTATTCCCAGTCAATCCAATCGATTAGATATCAGTCAGGAGATGTTGAAGAACAGGAGACTCCCATAGGCTATAAGATGATCAGATGGTGGAGATCCAGCGCAGAAAAAACGCAGTCACTCTGCCTTCACAATCAACATCTGGAGATGTATAATTCATTTGACGTACAACAAGAATTAAACGACTAAATCAATAAAATGTTTATGGATAATATCCATAAAAGTGAACGTTTCCTCATGCGTAAACCCTCATAGGAGCGCACAGAAGTTTCACTCCAGTTTAAGCTGTTTACGTATTCTTTTAGGACCTACGACATGTTGAGAAAAAACTAAGTGTTTCCATGATTCCTCTCACGTTCGGTGCGAAATTAGGTGAAAATGCTCTGAGAGAAGAACATTCTTAGAGACACCTGTTGGAAAAGGCAGCTCTCCGTTGCGCAGTCGCATGCATGTTCTTACGCGCTTTGACTGAACTCAACCTACCAGTTTTTAATCCGGGTGTTTCTTCCCAATCTGATGATTCAATCTAGCTACTATAGTTTAATATTCTGTAATTGCTTAATCGTTTGGGATCTGTAATGGTCGAGTTCACTTGAACAGTTTTTTCTGCCATAATGTTTTTGTGAAAGAAGAAGAAGAAAAAAAAGACACCAGTGACTTGTTTTTTTCCCACTGGATAAAAACAAAAAAAGCAAACAAATTTGAGAAGGAATCCTATTTTAATTCCTTCTGAAATGTAGAATGTTGAAAATGTTTTTTTTTTTTTTTAATTCATCAAAGTTCTTTTAGAACATATAGTTAATAATTTGACTTACGATGAAAAAGATCTTTAAATAATAAAAAATAATATATATAATATAATATAATATAATAATAAAAAAGTTCTACTCTCTTTGTGATTTGCTTTAACTGTCCAGACATTATTCCAGTACAAATAGTGTTCTGTTAAAGACTTTTCAATATCCAATAGGATGCTGCTGGATAAACTACGACACAATGGATTTGATTAATTTTCGCAAGTGTGGTGACATAATTAGCATGTGTATGAAAACTACATGAATCTATCAGATGTACTGTAGGCCTATCTGGTTGCATTCTTGGCCTAAAGGGAAAGAGAGCACCAAAAAACTGTAAACCTGTTTTCCCTCCTGAAAACAGTTAAAGCCTCCGGCACTTTACCGAGTTCAACGGAATAGTGTTCCAAATGAGAATTTAAGATGGAAAAGAGTTATTTATCACAAGGAAAGCTCTCACTAGGATTAGCACTTCTAACTATGACGTATAGGATTAAGTGCTCTGAATGTTCACAAATTATATTAATGTTGAGTCTTTATTTTATTTAATTTAAATACTAGTTAATAAAAACAGTCTGTGATGCTGTGCTAATATTGTGAAACAGTCATTACAATTATGAACTTTGAAAAACTAAAATATTAAAAGCGAATAAAAAACCTTTGAAAAGAGAATGAAGATATATTGTGGAAATATTTAGAGAGAAAATATCAAACTGAATAAAAAAATAGTAAGAGATATTTCTATTAATTTCTCATTATGCCTTTCAATTTTTCTTTTCTTTTCATTTAAACTATTTTACTTTTTTATGAAACTGAGTGTAAGTGTAGTGAGACATCTAGTGGACAATTTGAGTAATTTTCAAATACAATGCAAAACTTAAGTATGTTTACACACTTCTGCACTAGCCTGATAATCATAGTTATTATTTTAACATTAAACTCTACATTAACTCTTCTACATTTAGGTTTATTAGTTCACATAACTTTTTTTTGGATACAGATTATAGAATACTAACAATGGGTAATATACAGTATGTATGTAGACCATTACTACATTCATATGTATTAGGATCTAAACTAATATTTAAATGTCTGAGACTGAAAAGAATGTTCCTCATCAGATTTGCTTCTCAAATGCATGTGACTCATTAATATGAAAACGAAACTAAACAAACATATGACAGCAACAAATTTCAAAACGACAAAGATCCAGTTTTGCCCTGTTTTCATTCTTACTGGAATCCAAGTTTTATGTACCTCCCTTTTTGCTCTCTGATTGGTCCTTTGTGTTTTTTTCTTTTCTGAGATTGGATGGCTTACATCTTGGTCTTGCCATGTCCGAGCTTGTTCTCTTGGCTCACAGATACAAATCCCACTGTGGCAGAATAGCAAAAACAGCTAATACGGAAAGCCTGTTGCTTAGTTAGTAAACAAAAAAAATAAATAAATAAATCCTGTTCATTACAAAACTGCATAACAAATCAACATTTTCATCAACAGTATAAATTTACAGGATAAAAATATTATTTTAATGTGCAGATCAAATATGTAAAAGTTTACAACGAACAAAACGCTCACTGACATAAATTATGAAATTTCGAAATTGTCTGTGTTTTCATAAAACCTATACATTATTGTTTGTTGTTTATATTTTTAAGTGTAAAAAGCTAAAAAAAAGGGGCAATTTCTCATTTTTTGAGTTTATTTTTTTTCCCCAAGAAATTTGTTTCAACAAAAACACCTTCAATTCCAAACCTTTGCATAAAGCATCTCAAAACTCAAACAGAGATATTTATAAATTAAAAACAAAAAAACATCCAAAAATGATGAAACAGCTTAAATGTTACATATCTCTACGCTGTGTTTCGCTCGCTGGAATCTGACTGGTTTAGCACGGCTTTCTGTTCTTCCTGTTTGCTTTCTGATTGGTCCTTTGAGTCTGTTCTCTTTTCTGAGAATGGGTGTTCTGTGTCCGAGTCTTCATCAGAGTCTTCCTCATCATTGTTCTCTTGGCCCACTGGCACAGCTCCCTTCCTCTGCGGCAGAACGGTAAAGAAAGCTTCCTTCCAGTCTCGTTTCTCCAGGAATGCTAGGATGATCTCAAAAACTGCAGCAAGGGGGGAAATGATTGGTTAATTTCTACCAGGCAGTATATCATAGAAGAAGCGTCATTTGAATGGATATCTAAAGCTAGGGAATCTCACCGTGATTGACAGCCAGCACCTTGCGGCTATTCATCTTGACGAAACTGCCCAGCGGAAGCTGAGCATGAGCAATGCCAAGCTCTTGGGCTCGACCAAATGTGATTCCCTGTAATAAAGCATTCAAATTTAAGAGCAAGAGCTTTGGTGAAGAATTTAATGGCCTTAAGGTAAAAATAAAATAAAAGAAAAAACTTACGACAAGTGTCACCCTATATTAAGCTCAGAATAAAATCTTTATCTCCTTTTAATCAGGGCATGCAAGTTTGGTAGTTTTACTAGATATGCACACCCTATTTACCCCTAAAAGCCTTTTACTGAAAGTGTAGGGAAAACTGTAACTTGTCACTCACCTTATGGTGGTTGTGGTCCACCAGACCTCCAATCACATAGGCTTTGGTTTCATCTAGTTCTTGCAGCACATTGGGTGAATCAGAGGTGAGGTAGACCAGGTCCTCCTTCTTCATGATTTCATGAAACGCATCAGGCTCGAAATGGACATCCTACACAACGATGAAATGTAGATGGGATACTTTAAAGTCACTGCTTTCCATTATCCAACATTAATACCTTAAAATTACTCATCCATTTTCAGGCAAAAGATACCATTATCAGGGTTCCCACTCTTTTTCGGTGATCATTTTCCAGGACACTTTTATTTTAATTATGCGCCCTAAAGTAATATATTTCTTTCTTGAGAGGTCTTTAAAAACATACAGTTTATGGCCATGCCTTAATATGAGCTCTTAATTATACATTACAACATTTCTGAACCAATTTCAGTACCATAGCAAAATAAACAAAAAAACATATAAAAAAAAATAATAAATAAAAATATTGGAAGTATTAAAGGGGTCATCGGATGTCCATTTTCCACAAGTTGATATGATTCTTTAGGGTCTTAATGAGAAGTCTATAATATACTTCTCAATGGTTGTGTAAAACAACACCCTTTTTACTTTGTCAAAATGAGCTCTGCAAAAATCATCCCTTCTGAGGGATTGTTCCTTTAAATGCAAATGAACTCTGCACGCCCCGCCCCTCTCTTCTCTCTGTGGAGAGACGAGCCTGTTTACTCTAGCCGCATTTAGCACATTTGGCCACGAAACTTGCTAACTAGCACGTTATTAGGAAAGGTGATTGCAGAGATTCATAAAAAACCCTCATACTCACTTCTGCTGTAGGTGAAGCTGGATCACGAATGATTTGCACAAACATTGACGCATTTATGTAGATCGGGAGGCGCATTTACTTCACAAACAAACGTAATCCACTGCATCTTCAGCGGCTCAGATGTCGGGAGTAAATGACTATGTTCATTATTACATTCAGCAACACAGCACCTCAATCACTCAATCGGAGATATTCTTGTCTAACTTACATCCCTGCTCCGGCATCGAAACAATGGAGGTCGGACTGTTACAGCTGATTTAAGGTAAGACGCTCAATCAACTATTGTGGGAGCAGCCTCTGTTGGTGTGATGCCACACCGACAGGCATCTGAGAATGGCTCGATTTGAAAAAGGGGATATTAAAACCACTGCATGGATTTTTAGCATTATAGGGTAGATTTGTACATACAGTGCCAACACACATTAATGTTCAAACAACATGAAAAAGTGAACTTTGCATCCGATGACCCCTTTAAATTATTTTATTTACCTATTTAGTTACTGGGGAAACTGATGTTTCTGCCACTCCAAAAGCGCCTCTTACTGGCAGATAATGAATTTGGTACTTTCAATAACCCTGTGTCCAGCAGCATGTTTTTGTTGTTGCTCATTCTTTTTTTCTGTTTTCTGTAGCAACTCTGAGCACTTTTCATATTCTTTATTCTGGGTGAATCACTTTTCTTTCAATCTATAAGAATAATCAGCCTATGTTATACTGTAGTTTAGTTAATATATTAATATTAATAGGTTGAGTCTGAAAGTCTTATGTTTGATGGTGATTTCAATTTTTTTTGTTTGTATGAAGGCTAAATACAAATGAAAGGTGAACATTAATTTATTTGTACCATTGTTTTCTGAAATATTACATAGTTTTATAAAATGAGGTTTCATAGATTTGGCAAATTCATTTTTCTACAAGTCTGTATAGACAGCTGGCAATAATTCTGAGGCTTTTTAAAATATTGTTCATATCCATATTGGAATCTACATACATGAGCAGTTTCTGATCTAATTTCAAAATCTGAAGCAAAAACAAAATGGTCTAACTTTATCTTTGTGAAATTATGCTACATAAAAAATATCTGCAGGAAACAAAAACAGCACACTGATTGATTGAGAGCGTAAATTCACTCTTTGACAGCAGGTGGTGCTTATGGAACAGCAGCAATACAGCGTTTCCCTAGTTATCGCTGTAAACAAAGCACTGCACCTAGCATTAACCTAGCACTAACTGCTTTAGTATGGATAATACAGTGGCAAGATGAAAAGAAAATACCACCTAAGCTTTTCTGAGATAAATTCATATAAACACCCCCGATTACATTTTATGAATATTTCACACATCGTGAACAGTGAGCTTGCTCTGCCAGTACTTTCTCCTCTTTGCGTTCACCTTTAGCATCTCTGGCCTTTGTTAATGTCCCGTTTAAATACTTCGTAATATTTCCACACAAATTACATTTTGGAGAATGCTTGCAATACAGTTTGTGTGTAAGTCCAGAACAGAGATCGGCTGAAATAAAACAAAAGAGTTGACTGCTAATTGCACGTCTGGAGCAGAAATTGGCTGGTTACGATTTATGGCAGCTCAAACATTTTCTACTACTAGCATTATTTGTTTCAGGCTTGTCTAATGGAGAACACAATTCCGTTTTTTAATAATAATTTTCCAGGACAACTGAAGATTTTCCAGGACATTTTCCATGAGTTTTCCAGGACTGGAAAATTAGTCATCAATTTTCCAAGTTTTCCAGGATGCGTGGGAACCCTGATTATGAATCATAATTTGCACAGAACTAACGAATTTTCTTGTGTGGGTGATGGATGGGCTCAAACACGTACAAGAGATTGTCAACACAAAAGCATAGGAAGAGTTTTGAGCATTTAATAACTTTATTAAAAATTATTATTATTATTATTATACATTTTAACATATTTTACTATTATTATTACATTTATTATTTACCCCCAGTTTCACAGATAAGGCTAAAAGGAGAAGTCCACTTCTAGAGCAACGATTTACAAATAATTTACTCATCGCGCATCCCAGAGCTACTGCTTCCACAAGCTTTTGTGCTTAAAAAGTATACAAATTTTTATTTTTCGAAAAAAAACAAACAAACAAAAAAAAAAAAAATACTGATCATTTCACTAGATAAGACCGTTCTTGCTCAGCTGGGATCGTTTAGAACCTTTTGAAGCTGCATTTAAACTGCAATTTGGAAAGTCAAAATCAGGGTACCAATAAACTCCATTATATGGAGAAAAATCCTGAAACGCTTTCCTCAAAAACCATAATTTCTTTACGACTGAAGATAGAAAGACATGAACATCTTGGATGACAAGGGGGTGAGTAAATTATTTGTAAATTGTTGTTCTGGAAGTGGAGTTCTTCTTTAAGCCTAGTCCTTGACTAAAATGTAAGTCTGAGCTGTTTCAACTGAAAGAGACTTGCACTGAATCATCTTAAAACATATCAGTGCCTTTGTTTTGCACACCAGTCATGTTTATAAAAAATTACTTAAATGCATTAATTGAACTATGGCCTAATCCTGGTTTACCTAAGCCCTGTCTGTGAAACTGGGCCCAAATGTCTTAAAAATGCCTGTTTTGTAATATTTATTATTAGTAGTGTCATTTCACATCTTACCTTCCAGTTGACCCAGCCTTTGTTAATTTCATCCATGACTTGCTTTAATTGACCACCATGACTTGTAAGGTAAAACTGAGAATGTGAAATAACTGTGTTAACTGAACGCTCACCTTTAAGTTTGATCTTAAAGATCATATTTTTATTATATGTTTTTAAAAGAAACACTTGCCTGTACAGGATGTAATGTTCGTCTGTTCTCAGCATAGCACCTCTGAATCTGCTTGTGAAGTTTCTTTACGTCCTACACATTATGAAACAAAAAATGTAAGCTTGATTAAATTAGTGATTAAGTTTAAAGATGCAATTCTGTGTTTTTGAGAGTCATGCATTTGATTCTGCAATGCATCATACAGTTTTTTTCATTTAATAAAATTATGCATTGTACTAAAGTTGGTGTTATTATTATGGCAGTTTAAAAGCGCTGGGCTTCGTCTTACCTTGATCACCATGAGGTTATCAAAGCTGCAGTCTATGACAAGTCTGAGAGAGCTGGGCTCGGCCGACCTGCGCAAACGCTTCTTTCCTGTCCACTCCACTCCGTCTTCAGCCTGTGCTTGTCTCTCGAGTTTCCTCTGCTGTTTTCTCTCTTTGCGCTTCTGTCTTTACATAAACAGTGAAAATGAAAGCTCATTTTAAATGAAAGACTATCAGCAGGAGCTGCTGGAAATAGCAGAGTAAACAGTTTTACCTAGTTTACTTAATTTTACTGTTGACTAAACATAAAATTATAACAATAAAATTTTATCAAGCATTTGATCATTCAAACAAAGCTAAAATTAAAAAAATATCCAGAGAAATATTATATAGAAACTATATAGAAATATTAAATTAAAATAGAAAAAAACATTAAAAATAATAATGAATTAAGAGTCGTTTGAAATTTTCTTCTAAAATAAGCATTTCTATCAGACTCCTATGTAATGCGTTGGTGCACAAATGTGTTGTTTTTAAAACTTTAAAGCCATGTGAATAAAGGCTTTTTATATATCTATTTTTTTCACATTATTTGAGTGCCTCGGATTTATGAGTATTTTGATGTTACAAAAGAATCCTGCATCCAAAGAGCACAGATTCATGGATTTTTACACCCCAGCAGCAGTTTTTTTTTCTTTGAATTTCTTTTAATTGCCATTAAAGTGAAATAACTGAATATAAACACAGGAGCCTGAGAAAAATAATCATTTTAGAAGAAAATTTCAGACAGCACTTAAGAGGCTTTTGCATTTGAACTCTTCAAATACTATAAATGTATAAAAATATTACAAAAAAAAAAAAAAAAAAACACTGCTTACTTGCGAAGTTCTCTCTGTTCTTCCCACTGTTGATTCTTAAGAAGTCTTTTCCTTTGTCTTTTAGACAGCGTTTCAGCTTCTCCAGACTGTATGGCCTCTCTTTCATCCTTTGCAGATTCATTTTCATCGTTTGCACATTCATGGCTGCTCTCCTGCACAGCAGGTGTATCGGCCATGTCGCTGGCCATTTAATGTGAAAACCCTGCATCAGCAACAATGAAACAAATATTTAGAGAATTTTTGTTTGTTTGTTTATCTTCTATTACAATTTCGGAAAATGACTGACCATTCAGTTCAAATAACACAAGCATGTTGTTGAAATGCATAATTTATTTGGACTTGAAAAAGTTGCACTCAACAGTTGATAACCAGAAACAAATTTGTTGTGTTGCCATTTTCAGGAGCCTTATAATAGTAGGTACGCAGATTTTAAGAAAGAATAATAAAACGTTTTTCAATGTTTAAAGAACTTTATTTTTAACGTTTGTTATTTGAATTGAACGGGCATTGAATGGTTCAATTACATTTCACTCACGCAGGAGACAGTGAGTGAATCTTTAAAATGAACTGATTCAAAAGATTCGAGTGACTGAAAGGAATCGACATTCCAAAAGATACTAAAAACAAACAAATCAATAGCTGCACACATATCTAAACACGTACAGACACACAGAGATACACACACACCTCGCTGGATCAATTTTCGACACAATTTCCAGTCACCTTACCCGCGTTTAATCGCGACTATGATGCTTGGGAAATCTTTCTACCAATTGCGTCAGATTACAACCCAAATGTCACTTTTCTCTGCAGTATCATGAGCTTCGACAACTATTTTATTGTGTCAAGATATTACTTCCATTTAACATGTAATCCAGGCTACCATAAAATAACTACATCTCAGTAAGTTCACAAACATCAGCTGTTTTCAGAGTCTATCGAAATAACGCAAAAACAACAAGGGACCTTTACACGAGCATTTCGAAATACGTTTTAAAACGGCCCATAAAATAATGAAAACTGGGCATAGCAGAATTACAAATATGAAAGAGTAAACTACCTCTAAACTGCTGTCTTTGCAGTGGTGCTTTCATGTCATGTGCTCCTGTATGCTGCGTCATTTAAAAGCGACTTACTCAGCGTGAGAACGTCCACTGTCCGCCATGTTGGTGAGGGCAAGTAAGGGCATTTAGGTAAATCTCTTTTTTCACACTTTTCTGAACGTAAAAGAACGGCCTTGAATCTGTCATATGATGCGAATAATCATATATCCTGCATACTATATAAATATATACACTTATTTCACACTGATCAATAACTATGTTGTAGGCTATATAAAATATTATCCAACAAGATACATAGCCTATGTTTATGTCAAAGAGAAATAAAGCATCCAGGGTGAAATATTTTAACCGAGAGATGGTTAAGGGCTTTATAATGCTTTATAAAGCTGAAAATAATTTTTAAGATTCTAAAGAAAAGGGTTGGTGTTAACCATAGGCTAACTCATAAAGTAACAATAGTTAGGCAAACTAGTGCAAATATTGTTTTCTGTGCTGCTGTTTTAAACACAAATATCATATGGTATGTGTGACTATTCACAACATGCCTTGCAAAATACCCTCCCAACATATAATGTCACACCATATTATGTTTCAAGCACAGGTGGCCTAACTGAAATATTCTGCCATCCTCATAGCATGCATATTGCCACATGGTAACAGTGCTTTTAATGGAAGAAAACAAAAGCCACAAAAATGATCATGAAATGTTTGTGCACATGTGTCCTTCAAAAACTTCAGAATTAGCATTTTTTATTTAATATAATTTTAATTAAATGTATTTGTTTTTATTAAATTTAATTTTAAAATTTAATTTTAACATTTAATTGAACTATACTAGATATAAAAAAGAACACCTAAAATGCATTCATAGAAAATTATATTAAAAACTTGTGAGAGCACATCCCCTGTATGGAGTTACCACTAATATGGAAGTTTACATTCCCATTGCTGCATAGGAATGTGTGACGGACCAATAACTAGACTATCACCTTTCACATTAGCACTTTGCAACACATATTAGCATATGGATTTGTTGCTTCCCATATATTAAATCTCCTGATCATAGGCACTTTATATAGATTTTCAAATATATTGCTGTCAGGCAGCTTAAATGGAGCTCTTAATATGCTCCTGAGCTCCACTATGAATGGTAAAAATACTCTGTACAGCTGACTGACAGACAGACAGTGTTGGCAAACAGTCTTAGGAGAGGTTTGCTGGAGTCATTCTTTTAATGCCATTATGCTTAGTAACAACAACTGATATGGGCTAGTAAACAACGCCCACCTACAGCACTCAGTGGAAAATTAGCAAATTATATTTCAAAAATTGTGTCTATTAGGTGCAGTACATGTTTATTGGACAAGTAGCATTCTAAAAAGAAATACACTACCAGTTAAAGGTTTTTAGATTTGTAATAATTTTTTAAAGAAGTCTCTTCTGCTCACCAAGCCTGCATTTATTTGATCCCAAGTACAGCAAAACAGTAAAATTTTGAAATATTTTTGCTATTTAAAATAAGTTTTCTATTTGAATATATTTGAAAATGTCATTTATTCCTGTGATTTTAAAGCTGAATTTTTAGCATCATTACTCCAGTCACATGATCCTTCAGAAGTCATTCTAATATTTTGATTTGCTGCTCAAAAACATTAATATAAAATGTTTTTAAAAAACTATAACTATATATATATATATATATATATATATACATAGTTTCAAGTTAATTTATTTCAGTAATTCAACTCAAATTGTGAAATTTGTGTATTAAATAAATTCAGTGCACACAGACTGAAGTAGTTTAAGTCTTTGGTTCTTTTAATTGTGATGATTTTGGCTCACATTTAACAAAAACACACCAATTAACAACTCCCCTCTCAACAAATTAGAATACTTCATAAGACCAATAAAAAACATTTTTAATGAATTGTTGGCCTTCTGGAAAGTATGTTCATTTACTGTATATGTACTCAGTATTTGGTAGGGGCTCCTTTTGCTTTAATTACTGCCTCAATTTGGTGTGGCATGGAGGTGATCAGTCTGTGGCACTGCTGTGGTGGTATGAAAGCCCAGGTTTCTTTGACAGTGGCCTTCAGCTCAACTGCATTTTTTGGTCTCTTGTTTCTCATTTTCCTCTTGACAATACCCCATAGGTTCTCTATGGGGTTCAGGTCTGGTGAGTTTGCTGGCCAGTCACACCAATGCCATGGTCATTTAACCAACGTTTGGTGCTTTTGGCAGTGTGGGCAGGTGCCAAATCCTGCTGGAAAATGAAATCAGCATCTTTAAAAAGCTGGTCAGCAGAAGGAAGCATGAAGTGCTCTAAAATTTCTTGGTAAATAGGTGAAGTGACTTTGGTTTTCAAAAAACACAGTGGACCAACACCAGCAGATGACATTGCACCCCAAATCATCACAGACTGTGAAAACACTGGACTTCAAGCAACTTGGGCTATGAGCTTCTCCACCCTTCCTCCAGACTGTAGGACCTTGGTTTCCAAATGAAACACAAAACTTGCTCTCATCTGAAAAGGGGACTTTGGACCACTAGGCAACAGTCCATTTCTTCTTCTCCTTAGCCCAGGTAAGACGCCTCTGATGTTGTCTGTGGTTCAGGAGTGGCTGAACAAGAGAAATACGACAACTGTAGCCAAATTCCTTGAAACGTCTGTGTGTGGTGGCTCTTGATGCCTTGACCCCAGCCTCAGTCCATTCCTTGTGAAGTTCACCCAAATTCTTAAATCTATTTTGCTTGACAAGCCTCTCAAGGCTGCGGTTCTCTTGGTTGGTTGTGCATCTTTTTCTTCCACACTTTTTCCTTCCACTCAACTTCCTGTTAACATGCTTGGATGCAGCACTCTGTGAACAGCCAGCTTCTCTGGCAATGAATGTTTGTGGCTTACCCTCCTTGTGAAGGGTGTCAATGATTGTCTTCTGGACAACTGTCAGATCAGCAGTCTTCCCCATGATTGTGGAACCATGATGAGTGAACCAAACTGAGAGACCATTTTGACGGCTCAGGAAACCTTTGCAGGTGTTTTGAGTTGATTAGCTGATTGGCATGTCATCATATTCTAATTTGTTGAGATAGTGAATTGGTGGGTTTTTGTTAAATGTGAGCCAAAATCATCACAATTAAAAGAACCAAAGACTTAAACTACTTCAGTCTGTGTGCACTGAATTTATTTAATACACGAGTTTCACAATTTGAGTTGAATTACTGAAATAAATGAACTTTTCCACTACATTCTAATTTATTGAGTGTAATGAGCAGGACTCGTAGGAAGCGTGTAAGATCCAATTGCGAGCTTTTATTAACAGATCGTAGTCAAGACAGGCAGGGTCGATAACCAAACAAACAGTAATATCCAGGGCAAGGCGAGAGCGTAAATCCAATAAACAGGCAGAGTCCAAAACCAAAGAGAGCAGTCCGAAAAGTAACAAATAAACAAGGAAATGAAACCAGACAGAACTATGGCAATGAACGAGGCAAAACTGTGGCAAAAACAAAGACAAAACTATGATAAGAAACCAAACCGTGATAAACAAAAGACAGGGCAATGAAAACAGGAAAACGCTTGGTAGAGTCTGCTATAGCAAAACAATACTTCGCAGCTTCCTGCTTGAAAATGGCCTCCTTTTATGGCCACCAAACAGGAAGTTACCAACGAAGCAGCAGAGGGAGCAGCAACAGTCAGTCAGTGGGTGAGGGCTCCTTCTGCTGGCGTGGCGTTACATTGAGATGCACCTATATATATATATATATATATATATACTGACTCCAAACTACTACTACTACTAATAATATATTAATATAATAATAATAATAAATAAATAAATAAATAATAATAATAATAATAATAATACAAATAAATGTTTCTTGAACAGCAAATCAGCAAATTAGACTGATTTCTGAAGGATCATGTGACTCTGAAGACTGGAGTAATGATGCTGAAAATTTTGCTTTGATCAAAGGAATAAATTACATTTTAAAATATATTCAAATAGTAGGCAGTTATTTTAAATAGTAAAAATATTTCACAATATGACTGTTTTTTCTGTATTTTGGATAAAATAAATGCAGTCTTGGTGAGCAGAAGAGACTTCTTTAAAAACCATTATCTTACTGTCCAAATACTTTTGACTGGTATAAATAAATAAAAATAAAAAGAAGAAACAACAAAAAAATGATGATATCAACAACATTTTTTATTTTTCCTGTAATGTCAAATCAGATAACAGTTCTCCCTTTTTGCATTCCTTCATTTTAAATCTCAGTCTTTGTTCTTTCAATGACGCTACAATGCGTATTCTCATCCAATATGTCGATAATCCATCTTCACACATACTTCTAACCATTGCAACATAACTTTGCCATCATTTCAATCTTATTCCAACACTATTTATCAATTTTAGCTTTTAAAACTGATCATTACAGAAACATTCAACTTTCAAATGTCGTCATGACATCAAGTGACTCCTTATTACATCACTAGGAGCACTTTCAACATCCTTTTTACAGACCAAACAAAACCAACATAGAGCACATACCAAACAAAAACATTTTCACATATTTATGCTGCTGTGATTCACAGATTTGTTTTTTAAAAAACACCTTTAAGTAAACTTTGTCAGTGAATCTAAATGCTCTGAACAATATTCTTGTTAACCTGAAGACAACGCCAAACCAAACTTTCTTAATGACAGCTTAACGGACTGGCCAGCAGCTCCAACAGCTGAAAAAATGAATGAATTCACAAATATACTATAACATGAGTTATTAAAAACAAGCTATGTGCATCAAAAAAGATCAGAGGATCCAAATGTTTTGCCTCTGTTATTAAAGTTCAGAATAATGTCAGTTATAAAAAATGTCTTGAAAAGTTTTGAAAACAATGCAGCTTCTTAATGTAGTAAACGACTTGTAGGATTAATTTTATTTCACTTCAATCAATTCTTAACACAAGTACTGAGTTAGAGGCTCACCCATATATTTCATAAATATGTTTTAATTTAATTATATTGGCAACAGTTAAAGAAACAGTCACCCTCAGGTCAGCCGGTTGGAGAAATTTGCATTACATCACTTGCTCACCATTGGATCCAGTGAATGGGTGAATGGGTACCATCAAAATTAGAGTCCAAAAAACATAAAAACATCACGATAATCCACAAGTTCTGACGGCACCCATTCACTGTAGTGGTTCTATTGGTGAGTAAGTGAACTTCTCCAAATCTTTTCAGATGAGGAAAAAACTCATCTTGGATGGCTTTAGATTGAGTAATTTTTAGGTTGAGAATTATTCCTTTATTATATATTGAATATATCATAGGGATATCACGGGTGTAAGACTATGAATATGATAGGTTAGCTTTCAGATTATGCTTTGAAAGAACAATCGCACCTTGAAAACTGAGGTTTAGTTGATTTTTTCCTGAAAAAATCCTTCATAAATCGATATGACGCTAAACAGGTTGTCTAAAGCTACATCTTCTAAACTGTTAACAGTTTCTGTATTCAAACTACAATACATTTCTGCAAATATCTGTCATTTCTTCATCCGAAATCATTTCAATTGACCTTGATTCTGTATCACTGCAGCCGAAAGAGATGAAACTGTAATACCAAATCGAAATGAAATGGTAAACACATTCTCTCACACATTCACACTATACCGGTACTGTGAGATAATAGAGGAATACAGTCCCCTAAAACATCCCATTCACCACAACTTCCACACATTTTTGTGTGTTTTAATGTGGTGCTCCATTCAATACCAGCAGAAAAACAACAGTAAAAAATGACAAAAATATACAATATAAAATTGTAATGTAATCCATTCATTTCACAAAACATCTCTCAAGGAAGAGTGTAGAGAATCAAGGTCAGGAGAAGAGCTTCAGTCAAGAAATGATCAATACTAGATGAAATTTTGTGTGTTTTGTATACAGAACCTGTGGGGCCAGTTTTTATTTTTACATATCCCGATATTGGATATATATCAGCCAATACTGTTATATAACTGTGTACACAAAGCTATTTTTACACTTAGATTTCCTTTACCAACATCTAATGCTCACTCAAAGTTAGTCTGAAAAAAAAATACAAAGAAATACCCTCACAAATAATTCAATAATACTGTTAAATTAAATATTTAGCAAATCTGAAAATAAATATAAATTTATACTGTGTAATATATTGGTGTGATGCTTAAATTCACTTATAGCATTTAAAATGAGTTTTATTTTTAAAAAAATGAAATAGTATAATAGATTTGTAATATTGGCTATTCATTTGTTCATCCATAAAGTTAAAATAGTTATCACCATGATTTTATTATGTGTGCATCCCTGTTGTACTCTTATTTGACTGACATTATTCTGAAGGTGCAAAAAGTGATTTTTTACAGTTACCCCAAACGGTAAATGCACATTTAACTACTCTTTGAAAAAAAATCCAATGCAAAAAAATCCATCCACTTCTATAAAGATTTGAGAAGGTGACAGAACAGATTTATAACACAAAATGAAGCAAATGAGCATAAACAAGTGGGCTGCAAATAATAGGAGAAGAGTGGGAGATTTCTTGATGAAGATGATGGAGATACCAAAATATTGTAAATAAGTTCAGCAAAAAAATGAAATCAACTCAGTCAAAAGATGACGTCATGTGGCTCCTGTGTAAAACAAAACAAGAGTGATATTAAACACTTAAATTTAACATCAACATTCTTCTGTGAGCACACTTATCAGTTAACAGGTTAGTTATTCAAGCCGTGCTCAAAATCAAGCATGATCTTCAAGTGTGTCTAAAACCATCCACTTGCTAATAGCTGGATTATAGGTCATTAAAATTTTTCAGTTCAGCCATCTCATGTTACTCCCTTACGCCGTGCGATCGCACACCGGCTGATTTGTTTGTATAATATCCCTCAGGCAATAGTTCTGGCCTGCCTCTGGGTCTTTCCCTTTAACATAAGGCTGTCCTAAAAAAAGGTGACCTGCCCGCGCCCCAAGCATCTCAGGACGAGGCGTCTTGATATCCAACAGCAGCTGGCACAACACTGTATCAGCACAAACACATGCCACAAACTGGCTGACCTTTCTCTCCTCCCACTGCTATGCCAACAATGCCACGCCTCTTCCCTTCTGCCCGCGGGCAGACGCCATGCCACCCCCTGCTCTTTAGAGGTCTCATCTTAACACCATCCATACCATAGACATACAGTAGCTCTTGAGGAAATAGAACAGTAGTCATGTATTTTGAGGCTGCTATTTTATGACCGGTGAGGAGGGGTTAACATAAAATCATTTTTATTTATACTCATATAAACAAAATAGCGTACACATGGTACACTCTCAGAAAAAAAGGTACAAAGCTGTCCCTGGAGAGGAACCCTGAGATACAAAAGCTAAAAGGAACATCTTTGTACCATATTTACCCCTAAATGTTACATACAGTACTTTAAAAGTACATATTAGCACTTTAAATATCAGTACCTAAATTGTACACCTAAATGTATATACAGTTGAGGTCAAAAGTTTACATTCCACGTGCAGAATCTGCTAAATGTTAAGTATTTTACTAAAATAAGAGGGATCATACAAAATGCATGTTATTGTTTATTTAGTACTGACCTGAAAAAGATATTTCACATAAAAGTCGTTGACATATAGTCCACAAGTTTACATACGCTTGATTCTTAATACTGTGTTGTTACCTGAGTGATCTACAGCTGTTTTTTTTGTTTAGTGATAGCTGTTCATGAGTCCCTTGTTTGTCCTGAGCAGTTAAACTGCCTGCTGATACTCCAGAAGGAAAAATTATGTATTAAGAGCCGGGGGTGAAAACTTTTGAACATAATAAAAATGTGTACATTTTTCTTATTTTGCAATAATTATCTTTTTTTTCCATTTAGTACTGCCCTTCAGAGGCTACAGAAGATATTTACATGTTTCCCAGAAGACAAAATAAGTTCAGTTTACCCTTACCTTAAAATTCCAAAAGTTTTCACCCCCGGTTCTTTATGCATCGTGTTTCCTTCTGAAGCATCAGTTAGCGTTTGAACCTTCTGTAATAGTTGCATATGAGTCCCTCAGTTGTCCTCAGTGTGAAAAGATGGATCTCAAAATCATACAGTCATTGTTGGAAAGGGTTCAAATACACAAAAATGCTGAAAAACCAAAGATTTTGTGGGACCTAAGGGACTTTTCTGAAGAACAGCAGGCAGTTTAACTGTTCAGGATAAACAAGGGACTCATGAACAACCATCACAAAACAAAAAAACGTTGTAGATCATCCAGGTAACCACAGTATTAATCAAGGGTTCCCAAACTTTTCAAATGGGTAATTTTAATAATTTCAGCTATCTTTTTGTCTTGTGGACTACATGTAAACATCTTTTATGTAAAATATCTTACTCAGGACAGTACTAAATAAAAAATAACATGCATTTTGTATGATATCTCTTATTTTGTTAAAATCACTGATATTTTCACATTCTGCAAGGGGTTCCCAAACTTTCACATGCCACTGTATATACCCATAAATGTGCAAATGTTATGTCTACAGGTCCACAACTTATTTTCATTAAGAGGAAATATTAGAAAACTATTTTTACCTTATAACAATCAAAAAGGTATGTTAATCCAAAAAAGCTCAAAGGTGCATCTTTGTACCGTATTTACCCCTAAACAGCACATACTAGTACCTTAAAGGTACTATATGAAATATGAATAATTTTAGCACTTTAAAAATACATATTCCTTTGTAAGGATACAAAAGTGTGGAGTGTAAGGTACAAAAGCTAAAGGTACATCTTTGTACCTTATTTACCACTAAATGGCCCATACTAGTTCCAAAAGTGTACATGTTAGTACCTTTTAAAATGATACAGCCCCAGTGACAGTTTTGTACCTTTTTTTCTGAGAGTGTATTAGCAAATAACTCTTTAGTTGAACTTATTTATGAGACACAAATAGCATTAAACTTATCAACAAAATATTCTTGAACAAAAAACATACTTATTTTTCATTCAAAAACAGTGGTTTGGTAAAACACTCTCAGAAAAAAGGTACAAAAGTGGTCACTGGTATTAAAAGTTACACCTTTGTTCCTTATTTACCCCTAAAGGATGCATGTAAGTACCTTACAGGTGCATATTAGTAGCTAAATCCTACATATTTGAAAAGGTATGACCCTAGTGACAGCGTTTGTACCTTTTTTATGAGAGTGAATAGAGAAATAACATTGTGGCAATGTGGAACCACCAAAATTCTGTATGCTACAGTCTTACCAAGATTCACCAGTAAGATTCTAATGCACAAACTCATAGGCCATGTAAATCCTGAATGCACTGCAGTTCTGTAAGCTTTAGTTAGTGAATCATCTGCAAAAGGCATAAATGCAAATTGAAAACACAACACTCTAAAAGAGCAGGTTGCTTCCAACGAGGCAAGAGCCATTATTTTTTCATTGGTTCTGGGTTAGTAGAAACATATTAGTTCAATCTGAAGTTTCAAAATGTAAACCAAAAAACAAAACAAAACAAAAACATTTCTTCATAATAAAAGCATCAGTTTCCTCCAAGGTGGTCATGGTGAGGCAATTCTTACACGTTGTCTTATTTATGACTGCTAGAAAGTTAAGTCATTCAAATTAAACAGCAAAATGGCATTGATGTGTCTACAGGTCTTACACAAATCTTCTACAAGAAAATATTTTTTAGAATATAAGAATCTAAGAGGGATGGTTCACCCAAGAATTACAATTTGGTGATTATTTACTCACCATCATGGCATTCTGAACTTGTATGTCTCTTTTTTCTTCTGCAGAACACATAAAAAAAATATTTCAATTTTTTTGTGCATACAGTGAAAGCCAAAGGGGGTCTAAACAGGGCCATTACTAGCTGCAAGTAATGCACAGATGCTTAAGCAGGTGCCCAACAAATCAACATCATTTTTTATGTTAAAAAGCAGGTTAACTTTAATAGGACCCCTTGTGGCCAGAGAGAAAAAGGAGCACTACAAACAGTTGTAGGTGTGACAGGCACACACACATACACACTCAAAGTGTTAATGTCATTATCATCAAGTGCACTTACAAGGCAGGAGTGCAAAAAAGAAAGAAAAACCTTTATTTATTGTACATTTATAGTTAATGTTTGGTCATTTATTGTTACATTTGTTGTGTTTTGTGTTCAGTTTCGAATGAAATTCATTCAGATTTCAAACAACATGAGTAAATAATGAACGAATTCTCATTTTTGGGTGAACTATCCCTTTTATTTACGCATATAATTATTATTAGACATCCATAGCCTAATATTGTGCTGATGGGTACAAATACTTTGTGAATTGAAACAATCAGGTAAAAACAAAATAAGTTGGAATAAACCTATAAACCTGGAATTGTATAGGTTTATGCTTGAATTAAGAATATACAGTATAAGTACATACTGTAAATCCAAAATATTAAGTATTAACTTAATATTTTATAGTGTATTCGACTACCAAGTGTATTCCTTAATACAAGAAAGAAAGAAATATACAGGTATGAAATAGCATGAAATAATCAAACTTATATTTTATAACAGGACCACTTTTCCTGTAATTCCAAAAACAAGCCATAACCAAAGGTTAGAAAAAATAAGTAAAAATAAATAACAAATGTCTTTAAAAGCATTTAAGCATTTTTATATGATTCATTTCATACAAAGAATTTTTGCAAAGGATTTTAAACATGTGACCCTGGACCACAAAACCAGTCATATAAGGGTCAATTTTTCAAAATTGAGATTTACACATCTTCTGAAAGTTGAATAAATAAGCTTTGATGTATGCTTTGTTAGGATAGGAAAATATTTGGCCAAGATACAACTATCTGAAAATCTGTAATCTGAGGGTGCAAAAAAAATTAAATATTGAGAAAATCTCCTTTAAAATTTTCCAAATGAAGTTCTTAGCAATGCATATTACTAATCAAAAATTAAGTTTTGATATATTTACGTTGATATATTTACGGTGATATATTTACAAAATATCTTCATGGAACATGATCTTTACTTAATATCCTAATGATTTTTGGCATAAAAGAAAAATCAATAATTTTGACTCATACAGTGTGTTTTTGGCTATTGCTGCAAATATATCCATGCTACTTAGGTCAGGTTTTGTGGTCCAGGGTCACATATATGGATTTGTTTTTTGGTTTACATTATTTTCTTGTAAATCCCTTACTATTATGAAAAAAAATACATTCAATGCATGCAAATATGATGACAAAATAATCAGTTTGCACTTACGTTGTAGGTGAATGGGGCTTTACCTATGCTCCACCACAAAGCTCATGGTGGTGCCATCGAAAGAGGGGGGAGCGATGATCCTTGGCCCTTGCTGGGAGGTGATGCTGATGACAGGCTGTTTGCTGTTGCTCAGCCTGCTGGTTTTAACATGTTGAGCCATAGAGGATGTTTGCGATGACTTCCCAGATGGCATATAATAAGGGCTCTCCATGTACGCCCCATCCTCCTGCTGTCCCATGTGTGAATGGGATTTATCCCCATCATCTGCTTCTGACTGCATAGATAGCTGGGACTGAATAGTGCGCGCGGGGATCATCGTAGTTGGCATGTATCCTGGATAAAACATGTAAGTATGGCCGTAAGCTCCCGGGCCGAGAGCGAGAGGGGATATTGGGAGTGGGACGGGGGTCATGGGAGGCTGCTGCGGCATTGGGACGTCCACATACTGCCCGGTTTCCGGGTCAAAGAGACGCCTGGTTGATGGCTGCACCGGAGTGTCCACCAAGTAGTAGCTTCCCGTGGTGGGATCCAGCAGCATCTTTCTTTGGGTCGCCTGGAAGTGATCTGTCGGGATGGGGGAGGGTTGAATTGTTGGGGAGAAGCAAATGACTTGAGGCTGAGCAGCTTGCATTGTGACAGGCAGGGGTGTGTGGTAAATAGTGGCGGTAGGGGTATCTGGGGACCGTGTCTCCATGACAAAAGATGAGCGTTTTGGTGACGGATGGCCTCTGGTGTCAGTGTGAACCAGGTATGATGGTGGACTAGCCGTTTGGGTTTTACCACCTCCAGTTGGGATTGTATAAACAGACGTTTTGCCCAATCCAACCATGGTTGGCTTTATGGCAGACGTTGGTTGAGGCTTCACTGGTATGGTTAAGTAATTCTCCGAATCTGCCGTGGAGGTGAACTGCAATGGGGCAAACTCGGTCTCACTGCCATTCGGCCTCTCCCTCTCTTCTAGTACATGCTTTGGCTGTGATATCTTCAAGGAAACAGGTACCTTTGGAGATTTACCTGCAACGGCCTTGGAGCTCAAAGATGCTGGTGATGCAACATGCGTTTGCGGTGCCTTTGTGGCTAATGGCTTCTTACAAGGTGTTCCTGCGAGTGGTTTAGGGCCGTTTCGCTCTTCCCGTGCAATCGGAGTGGTTGACGACTTCTCGTCTTTTTTAAGTGGCATCTCGATCAGGTTTAAGGTTGAATCTCGTTTTAGCGATATATCAGCGGGAGTGGAGCTAGAATTGCTTTCCTGTTCCTCCACAGTGTGTTCCTCGCTGGTGATGAGCGAGAGCACGTGGCTGTCTGTTATCGGCCGTGGTTCTGTTTTTCTCTTCCACTCATTCTTGTCAAAAACATACAGCTGCTCCATTGTTTTAACAGCAGCTTGTAATTTTTCCAAAGCAGCCTGGTTGGCCATCTTGGGTTCGATTTTCTTCTCGGCTGCGTCACTTGTTTTGTCTTGTTTTCGCGTGCTTGTTTCAATTTTTAACCCGGTTGGCACTTCTTGCTTTGGCAGCCTGTTAGCTACAGCAGCGTGAGGAGACGACCTGTCGGTCTCAACTATATCCTCTGAAAATCGTCTCTTGGGGGGGTCTATTAAATTTCTGGATTGCTTCACATTGCTATTTGTATTCACAGAATGGCATTTAATCACTATGGGTGAAAGAGAGGCTGAGTTCAGATAAGGACTCTGCTTTATTGCCTTGTGCTCTCCATCGCAAGTCGAGTGGCTAGATTTGTTGTCGTTGTTATCTAAAGACACAAAGTGATATGAGCTCTTAACCAGTTTGCGTACGTCTCTAACCTGGTGAATGGGGGTCTGTAGCTTGCCCTTGTTATCTCTAATGTCTCTGACTATAAAGTGGGGCACTTTGTCAGAGGACTCACCCTTGAAAGCCGCGGCGAGTGCTTGGCATCTGTTGTCCTCAGCTGTCTTGCAGCCTAAATTGGGAGTGAGCAGCTTCGCGATACTGAACGGGTCGCTTTTGTTGTCACGAACGCTCCGCAAACTTATTTTGATTTCGGGCGACTTCGATGTTACAGCGTTGCGCGTCGCATCTGACACATAGAGCGTGTTTGAACGCACCTTCAAAGCTCCGCTCTCTGCTTGATCACGCGTGGAAGAATTCACATTCGACGGCGGTTTCCTGAGGTCCCGTTCCGCGGACGGAAGCTGTATGCTTGGCACAAACAAATGTGACATTTTAGTGTGCCTGCCGCTCGCCGACTCAACGCTGAAGCTGGTTTCCACAGGACACTCGCGTAGCGGTTTCTCCTCAGGGGTTTTGTCGTTTTTATGTTCCTTTTGAAACTCTAGCTCGCCGTCCCTCCACGATCTGAACGCGCTATTTTGGCTGCGAAGCAGCGTGCTTTTGGATGCTTCGAATGCTCCTTTTTTAGTATCATTCGCCGACTCTAAATTCGTTTCTGATGCACTCGTCAAAGTCTCTTCTTTGCGGCCGTCGTCTTTGGCATCGCTTGAATTACTGTCTACTATGTCGCCCAGATCGTCCACGCAGACGATCGTGAAGTCGGAGTCGGCTTCTGAGAATTTCGAGCTTTGCCTTTGCAGCGCTTTGGAATCTTTCCTGGCTGCTTTCTCTTTATGCGCTTCGTGCGTCCCGAAGCATGGAGAGGGCGCATGGTGCGCCTCGCTTATCTCGCCCCTCTCCATTTTGCGCTCCTGCTCGAACTGCATTTTCTTAGAAATGACATTTTTGAGGAGGCTCGATGCGAATATGGCTTTCTTGTGTGTGTCTTCCATGGTTTCCCCTGCATTGCAGGGTCGCTTGCTGGCCTCACTCCCTTGAGCGCTTGGCAAGGTGTTTGTAACTTCATCTGTGGAACGTGATCCTCCAGTGCTTTCGTTTACAGGCTGCCCGGATTTGACATTGCATCGAAAATTGAGCGTTTCGGTCAGTCTTATGAGGCCACTTTGCCCCTGTGTAAACTTCCCCATGAGCTCGGTCTTTTTTGTAGTAGATGATGGGTTTTTGCGGCTCACCAAATTGCCGTTCAGTGCAAATATCTCTACGGGGGGCGCTCGCATGCTAGTCAAAGTCAAACCCGTTATCCCCTTTCCGTCCCTCTTTTTGGCAAAATGGAAATTGGATGTGGAGCCTTTATGTGCTACTAAGTTTTGATCTCTCCCCTTGCCATACTTTAGGTCAACAAACGTCGACCACGTGTTGATTCCCAGCCCATGTTCTGAAGCGGAAGACTCACTAGAAGTACTAAAATTTATGGCATCGAAATATGGGTACGCCAAACTTTTGAACGCCCTGGCGGTGAGATTGCGCACTTCCTTATCGGCGTCATCCAGCTCGCTCACCGCGCTGGACGCACCGCTGGAATACTCGTTCACATCTTTGCTCTTCAGTTTGCTGCCAAAGTGCAAGCGCCCCGGCACAGCAATGAAACACTTTGTGTTATCACAAACTTTGTCGCCCTTGGCATCCACTCCTCTCAAAACATAGCGACTTATGCCTTTTGCTTGATCTTGGATGCTGCTTGGCTCGTTCACAGCGCGGGAAGTGGCTTTGATTGACAGGTGAATCTGCCCGGCTGTATTTTGTTTTTTTGACAGGCCCTCATCTGAGCTGGCACATTTATCCGCGTCACAGAGATTGCTTTCAGGCTTGCTGCTGACCGCTGCGTCGCTCGTATTAGCCTGGTTGCTTTGCGCACTCGTCTCTTTTGCCTCTATCGTTTCATCACTGTCAAAAGACGCGTAATCGACAAACGAGTAGACCTGAAGATCGTCCTCGATATCCCAGCTGGATCCCGTCTCAAAGTCGTAATCCGCATCATGGTCCAACTCCATAAGCTGGATTTCGTGGGTTGTGATATAGTGCGATTCATCTTCGTGGACTTCAGGCGTGCCGTGATCCGAAAGCACCACAGTCACCTCATCGTCCGATTCACTTGTGCTGCTCATATAAACGTCACTGTATTGTTCATTGCTATTGCTTCCCAGGCTCTCTGTGTCTAAATTTGGGGATTTGGGATTTTGCTCTGTTTTCTCGGCACAGTCCGTGTCGTTTTTATCAGCTTGAGGTATTTCCGAAGGGCTTGACTTTTCCACGCATTCCTCCACTGTGCATTTAGTAGATTCGTTTACTTTTCCAGTGCATGGTTTATCGTCTTGTGAATCGCTCATGCCACTAATACTTTTAATTATGGCCAATTGACCCGAGTCGCCAGTAAATGTCACTTTCACTGTTTTTGTATCATCCAGTTTTAGTTCCAGCAGGTCATTCAGATCCACATAATTTGACTCTTCTTGTGCGGCTATCAAGCGCATGTCCCGTTTGGAAAGCAAGTTTCTAAACGAGTCAGTGTCTTCTCGGTAAATGAGTGTTTTCTCCGATGCTGCCATTGAATTTGTTAGCGATAAAGCCGTGGATGTAAAATCCTAAGTCTTTTCGTAGAGACACCAGTCCCCAGGAATCCCCGCTCCACTGCCTGTTGTCCAATCCTAGTGAAGTTGTGGCTCTGCTCTGCCTTCCGCACCCACAGTTGTTAGTGCGGCACCCGAGACCGTCATTTTACACGCGCGCCAGACATTCACGCGACCTCCTTTCAGTGAGGCAAACGACACTACTCTCACCCTACTGTACGTTCTCGTAGAATATGACATGAAAATTCCCGTAATAATGCGATGGGAGGCGTATATCCGAAGACGAAAGGAGCCCGAGTTCCATGACACAGGCTGTTGTATTGCGCGCTGTCACTTAAAATGCATATGACTGCAAATTTAGAGCAGATGACGAAATGCGAAAACGGCTATTTTAGAACCAGGATGTTATGTTCAGCGTGTTTTGTTACATACAGCAGACAAGGCTGGCTCCCCCGACACAACATTTGTGCTAAAAATGAATCCTCCTTAAGCTTCTCGCTCAACAATGTGCGCTTTTGACGTGTCACCGCCTTTAACCCAACAAAAGAAATAGCTTATGTCACAGCCATATAATCACTCTCAGTCATGTGATGGAAATGTTGACGCTCTAAATGGAGTTACAGAATGACGAATGTGAGAGGGATTCACAGTCAGTGGTGAGGCATTGATAAATACAGTGGGATATAGTGCTTTGGCAAAGAAGACAGTGGAAGAATTTGCGCAATGAAGTGTTGCGTAGTTTAATTATAGTCACCTACAACTTCTCAAAAAACACTTTCCACTATTATTCTTTTAGATAACTTCATTTTCATGCTTAAAACCTAGTTTTTGGAGCAAGGTCAGCACCACAGCGCTGGACAGCTCCTATCCAATACCTTGATTGTTCAGGTCACCGATGGAGGATGCACTCAAAAAATGAATTTCTTCGTGAAATGTATTTATCAGATTTTATTCAGACTTTCACCTGAACTTAGCAAAAGAGTGTTTTAACATGTACACCAGTCAAACGTTTTTGAACAGTAAGATTTTTAATGTTTTTTAAAGAAGTCTCTTCTCACAAAGCCTGCACTTATTTGATCCAAAGTACAGCAAAAACAGTAACATTTTGAAATATATGTTTTCTATCTGAATATATTTTAAAATATAATTAATTCCTGCGATTTCAAAGCTGAATTTTTAGCAGCATTACTCCAGTCACATGATCATTCATAAATCATTCTAATATTCAGATTTGCTGCTCAAAACATTTATTATTATTGTTGTTATTATTATTATTATTATAAGAACAGCATTTACTTTTGTAACATTATAAATGTCTGTATCATCATTTGATCAATTTAAAGCATCCTTGCTAAAAAGAAGTATCAATTTCTATAATTCCATTAAAAAAAAAATACTGACTCCAAGCTTTTGAATGGTATAGTGTATGTTACAAAAGCTTTTTATTTCAGATAAATGCTGATCTTTGGATCTTTCTATTCATCAAAGAATCCTGAAAAAAATGTTCTTAACTGTTTTAAATATTGATAATAATAATAAAAATAATAAACGTTTTTTGAACAGCAAATCAGCATATTAGAATGATTTCTACAGGATCATGTGACACTGAAGACTGGAGTAATGATGATAAAAAAAATTAGCTTTGATCATTTTAAAATATATTCAAACAGAAAAAAGTTATTTTAAATAATAAAAATATTTCAAAATTGTACTGTTTATGCTGTACTTTGGATCAAATAAATACAGGCTTGGTGAGCAGAAGAGACTTCTTTAAAAAAACATTAAAAATCTTACTGTTCAAAAACTTTTGACTGGTATCTGTGGGTTAATCTCTCCGTTAGAATAAAGTTTTGTCTGTTAAAAAAATGAGTCAGAAAAAAAATTGCTGCTCATTAAATATTATGGTCAAACATTAACATTTAATTAAATAGATTAATTAATTTACTCACATCTACTGTATAATGATGTTGTTATAGGGTTTAGAGGCTAAAAGTGTTAGGCTAAAAGACACATGCTATTTTGTGTAAAATTACGGTAGGCTATTTATTAGCCAGAGTTAGTAAGAATCTTATTCACATTCATCTTTTCCTTTCCCATACAGATTAAATGAATATCAAAATATTTACTTAATTTGTAGCTAGTAGCTGAGTAAAGGTTTTACACTAAAACAACATTTGCTGAATTATTATGCTGATTAATCAGTGCTTAGGTTTGAATTTTTCTTACATTTACACATTTGGCAGATGATTTTATCCAAAGCAACTTACCTTACATTCATGGTACAGTTCTTTCAGCAAATTAAATATATAAAGAAAACAGATTTGATACTATAACCTATGCATGTTGCACATCAAAACAAATGATTTTTAATACATACCCAATAAATCTTCCCTAAATTTATGTTGCTTTGTTTGTGCAGCACATACAGTAGAACAAGGCCTGTTGAAGACCTGAAAAGACTGGCAAATGTTTAAGATTGGTATATCATGTTGCATTCCTTCAGCAACTGCAGGCTGAATGAGAAGACCACCATAAGACTGACAGAGCCTGAGATCTGACCTAGTTTGTTCTTTCTTCACCAGCTCAACACCATCTGCCAAGATGGGATAGTTTCTATTATGGTGCTATTGTTATTTTATATTTCACGCATTCTATCTGCTGTTTTGCATGTTGTGTTTTTTGGAATAAACACACACACAAACGCACACATGCGTATACCAGGCTCCCACAAACAGGGTAATTTTAGTGCGCTATTTAAATGGCTCCTGTCTGCTCAAGCGTGTTCAGATACAGTTACATTCAGTGGCCGTATTAATCCAACAGGTGTTAAATCATGTCATCTATTAATCATCAAATGGCAGTGTAGAGCTGATTAGTTAGACAGACCTGAATACAGCTTACATTCTCAGCCAAATTTTCTTGATTAATTTAACTGCGCTGTAAGTTCTCATGATTGGATTGCAATGTCTTCATCTAATGTAGTTCGAGAGCTTCGTCATAGATGGTAAGGACTCTCCTGTCATTCTGTTAATACACAATATAAGGACTGCTTTTAAAACTGTCACCCCTTACCGGTGGTAAGGCGTCTTGTTTATACCACTTACTCGGTTCACAGCCACTGTGTTAAGGATTTATCAGGTGGTGTGAGCAGAGTTCAGTACCCTGTGATCTTAGATACAGTATTTCACTGATAACTCATCCTGAGTGTTTGACCATCTGTACGCAGTCATTCATCATTCACCGCACTGGTCAGAGCCAGGACAGGGGCTTTCCAGCTTGTTCTGCAAATTAATGTCAATGATAGTGAGAATAAGTGTTTAAGGTAAATTAAGGCCTCTCTGGGGTTCAGATGAACTCAGGTCAGTGCACTTGCATCAATTATCATTAGCCCTTCTTGCAGCCCTTGTAAGAAAGTTTATGATAAATTCTTGGTCAGATAACTTATGTTATTACAAAAATCATATGTATATAATATATTACAAATTTGAGGAAGAATTCATTGGAAGGACCATCCCTAACCCTGCCCCTAAACCATGTAAAATCACAAGAGTGAGGTCGTACAAATTAGCCACCTTGTAAAATACGTACGACAACCAAATGAAATCAAATAGTGATTTATTTACTTGTTTCTTTGTTTGTTTGTAACAACTAATTGAGCCTGATTACTATTACAGATATTTATAATATTTTAAAATAGTTAAAAGTGGTAACATAGCTAGATTACATCAAATATTTAAGAATTCACTATTTATTTATTTATTATTTTTTACATTTATTTATAATCCAGTCTAATTAGATTGAGTTAAAAATAATGATAAAAAATATTATAACATTTCACATTAACACGACTAAATCAGCCTAAACACACTATACGTACACTAAATATATATATATATATATATATATATATATAGCAAAAAATAAAATACAATAAAATAGTAATGTATGGCCCACTGAATGGCAGTCTGGCTGTTTGGCTTGATTTGAAGTGCCTATAAAGTAACATTTTTTAAAGAATAAATTACGCACAAAAAATAAATGAATGATATGACTTATAAATTAATGATACGTATATTATAATATTTTTAATTTGATATATTTAACACTAAATCATCCTAAATATGTTGAGTTCTATTAATGATATATATGTTGTAATATTTATTATATTTATTTTATATATACAGTACTGTGCAAAAGTCTTAGGCCACTAGTATTTTCATCAACTAAAAAATGGTTTAAAGTCAGTTAAAGTCGGTCTTTTGCTGTAGTGTGTCAGTAGGAAATATCAGATTACATTTCCAAACATTCATTTTTCCATTAATCGTAATAATCCAGTGAGATTTTTGTTTGCACAAAGATTCTGACAACAGTGAGTGCTCTGCACAGAGATCTGATCTCATCATCATCCAGTCTTTCTGGAATGACATGAAGAAACAGAACAAACTCAGACAGACTAAATCCAGAAGAACTGTGACAAAGTCTCCAGGATGCTTCAAGAAACCTACCTGCAAAGTTGCAGCACTCTTAAAAGTTTTACGTACTTGTGTAAAAATGCTGTAAAATGAGGATGCTGTCATAAATAGATTTTCTTTATCAATTACCTTCTATTAACTAAATGATATCAACATTTGGTGCGACCATTCTTTGGGTTTACAGCAGCTTTTGCCCTAGGTGCACTTTTTCAGGTAACTTTGCAGGTAGGTCTCTTGAAGCATCTTGGAGACATCGCCACAGTTCTTCTGGATTTACTCTGTTTCAGTTATTCTGTTTCTTCATGTCACTCCAGAGACAGACTGGATGATGATGAGATTAGATCAGTGTGGAGCACTGGCTGTTGTCAGACTCCTTGTGCAAACAAAAATCTCACTAGATTATTACAATTAGTGGCAAACAGAATGTTTGGAAATGTAAACCGATATTTTTTATTGACACACTACAGCAAAAGATAGAAATAACTTACTTTAAACCATTTTTAGCTGGTGAAAATACTAGTGGCCTAAAACTTTTGCACAGTACTGTATATAATATTAGAAATATTTAACATTTTTAGAAAAAATAAAATAAAATAAAACAATAAATAAAATAAAATAATATATTTAAATATTTAACAATATATCTAATAACGCATTTATATATATTTATATATTATTTTGTTATTTATTTAACAAAGTCATCCTAAATACGCTGAGAGAGTTTTAATGATATTTATGTTGTAATATTTTATATATTTAATACATAATATTTCATATTTTATACATGTAATATTATAAATATTTAACATTTTTAGAAAAACCATACTAAACAAAATTAAACTAAACTAAACTAAAATAATGAATTGGCCTATTGCATGGCTTTTTGACTTCATTTGAAATGATGCTAAGTGAAGTAACATTTTTAAATTATTTTGCACAAACAGTATTTTGCTTTTCCTCTGAATCCAAGGTATCTTTAATAATATTAGTTGACTACCAGATTATTCCATTTATTAGGAGTGGTCGTTCAACCTAACAACTTGGTTTAAATTTGGCCTACACTATTTCCCTGTCTGTCAGTGGTCTCGTTCATATCTATGTAATCATTTGAAGCAGTCAACCCATTAGCCTTTCTGCCAGAATGCAGCGGTTGTCTAGAGAACTATATTAAGTCCGTCTTGCAACCGAGACTTTGTTTGCACAGAAACTCAATTCTGTGAGTATCCATAAAGAGCAAATGCTTTCTGCCACAGAATGTGTCTGCGATGTGATAGTGAAGTCGAGGGACTGGTGTAGTTTTCAGTGTCACATTTCACAACTTTTTAGTAGCTGTGAGACAGGCGTCCACTGTATGTATATCTGGAGGTCTGTAAAACAAATTTACAGCATTAAAGGGTCAACCCCGGTTAATACTCAAACAGTGATAGTCTAACCTTTCAGCGTTTAGATCTAATGTAAAAATCAGGTGTCATATGAACATTTCTAAGACACTTTTAGCTGCTACATTAACAGCTAGTACTTAAAAAAAAAATAATTAAAGTGTCAAATATTGTTGTTGTTGCCTTAAGCATTAGTCTTTTACATCGGTGTCATTAAAAAGCACATCGGTGATAATCTGCTTGAAAATTAAAATAGATATTATGTTGAGTGTCTGGTCCGCTAAGGCATGTGAGACCTGTGGGTGTTCTTACAGACAGACAGAAAGATACAGTGAGCTGTCATCGAAATACAAAGTGATGGCAGGAATGCTTCATCTCTGATTCCCAGATATTATTCACACACACACACACACACACACACACACATTGACGTTCACACAAACCTTACTACACTTTTATTAAGACTTAAGATGATTAAGAATAG
The DNA here is from genome assembly GCA_012976165.1 of Labeo catla. NCBI lineage: Eukaryota > Metazoa > Chordata > Actinopteri > Cypriniformes > Cyprinidae > Labeo > Labeo catla. Next base: position 588,591 of record VONZ01000095.1, read on the forward strand.
TTTATGCATTTTCCTACATTGTGGCTTATCAGGTTTTATCTTTGTGGTCCCCAAAATGTTGGCAAAATCTGACCTACACACGTACACACTGGGCTGATTTTGCACTTAGTTATGTCACAGTTCAGTGCTGCTATTAATGAATGAATTATGTCATCTGCTATTTAGGAGATCTGTCAATCTGAAATGGTAGAATCATGGCTCATTTTAAAGGAACAGTTGATTGTAAAATGAAAATGTGTTTAAAATTTACTCACCCTCAGGCCAGCTCCAGAATTGGAGAAATTTAGCATTACATCATTTGCTCACCAATGGATCCTCTGCAGTGAATGGGTGCCATAAGAATGAGAGTCCAAACAGCTGATAAAAAACAAAAAAAATCACAATAATTCACAAGTAATCCACATGACTCCAGTCCATCAGTTAATGTCTAGTAAAGTAAAAAATTGCATGTTTGTTAGAAACAGATCCATTATTAAAGGGGTCATCGGATGCAAAGTTCACTTTTTCATGTTGTTTGAACATTAATGTGTGTTGGCAGTGTATGTACAAATCTACCCTATAATGATAAAAAAAAATCCATGCAGTGGTTTTTAATTAATCTGTAAAAATAATATCCCCCTTTTTTGGGCATCACACCGATAGAGCCCACTCCCACGATAGCTGATTGACATGAGTGTCTGTTCTCAGATCAGCTGCCGGATGCCGGAACAGGGAAGTAAATTAGACAAGAATATCTCCGATTGAGCAATTGAGGTGTTGTGTTGCTGGATGTAATAATGAACATAGTGGTCGTCATTTACTCCCGACATCTGAGCTGCTGCGGATGCAGTGGATTACATTTGTTTGTAAATGGAATTCACCTCCTGATCTACATATATCCGTCTATGTTTGCGCAAATCATTTGTGATCCAGCTTCACCTACAGCAGAAGTGAGTATAAGGATTTTTTCATGAATCTCTGCAATCACCTTTCCTAATAACGTGCTATTTAGCAAGTTTTGAGGCTAAACGCGCTAAATCCGGCTAAAGTAAACAATCTTTCAGAGCAGCAGAGAGAGGAGAGGGGCGGGGCGAGCAGAGCTTATTTGCATTTAAACGAACAATCCCTCAGAATAGGATGATTTTTGCAGAGCTCATTTTGACAAGGTAAAACGGGTGTTGTTTTACACAACCACTGAGAATTTTTAACCAAAGTATATTATAGACTTTTCATTAAGACCCTAAAGAATCATATCAACTTGTGGAAAATGGGCATCCGATGACCCCTTCAAGGCGTTTTAAACCATTGCTTGTGGCCAAAAGATGACCATAATCCACAATAATTCATTCCATGAAATCGGTACCTTTTGCGTCCCTATGAAATAATCAAACATAGATGTTATATTACAACAAACAAATGTGCAGTGTAAAAACATAATTCTATGTATGGTTTTATCAATATTACGTCAAAAAAAAAGTTCATTAAATATTATTTTAAGTAATTTAAATAGCATTTATGCTGGTAAGGGTAAGGTTTCTGGTCTGTCCCTCACTATGATTTTTCTTTTTCAGCAGGACTTTTAATTTGCAAAATGAAAGCAAAATGATATAAAAATCACATTTGTATATTATTCCAAATAATAGTCTCATTGTTAAGCAATGTTTTTGGCTTAAGTATGCATTTTTTTCTATAAAATATAAATCATTTTATTGGTGTCCCCTGATTTCATGTCAGCCCTGTTACCCTCGTCAGAAAACCTTGTAAAATAATGTACAGTCAAGTGACATCACTTCTAGGAAGCTCCATCATCTCTCAACCAGGATTCCAACACTTAAAACACAAGCATGCTCTCTCACTCCTCTATAATATTCTATTTTTGATGATATATGAGGCTTGACTGAGGGTTGGACATCATGCAATGTCAATCCTGTTACCATTTTTAAAATGTACATTTAAACAATTATTTCTTACATTTATTATAATCAGCATCTACAAGTAACATCCTTTCAAAGTGTACAATATGTGCTTTTGTGAACTTGACTCTTTGCTAGCAGTTAGCACATTTGTTTGAAATCGTCAAACCTGTTACTGTCAACCTGTTACTTTTTAGAGTATGTGAAAAAGATAAAATTCAAACATTTTAAAGGTCCCCCTTAGTATATTTTTGAGCTAATGCCTACATCATTCAGTGGCATTTGAGTTCTAATTAAACTATAGTATCTGCTGTAGTAATGCTTGTGTTGGTAACAGGGTTGACAAAAATACCAAAACATGAGGTAGAAAAATAGTCATAAAATAATAAATTACATTAGCCTAAGATGGCACAATAAAATTTCTTGCCATTTTAAGGTGTCTTCATTTTATGGATTTTTAAAAATTATTGATCAAACTTATTTTATTTTTCCAAGTGGAAAAGGCACTGATTTTGTGGAATGACCCAATAATGCTTCCTCCAGTGAAAAAGTCCTGTTGTCCTCTCACATAAAAAAATCGAATGACATATGTGACTCTGGACCACAAAACCGGTCATAAGGGAGATTTATACATCATCAGAATATGAATAAATAAGCTTTCCACTGATGTATGGTTTGTTAGGATAGGACAATATTTGACTGAGAGACAACTATTTGAAAATCTGCAATCTGAGGGTGCACAAATATCTAAATACTAAAAAAAATCACCTTTAAAGTTGTCCAAATGAAATTCTTAGCAATGCATATTACTAATCAAAAATTAGGTTTTGATATATTTATGGTGGGAAATTTACTAAATATTTCATGGAACATGATGTTTACTTAATATCCTAATGATTTTTGGCATAAAAGAAAAATAATTTTGACCCATACAATGTATTCTTTAGGTATTGCTTCAAATATACCTGTTTTTGCTTGTAAATGGTACTTGATCTGTACATATTTCACTCCTGATTCAGACCAGATGACTTTTTAACTAGAGAAAGGAATATTATGGATAGAAAAGTCATATATTAGCTGAAAGCAATGATTTGATGTTAAAAATGTCATGATGGATTTGTTTATTAGAAATATGCTGCTTTTCACTTTATAAGATGTTTACTGATGGACTGTAGTCGTATGGATTACTTGTAAAGTATTGTGATGTTTTTATCAGCTCTTTGGACTCTCATTCTGACGGCACCCATTCACTGCAGAAGATCCATTGGTGAGCTAGTGATGTAATGCTAAATTTCTCCAAATCTGTTTTGATGAAGAAACAAACTCATCTACATCTTGAATGGCCTCAGGCTGAGGAAATATTAAGCAAATTTTCATTTTTGGCGGAACTACTCCTTTAATTAGTTTAGATTATTTAATCATTCAGCTGAATTCTGTAATAATAAAAAATAATTTTAATAATGAAATCTTTCAGCTGGGTACATGGCTTTATTGCTGTACGTTTTATGACCTCTATTATTATTATTAATTATTATTTTAGTTACAATTCACACTACATTTTACATATGTGCATCTGTTTATTCATTGATGGGCTGGGCTCTAGTCATATAAATAATATGAATATTGAGAAATATGAAGATTTTGAGAATGAGACATACACTTAGTTACTTAAAACTACATGCATATTTTGATCGACTGATAATATTATATCAAACACATATGAATGTATTGTTTCAATTTGTTAGCAGTATGTTAAGTTTTGAATAGGCAACATTTGTGAACATTATCTATTAGTGGACAGGTGTTACTGGTAGTGATCCCACTTCACCACTAGAAGGCAGTCAAGTGTTAAGGATTTCACATTCCCACCTGACCGTCTGTAAAGTACAGTATCTTGGTGATGGTACTAAATGACTGTATTTTTATACCATGCTCATTAGTTTTCCCACAAAACTGTGTATTACTGCAAAAAAGATTTTTTTTTGTTTATTTATTGTTTTCTGGCCTTTAACTTGTTAGAATGATTTCTGAATGTAATGATGTTGAAAATTCAGCCATAAATTACATATTAAAGTATATTCAAATAAAAAGGTGTTGTTTCAAATTGTACAGTCTTGGTGAACATGAGACTTCTTTAAAATATATATATATATATTGTTTGACCAGTATATATATACAGTGTACATGGAAGGCAGCTATGCAGATATTTGCATCTTTTCTCCAACTAACAGGTCACTTCACTATTCAGAGGAACTTATAGTGAATTTGCCACAGTCAGCAACAAGACCTGATGTAACTCACTCAGCAGCAGGCCAGAAAGTTCTGCAGTCATTGGGCACATCGGCTCTTTTTCTGAGTGACAGGGTCTTATTGGCTCAGTGCAGGTCGGGCTGCATTAGGAATGAGAGAATGAAATTGTAGCACAGGTGTGGAGGATAGAGGCTACAGGCCCCAGCTTGATGACTTCTGACTTTCCTTATCCTATCTCCTTTGTCTAGAACATTTGTTTTGTGGAAGACTGTCATTATAAGGGAATTCATTTGTTTAAGGTCAGAAGTGTTTGCAGATCTTATTTGGGGGCTTGCAGTTGCCCCACAAATCCCTTGTCACACACGTTAGCCACTGAGAGAATAAACAGCTGGCTGTTTGCTTTACATTACCTCAGCAAACACAAACAGCCACAAAAACACTTTAGAGATCACATAAGTAATGTCAAAACATTTGGGGGAGAAATTTAATGTGGCATGATGCATGATATAGTGTTGTGAATGCATAGATTAGATTGTACATATTTTATAAAAACAAGTCTTGAGGTGCTATTTGATGATCTAATAGTCAAACATTAATTTTAAATAAATGAACAAACAGATACATAAACAAAAAGCCCAGTTGCATGGAGCTTTCAGATTCATCTACTGCAGCCAATCTGGCAACATTATCATAAAGCTTGATACTTCATTAACTATTCACTAACATTTATGTTCACCAGACTCTTAAATGTCCGCTTTCCATATAAATTACTGTGGATGTACTTTTTTCTCAAGCATTTTGGAAGAAAGCATTGCTGTTTTTATTGCTATTGCAATTCATTACATTTACAAAGTGCAACATGATCTGTTAGAGATGCAATTTGGCTTGAAATGTCTTGTTTAAGAGGTGCCCCGTCATATCACTCAGTAAAGATGTGGTTTGATATCAAGATGGTTTGTATTTATGGCAACCTTTTCTTCTGATGGCCAAAGGAACACGAGTGGTTCCACTTATCTTTTCACCAGTGATTAATAGATGCCCCTGGGGTGAATGAACCCTGGTTGGAATACAGTATATGAATGGCATGAACATCATAATTCAAAGTATCTTTAGCCATGTTGCAAAAAAGGAATACATGTGTTTTAATAAAAAACTGTGTTCTGCCAGAGTTACAGCATGATGACAGTTCTTATATTTTATATATTCTGAGAGTGTAGCCTGTATATCGTTCAAACATTTGGGTGTTTGAAAGAAGTCTCTTATGCTCATTAAGGCTGCATTTATTTGTTAAAAAATACAGTAGAAACTGTAATATTGTGAAATATTATTACAATTTGAAAGAACGGTTTTCTATTTTATTAGTGGTTTAAGTGCGTAGCACTGAAACCCTATTGTAATTGTTAGAATGGTCAAGGATCAGCAATCTCCATGTAAAACTGATTGTGCTGACCAATCCGTAAGTCATAGAGACTTGAAATTTGGAGGGATGGTGGTACTCACATCGCCGACAACGTCACCAAGTTTGTTTTTTGGTGTGTGCATTGTTTTGGTCCTAAGTGCCAGAAGTATCTACAAGGACATTTGCGTATTTCCAAAAACATGGCCGATGAAGTTTGAGCACCTGTTAGACAAGGTTAACTGAGGCTGATCGGAAACGAAACTTGGTCAGCCTGTTCGACTCATGGCTGTAAGGGATAGAGAGAAATTTGAAAGAAATTGGCCACAGGGGGGGATTTTTCGCATTTTTCAAGAGCGTAAACGATTGTATGTTGCACATTTTTCGCATATACGCACAATATTCCTATCATAGGATAGAACTTATTCCGGAGTGCCTCTAGAACCACTGCTGTTAATCAAATTGTTAAATGTAAAAAACCTACTTTTGCAAACTAGTCCTAGGTTTTTCGCTCAATCTGGAAAAAAAACACTGCAGTACAATTCTCTGGACACTCTAGGCCAATAATTATCAAAAAATATTAAAATGTACCCTTTGGGAAGCTATAACGGGGTCGTTTAGAAAAGGGGCCTGCCCAAATTTACCCAAAATCCTGTAAAGCCTAAAGAAAAACTCAAAACTTCACGAAACCTGCTGAGCACATGCGACAGCTGATTCTAAACAAGCATTAAGCATCCCCTTTAAAGCGAACGGACCACAGCTGGCACAATATAAGATATAAACATTAATAAACATCATATTTCTATATGGTAAATGACCTGGATTTGAAAAAATGCTTTTTTAATCATTGATTTAGGTGTCTTTACCCTTATATGCTAAAATGCCTTAAGCGCTTGAACCCCGGTAATCGCTGCTTGCAGCTAGATTTATATTTTAAAATGTCATTTATTCCTGCCATATGACAAAGCTAAATTTTTAGTATCATTACTCCAGTATTCAGTGTCACATAATCTTTCAGAAATCATTCTAATATGCTGATTTGGTGTTCAAGAAACATTTATTTTTATTATCAATGTTAAAGAGCAGTTGTTCTGCGTAATATTTTTGTGAGGACTGTGATTGTAGGAATATGGATAGTTCAAATTAACAATATTTCTATGAAATAGAACTTTTTTGTAACCTTTTAAATGTCTTTACTGTCACTTTTGGTTAATTTAATGCATCCTTACTGAATAAAAGTATTAAATTCTTTAAAAACACAAACTGAATGGCAGTATACATTGAAGATACAATTTTGACTAATGCAATGCCATTTGTATTTTTTAAGCATTTCTTATGTGTCTACACTCTTTTTGTAAGCACTGTAAATGTTCTTCATCTGTTATTTGCAGCACAGACATAGTTTTTTTCTGTATAATTTCAAAGAAACCACAATTGCTAACAGTTTTCTCTGTGATTGTTGATGCCAGTCCTAAGCCATACCTCAAATGATGGATGAAATACGAATATGCTTCTTCCTCCTTCCCCATAAAATGCTAACCTAAGCAAGAGCAAAGTGGCAAAGTGACATCTCCTCTAAATGACTCAGCACTTTTCCAAGAAGAACACAGAGTTTCAGATCCAGTGTGCTGAGATCAAGACTAATTATCCACCCTTACACACATTGATTATTGTTATTTAGTTTCCTCATAATATAACAAATATAAAATGATACTACATCTCAATTAAGCAAATTACAACTGTTTCCTTGTCACTGTTCTTTAAAAAAAATGAAAAAGGAAATCTGTTTAGAAGCGTATCTGGACAAACTGGATAAAACAATACTTATTGATTAGTTCGTGGCTTTTTAGAGAAACAGCAGGAGGTGACTGGACAGTTGGGGACAACATTTTTTTTAGTACACAGCCTTGAGACACAATAGATCAATATACTTTTGAGCTCATGCTCTTAAAATGACTGTCCAGCTCAGCAATACTTCCACACGATGGGGAATTTTAACAGCATTATGCTGCCGCAATCAATCCGACGACTGTCAAAGGGATTATAACGTGCGTAGATTAAATCAGACAACTTTAATAAAAACACTGCCCCCTTGAGGATTATCATTATAGTCAATCATATTGAGCCTTCTGTAACTTACTTACCATGGTAATGACAGCGGCATGAGTTTTTCGATCAGGTATGCTGTCTATCCCAACTCCTGACGTAACCGACGCAGCAGGCACGTATTTGTAAATTTTATGGGTGTGGCTTCCGGTCGCATCCGCTGTTGAAAATTCGTTTTGTTGCTTGATATTGCAAATTTGTGTGTATTAACCATGTTATTTTAATGTATTATCTTAATTATAAACACACTGGGTTGTAGTGCAAACTGTTTTACCGTTTACTGCTTGTTATTCTTCTTCTCATTATTTCCCTAACCGCCTTATTTTTCAATGCGGAAGTACGCTGTTTTCTGGTAATGTGTTAGACTTCCTGTTCACAATCTGCCATAGAGAAATAACGAGAAGTATACTGAAGTTCCGTAAACGGTAAAACAGTTTGCACTACAAACTACTGTGTTCACAGTTAAGATAATAAGTTTAAATAATATGGTAAGACACACCAATTTGCAATATTAAGCAGCAAAACCAGCTGGTTTGTACAGATAAACATCGCTGGACATGAGACTGGAAGCCAGACACATTAAATTTACAAACGGCCACTCCCACTCTTATAGCAAAAATAAGGTGGATAGCGGCTAATGAACCGGAATTTTTGCCCATAAATTTATTTCCGCTTTGAAGAATAAGGTGGATAGAAGCATGGCAGATTAGGACATTCTGAAAGAAAAATCACTACCTTGACACTACTAATAAATAATAAAGATAAAGGTAAAGGTAAAAAAATAAAATAAAAAAGGTAATTGCAACTATTTATCTTACAATTTGGATTTTTTTCTTCAAATTGCAAGACATAAACTCAGAATTAAATTTTATTCTTGCAGTTTTTTTTTTCTTCCCTCTGCCATGGAATAAACAATTGTTACTCTTTATTTTCACTTTTCCCCCTCGTGATTCTGTGTGTATTAACTCAGAATTGCAAGAAGAAAGTCTGAATTGTGATCTTTTTTTTTTTTTTTCTGAGGTGAAAACAAGCTTTCAGAAGAAACGGACCAATGAGAAACTAGAAAAATGTGGATTGGCTCATCTGAATCCCTCAGATTAGGATAGAATAATTTAAGGACAGCAGCATATATGTGACCCTGGACCACTAAACTTTAGTAGCACGGGTAGCAATAGCCAAAAATACACTGTATGGGTCAACATTATCGATTTTTCTTTTATGCCAAAAATCATTAGGATATTAAATAAAGATCATGTTCCATGAATATATTTTGTAAATTTCCAACAGTAAATATATCAAAACTTAATTTTTGATTAGTAAAATGCATTGCTAAGAACTTTATTTAAAGGCAATTTTCTCAATATTTTTTTTTTTTTTTTTGCTTTCTTAGATTGCAGATTTTCAAATAGTTGTAATTATATATATAAGATTTATATAATAAGATTTATATATATATATATATATAAATCTTCAAATAAAATCATCAAATAAAAATTGATGACTGGTTTTACAAATGACAGTGAAAATTAGAATAATGTTCATATTAATAGGCAAATCCCCATACTAATTCTCTTAAATGGAGCATTAACTGATACACAAAAAAAGACATTGGCTTATGTCATTTGAATATTAATTTATTCTACTTTTTGTTTGTGTAACATGACTGTACACATGCTCGCTTTATGCCTAAACTAAACTTGTCTTAAAATCATGATAGCAGTGGTTTAACATTGATTTAAAGGCAAACCATTTCACTCTAGTAGCCGTGTGGATCTGATCTAGGACGAGAGGTTGCAACCCCTGACATGATTGAATCCCACTATACTCCTCCTTTAATCTGTGCTCTTGCTTAACTTTGTAATGAAATATATCAGCGCGGTCAGGGTGAAGATAAGACCGAACTGGACGTTTACACCAGCAATCGCGAGGCCACGGCTGTGCTTGTGGTGATTAATGGCGCGTGTCAGACCGGCTTAACTGAAACATCCTCCGTCAGTTTTGCCCTAGTCAGCCTTTTATGCTTTGGAAATATGACTCCTACAACAGACAGAGTGCATCACATCTACATTATTGTACCTTCCAGCGGATTCCAGTAGAAATGATTGCTTCCATTTGGTGGCAAGCCTGACTTTCATCTGATGCATCGCTGGCTAGAAGCACAGATGTCCTCAATTCATTAGGAATCGAGCCCGCCCAGTAGAGTAACTGGCAGTGGTTGGCTTTTTCCTGTCAAATCTGTTGTTCTGTGGATATGAAGAGAGAGCGAGCTTGAGATCTGCCATTTGTCAGCTTGCTGGGAAAAAGCTTTGAATAGGATCCAAAAAGAAGAAGAGATTGTTCCTTCTGGATCCCTGGAGTGAAGAAGGAATCTTGTTTTTTTTCCTTCTTGCTAGATATTGGAAAGAAGCAAATTGAGCAATTATCACTTTTCTGCATTCGATTGCTGCTCCAAATGTATAATGAAATTACTCTGCTCTAAAGCGCTTCTGCCAATATGCAACATCTGTAGTGCAGCTCTGAGTTCAATTACTTCCAAATCACATTATAATTCCTAATAAAACTGCCTACTCAATGTCATTGAACTGTGGGAACAAAGTTTTGGTCCCTTAATTTAATAACTGTGATCACTGTTATGGGATTATAAACAAGCAGTTTTGATGCATCACAGCTATAATTTGCATTATAGAGCTTGTACATTCTGAGACAACAAGGTACAAAAGTTGCCATTTGGGCAGTGCTTTTTCAAAAGGTAAAAATACGTACCATTTAGGTACTTATATGTGACCCTGGTCTACAAAACAGCACAGGTATATTTGTAGTAAAAGCCAAAAATGCATTCTATGGGTTAAAATTATTGATTTTTCTTTTATGCCAAAAATCATTTGGATATTAAGTAAAGATCATGTTCCATGAAAATATTTTGTAAATTTCATACCATAAATATACGAAAACTCAATTTTTAATTAGTAATATGCATTGCTAAGTACTTCATTTTGGCAATTTAAAAGATGATTTTCTCAATATTTAGATTTTTTGCACCTTCAGATTCCAGATTTTCAAATAGTAGTATCTGTGACAAATATTGTCCTATCCTAACAAACTACTAAATTAAAAAAATAAATTTTGGTTTTTCAGCATTTTTGTGCATTTAAACCCTTTCCAACAATTATTGTATGATTTTGAGATCCGTCTTTTCAGTGAGGACAACTGAGGGACTATTACAGAAGGTTCAAACGATCACTGATGCTTCAGAAGGAAACACGATGCATTAAGGGTGAAAACTTTTTGAATTTGAAGATCGGGATAAATTCAACTTATTTTGTCTTCTAGGGAACATGTAAGTATCTTCTGTAGCTTCTAAAGGGCAGTACTAAATGAAAAAAATGTGATATTTAGGCAAAATAAGAAAAATGTCTCCATTCTGTTCAAAGGTTTTCACCCCCCAACTCTTAATGCATCGTTTTTCTTCTGAAGCATCAGTGAGTGTTTGAACCTTCTGTAATAGTTACATATGAGTCCCTCAGTTGTCCTCAGTGTGAAAAGATGAATCTCAAAACCATACAGTCATAGTTGGAAAGAGTTCAAATACACAAAAATGCTGAAAAACCAAAGAATCTGTTGAACCTGAAAGATTTTACTGAAGAACAGCAGGCAGTTTAACTGTTCAGGACAAACAAGGGACTCGTAAATAACTATCAATAAACAAAAAACACATCTGTGGATCATTCAGGTAACAACACAGTATTAAGAATCAAGTGTATGTAAACTTTTGAACAGGGTCATTTTTATAAATTCAACCATTATTTTTTTTTGTGGACTATATGTAAATGTCTTTTATGTGAAATATCTTATTTAGATTGGTACAAAATAAAAAAATAACATGCATTTCGTATGATCCCTCTTATTCTGATAAAATAATTAACATTTTGTAAATTCTGCAAGGCGTATGTAAACTTTTGACTACAACATACAACTTTTGACTTAATTAATTAATTAATTCAAACTTCCATTCTGAATGCACAGTAAGTCTGGTTTGCTTTCAGTTTGCAGTCAATTCTTTCTTTTGATGTCCGAGTGTAATAAATGTTTTTATGTCCTTATTTGTTGCCAAAGCAAATAAGACTACAGACAGAAGCAAGATCTGTGAGGTGTTTTTGAAGAAAGCCGTCTACTTCCAGTCTTAACCAGATTGTGTCTATGTACAAGTGCTTTTTTTTGGTCCTCCTCTCAGGGCCCCCCGTCCCCTCCTTTGAGGAGGATTTAGCAAGTGCAGCTTTGTGAGTGTGCGAGGGAGAGTGTCTGCGCACTCTCACAGCCGGGTGGGCCGGCTGAGGGTCACGGGTCACTGGCCCGCCCAACTTCCATCAAGGAGAACAAAGCGTCCCCGGCCCAATGAAAGAGCAGGTTGGGACTGGGCTCAAGTCCAAGAGTCCCCGCTCACACTGGGGGCTGAAATACGTAAAGAAATAAATAATCAAATAATAATCAGATCCTCAGCCGTCTGGAAACCCGGTCATGTGGGAATGCTCGACGTGCCCACGTTCGGTTCCTGAAGAGCCCGAACGAAGATACGTCCCCCTTTTCACATCCCTCCCTTTTTTTCCCTCCATCACTTTGAAGTCTGCTTACTTTTGTTCTTTACATAACTCGATCTGATTTTTTTGAAAAAGCTAATTTGTATGCCTTTCCAGTGACATAGCTGCCACCCAGAATTCTTCACAAGGAGGTGGCAGGGAGGTCAAACCAAACAGACGTCTGAAAAAGAGGCCCAGGTATGACTAAGCTAAAACATATGATAAGAGACCTTTGAATTATTGTCACTGTGTGCACATTGACGCACAATGGAGGATTAAAGGCTTGCCAGGACAAAATCACTCAGAGAATAGGAAATTGGGGGAGGGGCTTTTTTTGGTTTTCTCTCTCGATTAATTTCCCGCCTAAACCACTTACTCCCAAACACGACGACCATGCAGAGCGAGCCGACAGATTACACAGATGGACAAATATTTGCTCTGGTTTTGTTCCAGTGCAATTGTAAAGCTTGAATGTGGCTTCAGTAAAAATTTCACAGGGAGTTTTTCCAAAGCGAGTACATTTTAATGCTTAATTTAACTATTTAAATTCAGAATTGAACAACTGTTTCACTCTTAATTCATGAATTGGAATCCATCTATTCCATCAGAATTTGAATGGAAAGGAAATTATTTTAAAAAGTTTCGAAATTGCAATCTGTTGACTGTAACATACTGATAATAAATTTTTATTAAAAAAATGGAAATTTTATTTTAAAATGTAATATTTCTTTTAATAATTTGATTAAAATAATTAATATTTTAATATTAATTTCATTATTTAAATTTTATTTGAATTGATATATTATATATGACATAAATTATAATATTTTTATTTCAGAATTAATTGTATTTTTAAAAATAATTATTAATTTTAATCGTTTAAAATTTAAACTAACATTTTTCAAAATTGCTGTTTCAACAGTGAAATTTACTAGTAGTGTCTTAATTTTTAGAGCATTTTTTCAGTGTGTTTGCTACTGTAATTCAAATTCATTTCAAGTTGAGGAATTTTAGATGTGAATGGTACACTGGTGCATAAATCAGTTTTTGGCTTTTAAAATGGAAACGGAATTTAAAACTGAAAAAAAATCCTGAATTGTAGGACTTTTCACCTTCCTTTCCTAATGACGTAGTTTATGTCATTTTAACTTCCCTTTTGAATGCTCTGTTGCGTCTTTTCTCTTCTCCTCGGACTTGTGCCAGGAAGATGACAAATGCACTGCTATGTCTTCTGTGGGAGCTGATTTCTAAGGTCTCTCCTCTTTTTTTTATAGGAGGAAATGGTATTTGGAAGCTCAAACAGGATGTCCCGCTGCTCGTCCTGACTGTGAACCCCCACCCAACACTGTGAAATGGCTTAAGTTAATCCAAGATCCTGAAAGTAGTGCCGTTTTTTTCCCTCCCTCTTGTTCTTCATCATTTAAAAGGCTTCAGGAAAAGAAGAAGGGGACACAATGATTTCCTTCTGGTGTGTCTCAAACACAGACAGACTACCCGCCGTGCCAGACTATCTCCATGAACGTGAGCAGTGTTTATGTCCAGCATTTGACTAGGTTTGACTTGAAGGAGCCACAGCTGAAAAAAAACCTTTTCATATCAGACTCTTTGAGATTAATATAAAACAGCCATCTTTGTAAATTATAATGAAATTGGGTAAACACTTATTTTTCAGCAGGAAAACGATTTTGACCTAATAAGGCTTTCAAAGAGTGAAAAACTTTGCGGTGTGTTAACAGATGGTGCCAGAAGAAAAGCTGTCTGTCTCTAAATGTCACTAGGGACTTTTTTTTTCTGTACTTTTTTTGTGCCCAAACCCATCAAAGCTCTGGTATCTAACTTGCTGTGGTTCTTTTAATTGGCTCATGGCTCAGATTTATGAAGTAATGAACAGGTGTTGGGTGGGAGGGACAGCATGACATGGATTATAAAGAACCCCCACCCCATCTCTCTCACACACATCTATAGTTCTGCTGTAGTTCTCATGACCACTTTCTCACTCTGCATTTGGAGGTCCAACAACAAAATCCAATTTGTCATGCAACATCAGGGTGTTATGTTGAATTCTCCTCTCATTTATACTTCTCACAAATTCACAACCAGGTTTTACAGGTAATTCACTAAAATACAGAATGACCATTTAAATTCTTAAAAGATTTCAGATTCAGAAATTAGAATGTCAAAAGATAAAATTAGATAAAATCATTTAAAATGTCATTTGAGTATGCAATTTGTCATTAAAAATGACTTCTATCTATCTATGTAGTTTGTTCGTTTTGGCATAATATCTATCTATCTATTTATCTATCCATCTATCCATCTATACCAACGAATGAACAAACAAACAAACTAGATAGATAGATAGATAGATTGGTTTGTTCATTCATTTGTTCATTTGTCTACAATGGCAAACTAGATCTATCTATCAATCTATCTAGTTTGTTTGCTCGTTGGTATAGATGGATAGATAGATAGATAGACAGATAGATAGATAGATAGATAGATAGATGGATGGATGGATGGATAGATAGATAGATAGACAGATAGATAGATAGATTGGTTTGTTCATGCATTTGTCCATTTGTTTACGGCAAAACAATCAAACTAGATCTATCTATTTATCTATACCAACGAACGAACGAACAAACAAAGTAGATAGATCGATAGATAGATAGATTGTAAACAAATTAAAACAAATAAACAAACAAACCAATCTGTCTGTCTGTCTATCTATCTGTCTATCTATTGTTTTGCCATTCTAAACAAATGAACAAACAAATCTATCTATTTTGTTCATTCGTTTTGCTGTTGTAAACAAATGAACAAATGAACGAACAAACAAATCTATCTATCTATCTATCTATCATTTTGCCATTCTAAACAAATGAACGAACAAACATATCTATCTATCTATCTATCTATCTATCTATCTATCATTTTGCCATTCTAAACAAATGAACGAACAAACATATCTATCTGTTTTGTTCATTCGTTTTGCTGTTGTAAACAAATGAACAAATGAACGAAGAAACGAATATATCTATCTATCTATCTATCTATCTATCTATCTGTTTTGTTCATTTTTTGCTGTTGTAAAACAAATGAACGAACAAAAAATCTATCTATCTGTCTATCTATCTATCTATCATTTTGCCATTCTAAACAAATGAACGAACAGACACATCTATCTATCTATCTATCTATCTATCTATCTATCTATCTATCTATCTATCTATGGTTTTACCATTAAACAAATGAACGAACAAACATATCTATCTGTTTTGTTCATTCGTTTTGCTGTTGTAAACAAATGAACAAATGAACGAACAAACAATCTATCTATCTATCTATCTATCTATCTATCTATCCATCTATCTGTTTTGTTCATTCGTTTTGCTGTTGTAAACAAATGAACAAATGAACGAACAAACAAATCTATCTATCTATCTATCTATCTATCTATCTATCGTTTGCCATTCTAAACAAATGAGCGAACAAACATATCTATCTATCTATCTGTTTTGTTCATTCGTTTTGCTGTTGTAAACAAATGAACAAATAAACGAACAAGCAAATCTATCTATCTATCTATCTATCATTTTGCCATTCTAAACAAATGAACGAACAAACAAATCTATCTATTATCTCTGTTTTGTTCATTCGTTTTGCTGTTGTAAACAAATGAACAAATAAACGAACAAACAAATCTATCTATCTATCTATGAATAAGAATGTATATAGCACATTAATAATACCAATAATCAAAATTTTCTATAGCACATTTAAATATAGATATCAATATCTAGTCATATCAAGTATTCATCTCTGAATTCTCTAACAGCTATTAAGCTTTTAAAATCAGAATTTCTTGTGCCAAACTACATGCCTTACACATTCCTTGGTGAATTACTCTCCATTATTGGTGTGAATCATGCTCATCTGATAAGAGCTGCATACTTTCCACATCAGTCCCTCTAGAGACGCCATTGCTCACAACAAACTGACCACATAATAGAGATTACTCATACTCTGAAACCATCCAAACATCTCATTTGTTAATTATCAATAAAACAACAAGCTTGACATTTGCTCACATCTCAAACCCATAAGCTTTTGGAACAACTGTAGTAGGGCTGGCGTTCAATGCAGGATGCTGGATTCAGAGCCAGCTGCTCTCCCATGAATGCTGTGGAATGGTGTTAAGTGAAGTGGCTTAACCGTAAGCCTGTTAGAGATGTGCTCACACTTCCCATCCCTCGCCCTCTGTGAATCACTGAACAACAGAGGCTTTGTAGAGTCTGAGTTTAGCAGTACAGTCATTCGAAACATTCACGATTAACTCCAACCGCTTCTTCCTGAATCAGTCAGACACTTGAGGGCCTGAACGCTTCAAATAACAGCTTAAAATTCCAAATTTGCCAGTTTTCATGGCTATAAATAAGGAATGTCTGTTTTACAGGCTTTATGGTGTGCAGCCAAAGCACAAGGGGATTGTGAACATTTGAATTCTGCAAATTTACATTAAGTCGTCATAGAAAAGTTGTTTAGTTGGCTTAGATTATACATTATCATTCAGAATGGCTGACAAATGTCAGCGCCAATAGTCGTGTAGTTAGTGTGCCGACATATACAGCGCAACTGTGCTCATGGCGACCCGAGTTCAATTCCCGCCTCAAGGAAGCTTCCCTCTTTCTACCTAATACTTTCCTGTCATCTCTCTACTGTCCTATCTGAATAATAAAGTAACAAAAAACTACTTGCTTGATTTTATTGCTCTGTCTCATTGTTAAACCTATGCTGAAGTTGCTGAAGTTCCTTGCTGAAGACCTATGCTGTACTGAACATTTCACCTTCTTTTTAGGACTCCACCTTATATCAACAGAATTCTTGGATTTCTACTGTTCAAACATCTATAATCCATAACCCAATATAATAAAGATAGACTGGCTCCTTTTATTTTAAAAGGCTACAACTGACACTACACTACTTTAGGAAATAGCACTGTACCTTCCCATTTCATAGCTGGACCACCCACATTAACAAACAGAAAAAGCATACAAACACTCTTCCTGTCATCACAATGAGTAAGAATCAGGGATTTGACCCCAGGCGGTCTAAAGCATTAATAAACCATGTTCATGAGCTTTTCCCCATATGCAGTTGTTTTTTTATGCACTCTACGGGCTCTTAAAAAGGTTCGATGAGACTGCCAAGACATGCACAAACACCAAGGATGACAACATGGTACAGAAACAGCAACTGCATATAATCCATTGATTCAACTCATGTCATTAGATGAAAACAAATCTACAGAGTCTTTAAAATGCATTGAAATTTTCAAGACCCAGAAAGCTATAATAAGGACATTGTTGAATGGCAGTGGACGCTGACACGTAAGAGAAGAATTGTTAAATAAAGTCATTATTTTTGTTTTCTTTGTGCACAAAAAGTATTCTCGTAGCTTCATAATCTTAAAGTTGAACCACTGATTTCACATGGACTATTTTTTCGATGCCCTTACTACCTTTCTGCCTTAAGAATGTCAGTTGAGTTGCTGTTTATGCAGGGTCAGAAAGTTCTCGGATTTCATCAGAAATATCTTAATATGTGTTCCGAAGATGAACAAAGGTCTTACGTTTAGAACGTAAGTAATTAATGACCAAATTGTAATTTCTGGGTGAATTATCCCTTTAAATAGGAGAAAAATCATGTTCTTCCATTTTCATAATTGACAAAAATACTGTTCATTTCAATGCCAAAAAGGGCCTAATTTACTTAATTAATTTTTAATCCTCATGTCATGTTACAACCATTTCCCCTCACCTTTTTACACTGTTGGTGTTTTTGTTTAAAAATGACCAGCCTACAAAAAATTATTAAATTGTCATTATACTAGCCTATATTCATACCAAATATTGAATTTAATCTTAAAAAACTGGTTTCATTCAATTTGCACAGGTTTTGTATTTGTTTTTGGAACTGACTGATCATAGGCCTTATTTATCTGAGCTTATTCACCTTAAGCCGACTTCAAAGAACTAGTGGCGACAAAAGCCTATGATGTTGTTACCTCACGTCAGCAGCGTCTGGACCAAAAAGCTGCACTTGAACACACTGCACATTCTACAGCCGACTGCAAACTTAGCAGAAATTAGCTGTCTGTTGCCATTTCTCAAAGGGAAGGCTGCATCCTCCGGAGGTCGCATTTGTAGGCTGCATGTGCCATAAAGAAGATCTTAATTTATAATATTAACAGTTATAAATTTGACCATTAATCTTAATGAAGCGTACATTTTTGTGATATGATTATAACTCAAGAAAGTAATGCTCAGTTAACTGAAATAAACTATTGATGATGTATGCAGCCTGCAAATGCGACCTTCTGAGGATGCAGCCTTTCCTTTGAGAAACGGCCTATGGGCTTGTTAAGTGCTGACATAATGCGTCCAATAAACGCACCAACGAACGCTGTTTCCGGGTCCAAACCCCAACTTATTTCACTTGAGAATACTATCTCAGCAGCCATTTATGAGCACTGTTTATTCATATTATACATTTAAGAACGTTTTCAAATTTACGGTGCACGCTACAGTCTCCGTGCTCACATTGTCCAAAACACAAATAATTTTTATATTTATTTATTAATATTTATATTTTCATTGTATGGCTATCTGGGATTTTGGTATGGAGTTAAAGGGTAGGATTCTAATTTTTTGGCAGTATTATATCACATTGTAAGTGTATGATTAGTACCGTTTGTTGTTTTCTCATGTCATCTGACAGAGATTTTGGACCCGGAAGTCACGAATGAGGTGACGCTTGATGTCAGACTTAAGCCTATCTGCTGCTTTTAATAGTATATATTCGTCATTCAAAAAGAGAAACCGAAACAAGCACATACGAACTATACACAGATATAGGAAATTTAAACAATGAAGCTTGCTTACCATTTTAAATATCAGTTGTGCTGATAACTTTATTCATTTTAAGCGGCTCATGTTGTTATAAATATATTCACATATTGCATATTGGAATGCTTGGGTAAGATCACGTAACATTAGAAGAGTCTTATGTTTGTGCCGCTTTCATTTAGGCTACTTACTCGCTTTCATCACCTTCGCTTTAATTCTCCGGTACTGACTCGTTCGCTAACCTGGTCATCTAATCAGAGTTTTCTATAGCGAAATCGAGAAGCGAGAAAACTCACGCCGCCGTGAGCCCGATGATGCTGGCCGACGCCCAGACGTTGACCGGCGGCCAACCGTCGGCTTGGTGTGTCCCGGTCTTTAGTTTTTCAGTGAACATTGCCAAGATTATCCACAAATAATGCCTTTTTTGTCACTCACAAACTGAGGTGCATCCAAGATTAAATCTAAGATTTGATGATAATATAGCACAATGACAGATTTACAGCAATTTTTAAAAGCCAGTCATTTTTGACCAGGAACACCATATTAGGTAAACGATCATCCACCCTGGTTTAATGATGAAAACATACCTCTGGGAACATTTTCACAAGACGCGAAATACGTACCGCCATGTAGGCATACGTTTCGTGACATATTCGACGTGAAATGTTCTCTGGGTAGCGCTAAAAGAGTGTTCGGTTTTTCCCCGGAACAGGTGAATGTACATATGGTGAGCTTCGTGTGACGTTGGTTTTGTAGGTGTCACCGCAGTTCCGACTTGAAATGTCCGTTGAGTGACGCTATGGGCTTGTTAAGTGATTAGGTAATGCGTCCGTTGAACGCACCAACGAACCCCCGGTCCAAACCTCAACTCATTAGACTTGAGAATACTATCTCAGCAGCCGTTTATGAGCACTATTTATTCATATTAAACATTTAAGCTAAACATTTACGGTGTACACTACAGACTCCGTGCTCACAGCGTCCCAAACACCCAGCTATAATTTATATATTAATTAATTTATATTTATATTTTCTTTGTCTGGCTATCTGGAAGTTCGGGGGAGTTAAAGGGTAGGATTATAATTTTTTGGTAGTATATATCACATTGTGAGTATATAATTAGTATCGTTTGTTGTTTTCTCGTGTCATCTGATAGAGCGTTTGGACCCTGAAGTCACGGAAGAGGTGACGCTTGACGTCAGACTTAACAAGCGAATGAGTCTAATGCTCCGTGACGTTTTAAAATGACATACCATCTGCAATACACACAAAACTAAACCTTCCCAACAGTATGAACATCAAATGTGATGTAAAAAGCAATTGCAAGCATGCCTTTTTAGCTTGTTTTTCGATCTCTCACATTTCAGCTCTTTCATTGTATTGTTTTTGACGAAATTTGTACCCAAGGATTGTGCATCCTAAGTACAAACTCGTGGCGGTTGAGCTGCCAAACAAGCTTGTCACGTCAGGAAAGCGAATCATACGGAGCTGTAATCGTAACCATGTACGACAACAATTTCAAGTGTTTGCTGTTTAACGCCTCTAGTGTTTTATTTCTGTTGGAAACTGCAGTGATATGTACTTATTGGTATGTATTTCGCATCTTGTCAGGTAGGGGAGATAGATAGATTCTCAGGGGTAGGGGAGAGTGGGGTAAGTTGAGCTAGTGGGTACCCCTGTATCTTGGCAACTGTACACTTTTACTGTCATGCGACCATGTATTTTGGAAGTACATATAATTTTTCCCAGACTGTGAAAAGGAGAAACACGTGGGAGGAGTGGAAGACACCCATTTACTCTAAAAACGGTTTTTGGCTTGTCAAAGAAAAATTTTAGCATAACAGATGTAATGGCTGTTACATCAAAACAGATTGATCCAGGTCTAAAAATACGTATGATGCGTATTGGTGATTTATCAACATATGAAACCATGCAAATCTGAATTGCCAGTTTTTTTTTCCAAAATGCCATCTATGGGGCAAAAGCTGTGGGGTAAGTTGAGCCTATACTTTAACTTACCCCTCCATAAGGTACTGTAGTTAAGTTAAATCTCTTAAGTATAAACTGGTATAAAATGATATATATATTACTTGATAGGGACATTGTACAAGTGCACCAAATCCTTCTCCTTCATCATGTTATAATCAAATATATCTTTCCATCTGTAGTCCCTAATGGCCGGTTCGACATTGCAGAAAAGCTACCATACCAAGAATCTTTTCACTAAATATATATTTATGAGTTTCAGTAACATTTATTCCTTCATTCTAATTCAGTTTTTATTTAATTTTACTCAACAAACTCTATTTAGTCTGTTTTTGGGAAGGTGAAAATGTGTTGAACACCAAAGTTGTTTCAGAAATGACTGAAAATGAAACTTAATTTGATTGGTTTTATTTTAAGTTAGCTTTAAGAAAAGAAATATGACTGTTGGTAGAAGGAAATTTGATTGTTAAGTTAGTTTTTACAAGAGGTAAATTATCTTTAAAAGTTCACATTTGAATCAGATTCAGTCAGATGGTGCATCTTATCCCCTGACTCGGGTCAACTTACCCCTAACCTGGGGCATATTGAGCCACAGGAACACTTTTTTTTATAAGCAGCTACATTTTTAGAACCCTTTGTCATAGATGCATTCTGACAATTTAAAATGACAGGAAACATCCTGAAATTATTGTAAATATTTTCATTGCACTTCTGCCTCATTCTCCCTTTTCTTGAGGACCACATGAGTAAAAAATAGCTCATTTTACCCCACTCTCCCCTATGTTTTTGTCAGATTACAGCACAGCATATTCAGATGATGTATAATCACCAGCCATTCCCGTCCATTAAACAAATACAAAAAAAAAAACATTTCTAACACTGATCAAATATTCACTGGTCAGTAATTACACATCCACAATGACTCTGTTTTGAACTTATATTATGATCAAGAACTTTCAACTGGAAGCAGGTCAGTGCCTTCCAAGAAAGGAAAGATAATCACTTTTTTTTTTTATCACATATAAAGTTTATATACACATATAAACATTATATAATGATAACTAAACTAAAAGCTCTTTGGGCTGAGAAAATTAATCTGGGAAATAAACAACAATAAAGTGTACATGGCATGATTTTCATTCAGCAAAAACAAAACAATCGAAGAAAAAAAAAACAAAACTTTTTTTTTCTCTGATAAATTCAAACACTTCACACAGTGCCAATTATTCAATCTGAACCCTTCTTAACCCCACCACCACCAACACTGTGTTTCCCAAAATATCTATATTTCTGGCTGGCTCATCTGATGTAACATTATAAGGTAATGAAAAGTGAACGATGTTGCTTTTGCACAAAGCAGAGCTTGAGGGCTACAGCTCAACTGCACAATCTGCTCATATTGGCCTCTATCAAATAATCTAATTAAAAACAAAAAACAATGGAACTTAAAAGTAAACTTTGATTACGTCTTGATTTCCTCAGTTTAACAAAGAACTCCCAAACTACAATTAAGACTTGGCTTTTTCCCACTGGTTTGGGGACAACCAATGAACAGCCTTGGGAACTGTGGTCCCCAAAAACAATAAATAACATTAGAAGATTCAACAATACACTTTCCTACTGAAACATTTGGGATAGAGGTCACTGGATTTGCTTAAGATCCTGCCTTCTTTCAAATGGCACACTGAAAACCATTATAATATTATTACTTATTTAACAGGGCAACATTTTAGAAAGAGTTTGCAGACATTGTGCAATTCATCGATTAACGGGGCTAAAAGTCTTCTTCTGTCCAGCATAATCTGAAACCATTCATTTTACATGATGTACCACATGATGATCCAAAAAACAGTGAACGTTAAGAGAGGTTTCATTGCCAGTGAGATGATGATGATGTTCTCAAGTGCTTGCACAAGTTTAATATCATTTGCACTTACACACACACACACTTGAAACTCATACTCAATAAATAGACAATGTGGTAAGGCAGTGTTGAAACATGCATTCGTCACAAAGAACTTATCAAACATTCATACAATATACACAAATGTATTTCGTTTTGGAGCAAGAACATTTTTTTGGCAATGTCGGATTATCAAGGCTTTTTGGGTGAAGTCCAGGTGGAGCGTAGGAATCTCCAGACTCGTGTAATAACGTTGTCAATTTCTGAGGCCTTTCGAGAGACGAGAGGAGCTCTGGAATGAAAGCAGATCCTTTCCATTGCCTTACAAGTTTCGATTTAGGAGGGAAAAACAAAAGGAGGGCAAAAGGGAGGTGTGATTTTTCCTCCTCGTTGCAGCCAGCTGCACAAGTCTTCAAGACGATCCAGAAGTCTCCAGGTAGCTTTGCAGCTTCCGAACTGTGGTTTTGTCCAGAGAGCAGAGGTCAAAGTCAAAAGTTGTGTTTGTGATGTGAAAGTGTCCCGTTTCCTCAATGAGGTTTACAATCTGCAAGAAAAACAGAGAGGGTTTGATTACGAATTGGGGCACTACTCACATTTTCCTCAGAAAACATAAAAATATACAAAAATGAGTCCTTCAGGAGCAATAACACGTGGCCATTCCATTCCCCTTTTGCATCCGATACAAAGACAGCGAGGAGCCTCTGTTTGCACGATATCTCGTGTCTGATTGTGATGAGGAAGATGCGTTAGCAAAGCAGCCTGTTATTGGTTCCAGGCCTCGCTGCCTCCGAAGATGGACTGAATCGGTGATTGTGAAGAGAAGGGGGGCTGTAGAGCGGCCACATGGATTAAACTGGGCCGTAATGGGACCCAAACCTGATCCGTTTCACACTACAAAGCAAAAGCCGCATATGGAAGGAATTTCTTCCATTTCTCCTGAACCCGGGCCAGAAACGCAGGGAGACCCAGAGGCCTGTTATGACATTGAAGATAGAAGTCAGCTGTTCGAGCGCATGTATTTCGGACAAACAACCGTGGATGTAGTACTTTTGTTTAAATTTGAGTTTAAGCAAATAAACAACTGTAACAGTTGATCTTTAAATATAAAGACACATTATATATACACACGTGCATGTATGTATGTATGTATATATACAGGTCCTTTTCAAAAAATTAGCATATTGTGATAAAGTTCATTATTTTCTGTAATGTACTGATAAACATTAGACTTTCATATATTTCAGATTCATTACACACAACTGAAGTAGTTTCAAACCTTTTATTGTTTTAATATTGATGATTTTGGCATACAGCTCATGAAAACCCAAAATTCCTATCTCAAAAAATTAGCATATTTCATCCGACCAATAAAAGAAAAGTGTTTTTAATACAAAAAAAGTCAACCTTCAAATAATTATGTTCAGTTATGCACTCAATACTTGGTCGGGAATCCTTTTGCAGAAATGACTGCTTCAATGCGGCGTGGCATGGAGGCAATCAGCCTGTGGCACTGCTGAGGTGTTATGGAGGCCCAGGATGCTTCGATAGCGGCCTTAAGCTCATCCAGAGTGTTGGGTCTTGCGTCTCTCAACTTTCTCTTCACAATATCCCACAGATTCTCTATGGGGTTCAGGTCAGGAGAGTTGGCAGGCCAATTGAGCACAGTAATACCATGGTCAGTAAACCATTTACCAGTGGTTTTGGCACTGTGAGCAGGTGCCAGGTCGTGCTGAAAAATGAAATCTTCATCTCCATAAAGCTTTTCAGCAGATGGAAGCATGAAGTGCTCCAAAATCTCCTGATAGCTAGCTGCATTGACCGCAGCTGACATGGCACCCCAGACCATCACTGACTGTGGGTACTTGACACTGGACTTCAGGCATTTTGGCATTTCCCTCTCCCCAGTCTTCCTCCAGACTCTGGCACCTTGATTTCCGAATGACATGCAAAATTTGCTTTCATCCGAAAAAAGTACTTTGGACCACTGAGCAACAGTCCAGTGCTGCTTCTCTGTAGCCCAGGTCAGGCGCTTCTGCCGCTGTTTCTGGTTCAAAAGTGGCTTGACCTGGGGAATGCGGCACCTGTAGCCCATTTCCTGCACACGCCTGTACACGGTGGCTCTGGATGTTTCTACTCCAGACTCAGTCCACTGCTTCCGCAGGTCCCCCAAGGTCTGGAATTGGTCCTTCTCCACAATCTTCCTCAGGTTCCGGTCACCTCTTCTCATTGTGCAGCGTTTTCTGCCACACTTTTTCCTTCCCACAGACTTCCCACTGAGGTGCCTTGATACAGCACTCTGGGAACAGCCTATTCATTCAGAAATTTCTTTCTGTGTCTTACCCTCTTGCTTGAGGGTGTCATGATTGCGGTTTTGAGTAATGAACCAGGCTGGGAGTTTTTAAAAGCCTCAGGAATCTTTTGCAGGTGTTTAGAGTTAATTAGTTGATTCAGATGATTAGGTTAATAGCTCGTTTAGAGAACCTTTTCATGATATGCTAATTTTTTGAGATAGGAATTTTGGGTTTTCATGAGCTGTATGCCAAAATCATCAACATTAAAACAATAAAAGGTTTGAAACTACTTCAGTTGTGTGTAATGAATCTAAAATATATGAAAGTCTAATGTTTATCAGTACATTACAGAAAATAATGAACTTTATCACAATATGCTAATTTTTTGAAAAGGACCTGTAGATATAGATATAGATAGATAGATAGATAGATAGATGTATAGTTACATGCTTGCATGGTTCCATGGTTAATTTTTTACATTTTATATTATTAATTTTAAATAAAAATTTACAATAATAATAAAATAATTTAAAAAGTAAATTAATAATACA
Source organism: Labeo catla (assembly GCA_012976165.1). Lineage (NCBI taxonomy): Eukaryota > Metazoa > Chordata > Actinopteri > Cypriniformes > Cyprinidae > Labeo > Labeo catla. Next base: position 614,448 of record VONZ01000095.1, read on the forward strand.
GCTGCAAGCGATTATCGGGGTTCAGGCACTTTAAGACAGTTAAGCACATATGAAAAAAGAAATTATTTAACAAGCCTGTAACCAACAAAGCAATGATTCGAAAAAAAAAAAAAAAGCATTTTTGGCAAATTCAGATATGCAAACGTCCTTATAAACATATGTGGCACTTTGGGCCTCGACCGTGTACAACGGTTTTCATGCTGATAGGACAAACAGCTGTGTAGTTATAGCCATTTTTAAGGTTTTTCCCTCTTATAGCACCAACAAGTGGCCAAGCTCCACAATTTTTTTCCTGTGACCTCAGATTGAGCTATTACACAGTTGTTCTCAATTTGGAATGAGAGATCTCGAATTACGGTTTGTTCTGCATGATCAGTTTTATGTGGAGATGGCTGATCCTTGGCCATTCTAACAAATACAAGCGTTTCAGTGCTACATGCTTGAATCCCTAAAAAATACAATTTTAATCTAAATAATTACATGATGTGCCAATTAAATAATCTAATTACTTGCAAAATAATCAAATCATTTTGACACATCAGATTGTATCAGAATATGAAGGAGAGCATTATGCGCGCGAGTGATGCGAGAAACATAGTGAGAGTAATCTAGAGTGACAACGAGATGCAAATATTCGCTCAGTTTTTGGTACACACTATAAATAAGAAACTAAAACCTCCAATAGTTGTTAAACATATCCCCCCCACTCACCCCCTCGTCATCCAAGATGTTCATGTCTTTCTTTCTTCAGTCATAAAGAAATTATGTTTTTTGAGGAAAACATTTTAGCATTTTTCTTCATATAATGGACTGATATGGTGCCTCAATTTTGAACTTCCAAAAGACAGTTTAAATGCAGCTTCAAACGATCCCAAATGCAGTTGTAAACGATCCCAGCCGAGAAAGAAGGGTCTTATCTTGTATTATTTAATAAAAATAATACAATTTCTATACTTTTTTTTAATGTCAAATGCTCGTCTTGCCTTACTCTGCCTGGACTGTTTTTTCGCTGTTTTACCTTTTTTGTTAAGGGTGTTTGATCTTTTCCTGTTCACATTGCAAAGACTGTGTCGGTACTGCAGCCAATGTAGGATGATTTTGTAATGATTTTTGAAGTTGAGGGAGAAAATTAGATTGTTACGCTAGATAAGACCCTTCTTACAACCGCACTGACTTTGTTTGTAACTATCTTCATTGGCGAAACTGAGCTTAAGGGATATTGCTAAACTATATCACATTATATAAAACCATAAAGGGGCATAGTTTGCCCTCATATCTTGAATTCAAGTGGCATATAACAGTCAGTTATAGTCAGTCAGTTAGGCTTCCTGCATCAAGTACATCATTTTATATTTTAGTAATATTCCATAGATGTTCCTCACAGAACAATTCTTTGTGGCCGATAACAAGGAATAAAGCTTGCCAGCCAATGACATCAGTGAATTTTCCAGTTTGTGTTAAGCGCTGATCATGGAAGTTAATCAATGTCATATCTTGTTGCAGAGGAGGATGATTATTTCACAAAACGGCAAGATCAACTTGACTAAGATGCACATTTGCACAGCTTGGACCTCATTTGGAAGGTCTTCCAGACTTGAACCACCACTGGCTTTGCAACAGAAGGGTACGGCAAATCCTTGGAACTACAAAAGTATTACTCTCTACTGTGTCAAAGCAAATAGGCCTCAAAGAACAGGAATTATGGGCCGCAAAGAGTTTACTTGGCAAGTACTTGAAGGAAGAGAAAACCTACTGTTACCAGTATGATTTATTACTGCCAGATATTCATTGACAAGTTAACGCTGTGGGTAATAACTTTAAACTTTACAGGTTTCTAAAGTTTTCAGTAAAGCACTCAGCTTCCTTGGACATCGAGAGGGAATTTTTAAGTGTCCCTTCTCATGTTCGCTCATAAAGGTCATTACGTGCTGAAAGAATACAGCACTGCGTCTCGTGCAAAGGTCCCTTCGTGCAACTGTCTGTGCGGGAGTGAGTGATTTAGAAAAGCTGACTTCTGACAGTACATGCTCCTCATTTATTACCTGCTGTAATATGTGCCTTTCCCTTAGTGCCATTAGTCTTCTGTGAAGCTCAACCAGCTCATCCAAGTACGCCTGCAGAACGAGATGTTAGATTAATCGATAAAAAAGGAGACATGTTTCAGATTGATCAATCACGCTCTTGCTAAATGTGGCATCTTTAAAATGTCATGGTGTCCTGCACTGCAGTGTTCTTGCCTTTTGGTCCTTAAGTGGCAGAATAAAGCTTTAAAAAAATTGTTTAATGCACAGTGTGCTTACGATAAAATATTTACATGTATTAATATTACATTGAGAGGCCAAATAGGTCATAGTGTTCCTGTAGCTCAAACAGCAAAGTTCTAGGAATGACCTGGGATTCCCAGGGATATCATATAGACAAAATTGAATGTATATGACGTTTAAAAATATGCCATGCAACATATAATGTAATGTATCACATATGCAAAAAATGACTGCTTACCTTGTCACAGTCAATGTTTTTATTTTTGTCCATCTTCGCTTGTTTCATAGGACTCTTCACCTCAAGTATCTGGAAAATTGATCATAATTTATTCATATCACTATATATATACATTTGAGGTCAAAAGTTTACATACACCTTGCAGAATCTGCAAAATGTCAGTTATTTTACCAAAATAAGAGGGATCATACAAAATGCATGTTATTTTTTATTTAGTACTGACCTGAATAAGATATTTCACATAAAAGATCTTTACATATAGTCCACAAGAAAAAATAATAGTTTAATTTATAAAAATGACCCTGTTCAAAAGTTTACATACACTTGTTTGTTAATACTGTGTTGTTACCTGAATGATCCACAGCTGTGTTTTTTGCTTAGTAATAGTTGTTCATGAGTACACTGCCTACTGTTCTTCATAAAAATCCTTCAGGTCCCACAAATTATTTTGTTTTTTAGCATTTCTGTGCATATTTGAACCCTTTCCAATAGTTAATGTATGATTTTGAGTTTCATCTTTTTACACTGAGCACTCATATGTAACTGAGAAAAAAAAAACATTCCTGTGATTATAAAGCTACATTTTCAGCATCATTACTCCAGTCTTCAGTGTCACGTGATCCTTCAGAAATCATTCTGATATGCTGATTAGAAACATGTTTTTAATTAAAGTTACATGCTCAATATTGATACTTTTTGTCAATATTCTTTGATGAATAGAATGTTCAAAAGAACAGCATTTATTTGAAATAGAGATCTTCTAAAACATTATGAATGTCTTTACTGTCACTTTTGATCAATTTAATGCATCCATCATGAATAAAAGTATTTATTTCTTTAAAAAAAAGTTACTGGTGCCAAACCTTTGACAGGTAGTGAACATACCCATTATATCAAATATTATGTGATATAATATTATATTATATCAAATATATGTTTTTTATGTGTAACATCAAACCAGATGTACAAGGAAACTCCAGTTTTAAATAGGGCTGGCTTTTGACACAAATTTGAATTCTATTCAGTTCTGATTCACAAGCTTCGATTCGATGCAGTATAAATTATTTTGGATATAAATCCAATATTTGGATTTTTCTGAAATTATTGTGGATCTTTAATAATAAAGTTTCAATTACATAATTGTATTTCTGTTCCAATTCGTTTTTTGAAATATAAACATTTAAAAGGTGGCTGTCATAAAAACTTGATGGATCTATTCAACAGATGGATCTAAACATTGAAGAACAGTAAAAATCATAATGAATATATTATATGGTGCATATATTTAGCAAAACGCTCCTCTCTAGAGCACATTTTTCTAGCTGACTAACAAGTTTATGGTGACGTTTATGTGACGTTATGTGACATTGTTTACAAGCTGTTATACTGACATCTTTGCACGGTTGAAACACTGATTGATCGATTACATGAGAAAGGATACAAATTTAGTTGTACTTAGTTATGCTCTTTCTTTTAACATACCTTCGGATGTTCTTTCATGTTTATTTCATGCTGAAACAGCTATTAAGGCAAAAGAGGTGTTCAGTTCATGTGCGCTTTGTGCTGCTGCTTAATTTAGGTTATCGCTACAGCGATCTGTCCTCCACATTAAACAGTGCCAAAAAGGCATTTACTGTTTGAATATTGTAATAAAATAGACGGAAAGTGAAATCTGAGACTTTGTTACATATCAAAAATCACAAAGCTTATGCCGATTTATTGGATGGGAGGCGTGCTATAGTGCTGCATTCATTAACTGAAAAGAGACTAGACTAATCGATTCTTAGCATTTAAGAATCAATATTGTTTTGGAAAAATGAGAATCAATTAAAATAGAGAAATCAATATTTTTTTACCCAGCCCTAGTTTGTTTTAAAATCTCCCTAATAACATACAGCACACATTCACAGCTTTATAGTCTAGTGACAGTTCAATTTCTTTTTCCTCCACATGTAATTTTCACCTCATTCTTTTGATGAGCACAAGAGCTGATATGGAAGAGCTACAGGAATGCAATGACAGAGAAGGTGATTCCAGCTCACCTGGTTATTGGCGTTTTTCAGTAGAGGTTGGGGGTCATTATGGGGCAGCGGTGAAGAGGCAGAGCTATTTTCACTGTCACTGCCGTCACTTAAACTCACCCTGCAAAATACAAAACAGATATTCACCATTCATTATCCCCTTCTGAGCATCCTCACGTCAGCTACACAGCATGGTATGCAGGCATAGATATAGAAAATTGATTTTTTTTTTTTCTGCAGTCGGAGTTATGTGGTAATTTTTCATTGATATTTACCTGCGGTGGCGATGTGTCATTTGCGTGTGTAACGGCCGCTCCATGTCCGAGTCCATGTCATTATCTTCCTCCTCTTCAGAATCCTCTTCGTTTTCGTCTGAGTGCAAATCTGGGATCACCGACCGCAAAGGACCCAACACTACAGGTAAATAAAAAATGGCAAATGTCTACAAAAGCATTTCTTTCTTTAGTGTAATATTTCATAGGACTTATCGCACACACATCCTCAGTCATATTTCTCTAATATTAGTAAAATAAACGAACATATTTGAAGTCATGTGTACTCTGTGGGTAAGAAAAGGGGTTTGACACACTGACCCATAATAAGGCCAGGCTTTCACCAAGCTAGCCAAAATTAACAGGATGTGGCAAATATCAGAAAGGTTACCTTGCCGCTTATGTGTGCGTCCAAAGCCGGAGCTGGAACTGGAACTGGAGCTGGCCGGACTGGGCTGATCCGACTAGAAAAGAAGGCAAAGTACCAACTCAATAAAAATAATAAGACCAATATCAAAGCAGTTTGGTTTTATGTGCTAAAGAAGTCTAACCATGAGATTATGTGGGAAATCAGCACTTTCTGCTTTTTGATATCTCCCAATATAGAGACTGTATCACATGACATTAACATCAAAAACACATTTACTAAGCCTGGCACAATATTGCTTTTCCTCATAACACAAAATTGGTTTCGCAGTCTTGTAAAAACAAATCCACGGTAAAGCTAAAATAAAATAAAATAAAATAAAATAATTCCCTATTTATAGGAAAATTAAAATATTTTTTTTAAAGCAACATTTTTGAAATATATGTAATCAATTATAATTAATAATAAAATCAGTGACATTTTTCTAGCTCAAAAATAAAAACAGTTGTAATAAAATAAAAAAAATATTTTTTAATCCATATTTTTGAAATATATGTAATCAATTATAATCATAAAAAAAACAGTGATATTTTTCTGGCTTAAAAACAAAACAAAATAAATAAATGTATAATACATAAATATAATTAATTTCCTTTTTTTTAAATCAATGTTTTTGAAATATATGTAATCAGTCATAATTAATAATAAAATCAGTGACATTTTTCTGGCTCCAAAATAAAATAAAATAAAATAAAATAAAATACCTATTTTTTTAAATCAATATTTTTGAAATAAATGTAATCAATTACAATTAATAATAAAATCCGTGACATTTTTCTGGCTTAAAAACAAAACAAAAAACAACAACAACAAATAAATAAATACAATTAATTTCCAATTTTTAAAAAATCAATATTTTTGAAATATATGTAATCAATTATTAATTATTAATAATAAAATCAGTGTTCAAACATTTTTTTGAACATTTTGTTCAAAATCTGGTTAAAAAAATCATCTGGTTCAAAAACAAAATAATAAAATAAAATAAAATAAAATAAAATAAAATAAAATAAAATAAAATAAAATATAATATATGTAATCACGTACAATTTATAATAAATTCAGTGACATTTTTCTGGCCATCTCACCATAATATAAGACGACCTAAACTGGCAAAATGAATTAATATACAATTGAAACATTCATTAGATTATTAATCGGACATGAGAGGCAAATATATGACATTATAATGTATAATAACATTTCTAATAAAATCAGCGAGACATTTTCTGGACATTTTTCTTATAAAAATATAAAATAAAAAATAAATAAATTATAAAAAAAATAAAATAAAAATGATACACCTAATCAATTGATATATTCCCAATTTACTGGTCATAAATTGAATAATTTATACATGAATTGCAGCAGCTAAACATTTTCCCACAGAACAAGATTTGAAACTGTCCAACGAGTTCATTAGAATGAATTTAAATTTCTGACACTATATATATATATATATATATGACACAGACAGCTATAAGACAGCTTGTTAGTAAATAAACTACAACATGAACACATCTGAACTATTCTCAGTCATTGCTTTGTATCATTGCTACTTTTAATTACTCAAATACTGCATGACACCTAATAACTCCGGTTTAAAAACTGACTCAGAAAGGGAACCAAACGCAGTTACTTCTGAGGCTATTTCCACGATCTTCCACGAGGCTTTGATGGGTATTAGTGTCTCTTCCTCACTGTAAATCAGTGGGTTCCCCGTTCACCCGACCTAATGAACGCTGATTTATGATCACACAGATGCCTTTGGGGCAATGTCCACACTAAACCTTCCTACTCACACGTCTCTTTACTCTGCAATTTTCTTTTTTTAACAAAAGACACTACTAATTCAAATAATGTTCCTAAAATGGTCAAACTGTACTGAAATAACACCAAAACAGATTTTAGCTCTCCATACTGCTGAAAATGTAAACACTGGTCTTTGCCGTAAACGAAAACAAAAGTGAAGAGAATGAGACAGTTATTCAGCGAGTAAGTCTATCAGGTTGAGGTTAAACTAGATTTAGTGGAGGCCTCTTTGAGTTGTTGCATCTGTAGATTAATTGTTGAGGATCCCACAATTTACGAGGCACCTTTGAACTCGCGGGGCAATATCTCACTGCAGACCCAAGCCTCTCAGAACAATGGGACTGTGATTGATTGGATGCATGGAGGTAAAAGAGCAGACATGTTTTTAAAGGGCCCCTGTTTGCTTTTAGAGACACATGCGCCATGTTTACTGAATATACCATTAAAATGTAACCAGTCACATCTTGTGCTGTTTTGCTGTATGAATGGTTATTCTTTTTAAAGACATGTTTAAAGTCCACTTCCAAAACAAAGATTTACATATAATGTACTCACCCCCTTGTCATCCAAGATGTTCATGTCTTTCTTTCTTCAGTAAAAAGTATATAAATTGTATTCTTTTTAAAATAACTGATACTTACGCTACATAAGACCCTTCTTTCTTGGCTGGGATCGTTTACAACCGCATTTGGGATCGTTTGAAGCCGCATTTAAACTGCGTTTTGAAAGCTCAAAATCGGAGCACCATATCAGTCCATTATATGGAGAAAAATGCTGAAATGTTTTCCTCAAAAAACATAATTTCTTTGAGACTGAAGAAAGAAAGACATGAACATCTTGGATGACAAGGGGGTGAGTACATTATTTGTAAATTGTTGTTCTGGAATCTAGTAGCCAATTTAATCTAGAATTTCTGGTTTTGTAAAGGTAAATTTAAGACCTTTTTAAGACAAAGACAAACTGAAGAGAACGTAATACATCTATACGTTCTCTAAATGTAAATGAGTTGTATTAGCAACAAATTCAGGTTCCTACAAAGTACAGCTTCCTACAGATTTCCATTGCTTTTTGATTCATTTTATGAAAACAAAAAAGCTCAACCATGATATAACTTTAAATAACTTTTATGATGACACTGCAAAAACATGTGCTTTATTAGTATTTCTGTCTTGTTTTTGAATGTCTAAAGAGTCTCATAATAAGAGATGCCAAATGACAAAAATATATATATATTTTTTTTTGAGAAAATAATCAATTGAAGTGCGTTTATGATTAAAATGAGAACAAATGTCTGCTAATGGGCTCAGATAAAGTATTTACTACGTACTTGCTTGATTTAAGAGGTTTAGATATTTGTACTGAAAAATGAGACAAAAATAGAGCAAGATATTAATTTTTTGTAGCATATGAATTTAACTTTCTGCCCTGATTTGAGACCGTTTAGGGCCTTAATTTATGGAAGGGCTCAAGACTTTTTTAGACCTGCAGAAACCCTGCTGTAATCACAAAATTAATGTTGCATTAAACTACATTTACACTACCAGTCAAAAGATTTTTAATGTTTTTTAAAGAAATCTCTTCTCTGCATTTATTTGATCCAAAGTATAGCAAAAACTAAAATTACCATTTAAAATAACGGTTTTCTATTTGAATACATTTAAAAATGTCATTTATTCCTGATTTCAAAGCTTAATTTTTATCATCATTAATCCAGTCAAACGATACTTCAGAAATTATTTTAACATTCTGTTTTGCTGCTAAAAAAATTTATTATTATTATTATTATTATTATTATTGTTGAAAACAGTCGATTTTTTTCAGGTTTCTTTAATGAAAGTTCAGAAGAACAGAATTTATCTGAAATAGAAATCTTTTGTAACATTATAAATGTCTTTATCATCACTTTTGAATTACATTTTAAAATATGTTCAAATAGAAAGCAGTTATTTTAAATAGTAAAAATATTTCAGACTTTTACTGTCTTTTAATGTACTTTGGATCAAATAAATGCATGCTTGGTGAGCAGAAGAGACTTCTTAAAAAAAACAAAAATCTTACTGTTCAAAAACTTTTGACTGGTACTAAATTTGATGCATTAAAATCATTATTTTAGACCGGCTTAATTTTCTTTGAATGCAAATGTTCATCATTCATTTGCAACATATTTTAGCTCTGCAAATTTTTTAAAAAGCAAAACAGGATGTGAAAAGTGGGTGTTTGGCAGTAAAGACTGCTGGTACTGACACCTAAGTGGCCTTGACAGCAGAGCAGAAAATGAGTATGGGGAAAAAACAAACAAAAAAAAAAAAAAAATGAAATTATAAAATTTCTTTTGGAATAACTGATGTTTTACACACAATAAGACTGGGAATGTGCAATAAGAAAATCCACATGATCCATTTTGATTTTGTTCAAACTCTTCTGCATCTTAGATACTTCTATCGCACCATAGTTGCAAATGTCAGCAATTAAAATTGTCCACCTGCCACTATGAAAAGAAATACAACAGCTTCCAAATGCACATCCATGCTGCTTTCCAAGCATTTAGAAACAAAAAAAGAAATCATTATTCATATAGCATCAACAAAAGAGAAGGTTAACATGGTCCTTGCTCAGAAAACGCTTTCAAAAAGAGGCTCTTGTGAAAAAGGCCTGTTCTAACAAAGCAAAATGAATGTAATGATGTTCTTTTAAAAATACATTCAGTGCAACAGAGAAGTGAGCTGTAAGTGGAGCGAATTGGACTGATTAACTGCAATCCACAAAGACTTCCCGACAAAATGGAGGTATAATACAAATCAGGCTTATTGTGGTAAATGGGGCCGAGGATAAAAGAGTAAGAAAGGCGCTCTGTTACAATTGCCTTCCTGACTCTCCACTTGGCTGAAGTTTTAAGGTTTAAAGTTACATTAAAGTCCACTCTGTTTTTCTTTGCTGTGCTCACGTTAAGTTTAAATTTGTACTCTAGCTGGAAACGCATTTTACAAGCTTTCTGAAATTGCACGAGGTGGAGGAACATTTTGAGCGCTCAGGAAAAAAAAACAGCAAGAAAGTTCAATGCGAAACTATTAACCTAATTCCTCTTGGAGAGCGGCCGGAGAGGAAATCTAAAGAAGCTATTAAAGTTAATCTGAATTAATTTGTTTACATTCTTCTCTGATGAGCACTTGGTGAAACTGAATCGGGTCTCTTGAACAAAATGTACAAGGAGAAGCCATTCAGCTCCTCAGCGAATGGAGAAAGTGAGTGTGGGATTTTTAACAGGGCTAGTACAGTGATTATGGCTAATGGCTAAGAAAGGTTTTAGAATCCTCTTGGGAAACGTGGCTAACGTCGTCTATTCAGCTGAAACGGACCAGGAGGATGCAAATTAGATCACCTTGTCCTCTTCTTTGAAATCTTCACTATACTAGTGAAACCTTGGTGCACTGACTATGGTAGCTCATCTGAAATTTAAGAGGGGTTGAGTACAATTTTCAAGTATTAGGATGTTTTTTTTGAAGAAGAAGAATAAATAAATACTTTTATTCAGCAAGGATGCTCAAAAGTGACATTAACGACTGTAAATCCTGTTCTTTTGAACTTTCTATTCATCAAAGAATTTTTTTAAAAAAGTATCACAGTTTCCACAAAGACAAACTTTCATTAGGCAACAGAAGTATTTTCAAAATTAATAAAGGAAATGTTTCTACATCACCAAATTAGCATATCAAAGTGATTTCTGAAGGATCATTTGACACTGATGACTGGAATAATGGCTGGTGAATATTCAGCTTTGCCATCACAGTCATAAATTGCATTCTAAAATATATATATTAATACAGAAAAGTTACTTTAAACTTTAATAACATTTTACATTATAATTCTACTATGCTGCTCCCCGCCCCCTTACTTTATTTGTACATTTTCAGGTATTACACAATGTTAAATATTTCAAAAATACAGTTTAAATAACATTTTAACATGACTATATATTTTATATATATATATATATATATATATATATATATAAAAATAAGGGGATCAGAATAAACCTAAGAAACTATCAAAATAAAATTACTCGAGCAAAAACATTGTTTATACCAGAACTATACAGCGTACACACAAAAAAAGTCTGCAACTTATTTAACTTAACAATATTTGATTTGACCCTTGATGTAACTACATTTCAGGTTACCTGAGAAAACAGTTTTTACAGTGCTCTGTTGCTTACCAAGAAATTCTATTAAAAAATAATTTAGAAAAATCTTCAGCTTAACAGTTCAATTCTTATATAATTCTTCCAAAATATAATATAATATAATATAATATAATATAAAGCAGTTATTGGTCATGAATTCCCTTTTTGAGGTCAATTAGTTATTAGGCTTGTAATATAATATAATATAATATAATATAATATAATATAATAACAAATATTAAAAAAAAGTTATCTAAAACATCCCTATGTAGTACAGTTTGTACACTACTACACTTATGTGTGACTGTAAATGTAAAATCAGTTTTCGACCACTTAATCAAGCCACTCTTCTTTAAAACATGATGATGTTTTATTTCACGTCATTGCATTTGTGTTGGCTCTCGCGTTGAGCCATTTCGTCCACAACCATTAAAGTATTTAATCTCTACAGTGACTGATTTGTCACACATCATTCTTTTTCTATGAAACCTGTAAACCGCATTCAACAGTTCTAACTCTATAGCGACACAAACTCGATGCCTGAGCATTTACTATAATTCAATCAAATAGCTTTTCCCAGCTCATTTCTGTGTCTGTCCTGTGCACAGCACATTATTTCTTCTGCACGGTCGCAACGTTAGAAGTGCGCAGCGGTGCATGTATGCAGCTTGGTGGAAACTTTGTAAGCACATGAGACTTCTTCGTTGATAACCTCAGGTTATGAACCTAGCTGTCTGAGAGAATTGCGTCAGTAATACGTTCATACTGCAGGCAAATGTGGCCCAAATCCGATTTTTTTTGTTCACATGTGACTCAGATCTTTTTTTTTCCATTACAATGTAAACAGCACAAACCACATGGAATCTGATCTTTTCATTTATCAACAGTGCGTGCGCACAGATGTGTGTGTAATGAGTGCGTAAGAACAGTTTCACGCAGATCTACCAACTTGTACTTATATATAAGAATGTGTGTAAATATAAGGACAAAATATAGAACTTTTTCTACGCACTGTTGATAAATGAGGCCCCAGATGTTTGCAGTGTGAACAGTCATATTGGAATTCATGTGACACGTCACTCTAGATCAACATTTGTTACGATTCTGACAAACGTCGATCTAGAGTGACATAAAAGCCTGAATTCCGATATGACTCTTCACACTGCGGTCGCATTGCAAAACATCTGACCAGTGTCAGATTTAGTACCATATATGAAAGTGGCACAAATTGAAATTGAAAACTTACTAAATCTGATACAGTTCAGATGTTTGCAGTGTGAACAATCATATTAGAATTTATGTGACTTTGTCACTCTAGATCAACATTTGTCACGATTCTATGCTCATGGGAGTCACTTCAAAGATTTTACATATCCAAAGTTATTGGTAGTCAGAAATACAGTGATGTACCAGAACTCATAAGTATTACAGTGATAACTCCTAGTCTTTATTTTTCATATTGACTGTGCATAATTTTGCTGGCTTCTACGGTAGATCACACATAATCGCTTACTTAATGTCCTCCATGTTTACTTGCGTATGACAGAGCGCTGTGCAAGTGTTGCCAAGTTCACAGTTTTACTGCAGAATTGAGCTACTTTTTCCATTGTTGTTGCAGGTTGTTTTTTAACTGTGGGTTGACCCCACTAATGTGATATTATCCCCTGGAACACAGCTGGGCTAGTTTTGGACTAGTTCTGAAAAGCAATTGGGTAAATGTTGTTGTGAAAACTTGGCAACCCTGTTCGTACTGTTCTTTTTTGCGCATACGGGTCACTTCAGAGCCATGATCTGATCACACTGGAAATCTGATACTGGCCTCATTTAAAAATGTAATCAGCTAAACAAAAAAAACAGGTCTGAGCAAAAATCGTGAAAAAAAAATATCACAGTGTGAACATAGCCTAAGTAACTTAACAAAATGACATGTTTAGGGCCTTACGTTTTATTTTTTTCTCACCATATGTTTTATTGTTATCAAATTCTGTGTTTTAGCATGTCTACTTATTTGAATGCATACTTCATTTATTTGAATTTATTATTAAAGTAGCCTTATGAAAGTTTTTTTGTGTTGTGTATTTAAAATGTTCTGGTTATCAAATGAAGGCATAAAACATTAATTTCATTTATCTTTTAATTATTGAAATTTAAGCAACCTTTTTTTTTTTGGCAGGGAAGGGAAATTTACTATTAAAATTAAAACATGAAATGTGTGATTATACCCTAAAAAATATTGTTTGTTTCATTTTAATAGTAGTAGTAACCAGACTTTTATTTTACCTTTACATTTCTGTGTGTGTATGATATAACGCTAGTTTTCCTAAAATGGAACGGTCAAATGCTCATGAAGTGACTCTCAACAGATACTGTTCATGTATTTATGTCCTCATTTATTGAGAGGACAGACTCAAATCACTGCGAGCGTCACGCGCGCTTCAGTGTGTGTAGTAAACAAAACCACTCGTCTGCTCCATTCATTAAAACAGAGACACACAGAACATGCAGGATTCACATTTAAATGATATTTTTGCAGCGTAATATTTACAAATACTAGTCCATATTGCACTTTGATTTAAGTGTAATGACCTACTTTTGATTAATTCATTCAAACTTTGACAAATTCTGTGACATTCCGCATTATTCAGTAAATTCTGATTTTATGACTGGATTCCACGATTCTGTCCGCATTTTCCGCATCGCGGAAATCATAGGGCCCTACAACCATCCATAATATTTTTAAAGTTCTGTTTTTGTCTTATAGACTTGCCCTTACTTAAAAATCTAGCTACTGTGCAATAACTACAGTCATTTTTAAAGTCTTCTTTTCAAACAACATGTTTAAACCCACATCCACCATCTCCTCACACAGCACCCGCCTAAAGCTATTCACCACGGGCGTCCTCACGGTGCCTTAAACCTACAAAAATACTGCAACGAATCGAAGGCAGAATATAACAGCGCGCTATAAAACTGTTACGGCTCACTCACTCGACTGGGGGTGACAGTGGTGCTAGTGAGAGTTGCTGGCAGGGGGCAGGTGCTAAAAATCTCCCGTGAAGCGAGTCGACAATAGGGGCTGCCAAAAGTCCTGCAAGCAGGGTGGTAAAGACACTTAACTTCAACCTCTCGGCGAGCCTGTGGAAGAGCAAAGTTGCTTCTTTGAAGTTCCTTTCCCTTCATTCTCACTGTTTTTTTTCACCCTTCTTTCTTTTTTCTTCAGTCTGCATTTTACTGCCTGTTTGTCCGTCTGGGAGCCTAGCTGACATCAAACGCATGGTCAGGGTTCTGCGCTGTAAATCAAGCCGCCTTTCTCTTACGGGCCGCACCCCTCTTCCCCAACTAGATGCTTGTAAAAGCTCATCCAAGAAGCCCTGCACCCCTTAGACAATAAAACTGATGTCATCACTCATGAGGAAAGGCTAGCATGTCTTTAAGCATGAAGATCATCTGGAGTGTTTAGGTTCAAATGCCTGAGAACATGAAGAAAGAAAGAGACAGCCTTGCTGTCACCAAAACTTGAGTAATGGCAGAGCTGTGGCTATGCAGTAAAATGCTACATTACTTTTTTTAGAGCTAATGAAAAAGCAACTTCTTTTAACATGGACACGGGCTGCAGTTTGCGGTGACATGCAGACCACCAAACTAAAATGATGCACTAAACCAGTAGAGCGCTAAACACACACATCTGAATTATTAAACATGTAAAAGTCTGTTAAATGCTATTACAAGACAAATGTGGTGCTTAAGCGACGTGGCGTTAACAGACATGTGTCAACTCGTGATGTATAGTAGTCATCAAACATTTACATGAATTATGATTGTCATTTTTAACCAATTATGGACTTGAAAATGCCAACATGTTGTCTGTATATACGTTAAAACACCGCAATAAACAAAAATGAAAGCCTTCTTCACACGAGCTTCATGAGTTTAGCAGAGGCAAAGCAGGTGGTCACTAGCAGCACCACACAGCTGGTCTGTGGCTTTACGACCATCGCCTCTGCTGTGGTGCCATAAATCTAGCAGTGGCTCTGAAACTGGCAACTGCTCTGCTTTAGGACTATTGTTTCATTCCCTTCAAGCTCGTGAAGCTCTTTGCTTATGGAGTACGTCACATAAACAGATTTTAGGATTGAGTTACATCCACCCCCCACTAGTCTTTTACTATAAGCGAGATAAACTGCAACATGCGCTTTGGATTTGGCCAGTGACTGCGGCACTTAACTTCCCTTAACCTGTACTTAAATTTATCTAAGGATAAGTGCAACATTATTTTGGTGTTATTTATATATGACCATAAAACCATAAGAGTCATAGGGGTCAAGATTTTCATTGATGTATGGTTTTTGTTAGGATAGGACAATGGACAATATCTGGCTGAGATACAACTATTTGAAAATCTGGAAGCTGAGGTGCAAAAAAAAACAAAAAACAAAAAAAAAAAAAACAACATCGAAATATTGTGAAAAATCGCCTTTAGTTGTCCAAATGAAGTTCTTAGCAATGCATATTACGAACCAAAAATTACATTTTGATAATTTTATGGCAGAAAATTTACAAAATATTTTCATGGAACATGATCTTTACATAATATCCCAATGATTTTTGGCATAAAGGAAAAATCATTAAATGTAAATCATACAATGTATTTTTGGCTATTGCTACAAATATACCAGCGCTACTTAGGACTGGTTTTGTGGTCCAGGGTCACATATATTATTACAGTATTTCTTCTTTTTTTTTTTTTTTTTTAAATTAAAGTGAATTTAATTTAATTTTTTTTAAATTAAAACTTCTATTTAACTTAAATTTATTTTTTAATTCAACTAACACATTTCAGTTAGTTGGCAAGTGAACATTTTAAATTTTAAAGTTGTCAAAGCTTAAGTTTTTCCATTTAATATTTATGTTTTTTTTTTAGCTATATTTGGATTAACAAAACAATTTCAATAGTTTAGTTAACAATAACAACACTGATTAAGTATAGTCTGGATAGGTACAAAATGAGGGGAAAAAAAATAGTTTGAAGTGTCATAAAACAAACCCAAACACCCATTGCAGTACTCATATAATCTGTCAGTAAACTAGCCAGTAAAAACCAGAAAACTAGCAATATATTAAATATATTATATAATATAATTTTGTATACTAAAGTATATTATGCCTTCAAGTTTAATGAGTCTATCCACTAACGCTTGTTAGTTATGCTCTAAAAGGCTAGAAAATATCACAAGCAAGACTATAATAACCATAGTTCAAACCACTGATGCCTTGTTAATGTGGTTACCATAACTAGTCTAACAACTAAATGCAATATGTATAATATAAATAAAGAAAATAATTAAATTCCTCTAACATTTATGAAAAACTACCTTAAAGGGATAGTTCACCTAAAAATGAAAATTCTGTCATTAATTAGTCACCGTCATGTCGTTCCAAACCGGTAAGACCTTCGTTCATCTTCAGAACACAAATTAAGATATTTTTGATGAATTTCGAAAGCTTTCTGACCCTGCATAGACAGCAACTCAACTGACACGTTCAAGGGCTAGAAAGGTAGTGAGGACATCAATAAAATAGTCCATGTGACATCAGTGGTTTAACAGTAATGTTAAGAATGCTTTTTGTGTGCAAAGAAAACAAAACAAAACAAAAAATTATCTTCTGCGTCAGTCTCATCTCTCATGAACTTGCGTCGAAGACTGATACAGAAGAGAAGAAATAGTTGAATAAAGTTACTTCTGTTTTCATTGTGCACAAAAAGTATTCTTGTAGCTTCATAACATTAAGGGAGAAGCAGTGATGTTACATGGACTATTTTAATGATGTCCTTACTGCTTGGGCCTTGAACGTGGTAGTTGCACTGCTGTCTATGCAGGGTCAGAAAACTCTCGGATTTCATCAAAAATATTTTAATTTGTGTTCCAAAAATTAACGAAGGTCTTAAAGGTTTGGAATGACATGAGGGTGAGTAATTAATGACAGAATTTTCATTTTTAAATTTAACTATCCCTTTAAGATTTACAATCGTTTACTATTCAACCATAGTAAAACCTAAGGTAAATGTTGATAAAGGCTGTATAAAAAAAAAGAAATCTGTTATTTTTAGGGCAAAATGCTCAGCAGGACACTGCTGACAGCAAAAAGGTAAATTATCCATCAAATTGTCCATTTCGCATTTATTCTGTCCATTCTGTTTCTTAAAATAAAACTTGATCATTATTTACCAATGCTTATTACAGAAAAGCGACTGGAAAAAACGCAGGCAATTACAATTTCCTCTTGCAAAACACTCTTTTACTGTCCTTCTAAACACAGAAATAGACTGTGTGAATGTTAGTGGTAATGTTGATCAGAGCAGAGCCATCAGGGGCTTACAGACCTGGTGACCCAAAGAAAGCAGCACCTGGTATTCGTCAGTTGTCATAAACACTGAAGTTTCTTTCCTTCCCTTTTTTTAAGGAGTGAGTTTAAAGGAAAACTCTTAGCTATTCATGGTGTCCTTTCCCATTCTCCTCGGGTGTCATAAAACCATAAATCTCGTCTCAGCACTTGCCTTCGAGCCAATAAAACAGCCCCCGTTTTATGAGCTGCTTTCTCGCTGAAGGTAAATGAACCTTGCCACTGGTGACATCGCCTAAGCCTAAAACATTCTAGACCTACTATAACTACTACTATTACTATCTTCAAATGAAATCAAGACTGCCATCACTGACTAGGCAATTGGCAGCATTGCAACCTGCCTTGTGATTGGCTCTCCTCAAGTCTGGCAGCGATTCAATCCGAGACATACAATCCACAATACGATGAAATGAAACTGGTACAACATCAGTCCTTTTGTTTTGAACAAAACCCAAACAACCTAAATAAGGAGCCTTTGAGAAACTACCAGACTTCCTGTCCTGAAAAGCTGAGAGGTCTAGCAACGGGCGGCACTGATTTTCTGCACCCAACCCAGACAAATGGGGCCTCAGCTCCTGGACACCCACCAGGTTTATTAGATCCCCTCGCGCACCAGACCTCCATTATCACAGCCCACTAAGAGCCTGTCTCAACCTCTCCGTTTGATGTTTACAGAGAACCCCACGTCCTAAAAAAGGTCTCCACTAATAGTCAGCCACATCGTTCGAACACAAAGGCTCACAACATAGACTATTGAAATTCATTGTACTTTCCCATAAGAATGGTGGCACGACTGGATGCACTGAACTAGAGATGCACAATATTAAAAATTTAGACTGATAGCATTTGGCTGACAATAATTTTCATATCCTACAGTTGAAGACAAATGTTTACATGCAACTTGCAGAATCAGCAAAATGTTAATTATTTGACCAAAATTAGAGGGATCATACAAAATGCATGTTATTTTTTTATTTACTACTGACCTGAATAAGATATTTCACGTAAAAATGTTTACATATAGTCCACAAGAAAAAAATAATAGTTGGATTTATAAAACTTACCCTGTTCAAAAATTTACATCCTCTTGATTCTTAATACTATGTTATTACCTGAATGATCCACAGCTGTGTTTTTTGTTTTTGTTTTTTAGTGATAGTTGTTCATGAGTCCCCTGTCTGTGCTGAACAGTTAAACTGCCTGCTGTTCTTCAGAAAAATCCTTCAGGTCCCACAAATTATTTGTTTTTTCAGCATTTGTGTATTTGAACCCTTTCCAGAAATGACTGTATGATTTTGAGTTTCATCTTTTCACACTAAGGACAACTGAGGAAGTTGTATACAACTATTACAGAAGATACATTAAGAGCCGGGGGTGAAAAGGTTTTGAATGTGAAGATCAGGGTAAATTTAACTAATTTTATCTTGTGGTAAACATGTAAGTATCTTCTGTAGCTTCTGAAGGGCAGTACTAAATGAAAAAAAAAAAAAAGAAAATGTACACATTCTGTTCAAGAGTTTACACCCCCTGGCTCTTAATGCATCGTGTTTCCTTCTGGAGCATCAGTGAGTGTTTGAACCTTTGAACCATTTGAACAAGAGACTCATAACCAACTATCACTAAACAAAAAAACAAACAAACAAACAGCTGTGGATCATTCAGGTAACAAGACAGTATTAAGAATCAAGTATATGTAAACTTTCTTATACATTCAACTATTATTTTCTCTTGTGGGCTATATGTAAACATCTTTTATGTGAAATATATTATTCAGGTCAGTACTAAATAAAACAAATAATTAACATTTTGCCAACTAGGGAAACCCAGTGACTAATTTTCAATATTGTTTTGTTGAACTATAACAATTAGAAATTGACTTACATCTGATCTTGTGAATGCGTTGTCGTCCATGTCCGAGTCATTCGGGTCCAACACATCCTGGAAGGGCGGTAACGCTGATGGTTTTCTCTTCTCTGAAAGTTCAGTGTTTTGTAACCTACTATGCCGGATTTGCGGCTTGTCTTTCAAAACCTTTTTATCCGAATGGTGGTGCTGCAGCAAGGTAGGACACGCTTGCTGCTTCTGCGAGCTCTCTGAAAAACTGCTTTTCCGTTTTTTGGTAACATGGCCTTCGCTGTCCAACCCAGGCCGTCGTTTACTTTGTCCCAAGCTTGAGAAGCTGCCCTCCGATGAACGCTGCTCCTTCGACGTGGTCTTGGGCTCCTTGAATCCCATTTGGGGAACGGGCCGATCTTCCTGAATTGGTTGATTCTCTTTGGGTTTTTTAGAATCTTTAGAGAGTTTTCCAGAGTCCTTGCTGAAATCTCTGAAGGCACTTTTGGACTCTTTTGAGTCTTTGGAAGGCTTGTCCTTATGGTCCTTAGACGGCTTGTGGAGCTTGAGGGAGCTGCTGCTGATGTTGTTTGTGGTTGTAAGAGCACTGCTGCTTTTGGACCCGTCCTGTAATGAGAATATGACAATATTATTTAAGAGAAATTGTTGAATGAAGTCTTTTTTTGTTTTCTTTGTGCACAAAAGCATTCTTGTAGCTTCAAAAAATTAAGGTTGAACCACTGATGTCACATGGACTATTTTAACTATGTCCTTACTACCTTTCTGGGCCATTTGAACATTTCAGTTGCTTTGTTGTCTATGCAGAAAGCTCTCAGATATCATCAAAAACATCTTAATTTGTGTTCCAAAGATGAACGACAATGACAAGATTTTCATTATTGGGTGAACTATCCCTTTAATGCCATATTCATATACCACAGTATTTACATGGTCATGGTTGCTATACATTTGGTTAGTGAAATGAATAACAATACATAAACTACTGCTATAAATATGCAAATATTCAACTTTCCTACCATTATAGTTGACAAATGATGTGTATGCTCAAGCAAACAACTGAAGCCAGATGTGAAACATTTCCATAAACAATTTTTCAGTACGATCCTGAAAACACCACCATTGGGGGAAGGGCAAACTCAGAGCTGGAACGGGGAATGAAGCAACAAGCCTTTGGCTGACTTTAATGACAGGGTTATCCTATCTTCAGGTCAAGCTAACTAGCCCCTGTCAATAAGTCATTGATGCAGTTAAGTCATTAAGCAGTCTAGACAGAAGAGGTGTTACAACCTGCCCAGACTACCTTTAAACCCAACTTTTATTGTTCTACCTGATACAGAAATGGACAAATCCTTTGAAACTGGTTTGAAACTGTTTAAACACACTGAGAACAAAGGTGAAATGTTTAAATTGGCTTTAAAACTAAAAGTCATTTTAAATGGTTGAGAAAACAGCAATGTTTAAGACATGATTAGGTTTCATGGATAGTCTTGTTACATTTACAATCAGTTATAATGGACAGGCTTCAGTACATTTTGGCAGCACACAAAGGGGAGGAAACTTCTATTCTCTAAATTTTAAAAAAGAATTACCATTATCATAATGCTCAGAGCTATTAGAGCTTATTGCACCTAGTGCATTTTGCCAAAATGCAAAGAATATTTCTCCAAGTAAGCTCCAGTTTTGCATTTTTCAATGTCACACAGACTTTTCCAGGAACCATTATGGTTGGCAATCAGTCAAAATCTTCAACATTAAATTAAGTGGAGGAAGGGTAGAAGGACAACAAAGCGCAGATTGTCATTTTTGTTTTTGCTAAAGCGACCGGTGTAGTAGTGCAGGGGAGGTTGGCTGCGAACGACCCTTGATCTGTCAGCAATCCATCACACGCAAGGGCCTGTTTGGATTGGGAACTGTTTCCATGTGCACCGGGGACTCTCGTAACTTCACTGTAAGAGCTAGCGTACAAAACAAGCTGCTTAGCGGCTAAGTGATATTGCGCAGGAGACTACAAATAAATCTAAATCAAGGAAACGTGGCAGTGTGTAGTCAAGCAAGATTTACTAGCATTACGGCTAATGTGGTTTAATAGATGTGTGGATAAAAAGCTGCCACGTCTGAGGTTTTCTTGCACTAATCTGTTTGCTTCTGATAAAATTGATTGTTTTCTTTAATTAAAATGCCATTACACGCTGTGTGTTGGAAAACTGTAAATGTGTTGGTACTATATGTCTAGATACGAATCTTTTCGTACATGCAGAGCGCCGTTGTAACGGGACACCTGGTGAGTTCGTTTACGTCATCGGAATGCTAGCATGTGCTTTCTCAACAGCCAAGAAATGCTTGACTTAAGCCAAGTTTCACATCTCGAAAAACCTTGGAGTTAAATAGCCCCTAACGTCTTTCAACTTGCCAAATATGCAGGATTAAGCACTTGGAGAAACTGGGAATTTTTCAAATGCCGAAACAAAGTCATGCAAAGTTTTCTCAAAGTTCAGACACTCGAACTCGGAGATGCACGCTCACCTTTGACCCTGGGAAAGACTTGCTCTTTTTCACGTCAGAGAAGGTCAATGTTAATGAGCTGCTGGGTAACGTGGGCAGCTTTAGATGCTGCCCGAACAGAGATGTGGAACCCTCCTGCATTACCATTACCTGAGAGATGAAAGACAATGAACACAGGGATGATCAATAAAATGCGCAACTACAGGTTTATTTCAGGATATTATTTACTGAAAATTTTCATCTGTGTTTAATTTAAAACATTCAATGTCTTGACTGAACATAATACACACTACAGTCCAAAATTTTGGGGTCAGAGTAAGATTTTTTAAAATTAAGATTTAATTTTTTACAGAAAAGACACTGATAATGTCACAAAAGATTTTTATTAATACATTTTATTAGGACTTCATTTATTTTAGTAATTATTTTATTTATTTATTTATTTATTTAGAAATTACTTTTATTTAGCAATGACACATTAAACTGATCAAAAGTGACAGTAAAGACACTGATAAGAAAGATTTTTATTTCATATAAAATGTATAAAATAAGGCCTATTCTTTTCAACTTGAAAATTGAGCTTTGCCATCATAGGAATAACTTACATTTTACAGTATCAAAACAGAAAACAGTTATTGTATAAATTGCAAAAATATTTCATAATATTGCAGTTTTTACTGTATTTCTGATCAAATAAATGCATCATTGGTGAGCATAAAAACTAAAAAAAAAAATCTGTACAGTCCCCAAGCTTTCAGATGGTATTGTATGCCAAAATCTGTTGTGTTTATGTTTTTCACTGACTAGAGCTGCTGTGTTTCATTGTGCACAAACAAACTGTTTTTCCACACAAAGCTAGGAAAAGGAAAGTTGTTTTTGATGTAGAGTAAGTTATTGTGTTATTGTATTTTGAAGATTGTGATGATAGCATTTTTTGTTATTTGGAGTAACTTAAACAAGTAAATTGCTCACAATATGGTACGAAATAGTGTAAACTTCAAAATAATCTGAGAAAATGCTGTTGAAGTTCCATTAAACACATTGAAAATGGGGTTTGTTCTTACTTTAGAGTCCTCTGAAGATCTTTTGTGAGGATCCCGTTGCTGTAAACAAGTACAGATATTACAGTTTAAAAAAAATAGACTATGAATCAATACAAACCTCTACAGACACACACACACACAAACACTCTAACACCTATTTGGCAAAAACACTCTGCTTACTTCAGGCCTGATGTAATGACAAAATGCCTTTCATCAGCCAAAACAATCAGGTAAATTGGAAAGGACCTTCCTCAGTCACCACCTCGCTAAATTGATATTGCTCTAGCAAACGGTTCTCTCTTAATTAAAACAACTTCCCGCACAACTGCCCGTTTGCCAATAAACTGTTTCGATTCCTGCCATGCCTCATCTGTAAGCCAGACAAGCACCGAAGGAGATAGTGTCATAGCCTCAGCCGTAAAACATGCGAATTACTGGAATGAGGCAAGAGAGGGCGAGCTAAAACTACAGAGAGGGCCCTAACAAGAATAATAATTTCTTTAAATATGTCTTGAGGGTAAAAGCGTCCCAGTTCATGACTGCTGGTGGAACTTCAAAATGATTCCAAGATCAACAAAACGAATAAATGCAAGCCAGTCGATTCATAAAAATCGTGTGGATCCCTTTGGCGTGGGCCCAGAGACAACTCAGGTTTCTTCTAGTGATAGATGGTCGAGTTAAGACTAGCCCAATCAAATCCTGTAAAGTTACTTATTGTCTCAGTTGATGGGAACAGTAATTACATTACGACAGATTGCCTGACAATGGCTTTCATCTCTGGAGGACTGTTTGCTAGGACTAGCAGAAACAAGCAGTAGGGGACATCCTTGCATTTTTCACCTGCAAGCGGAGGGAACGCATTTTGAAACCTCATGAGGCTAACTAGTCTTTTCCCCTGCATGGACACCTTTGAGATTTAAAAGATTCCAACTAATGAGGCTAATTGCGGAACGGTTACTAAATGCAAATATTTTCTCAACCGTCTTCATCAAAGATGTACATGATCTCTGAAAGTCACATGACTCTGATCATTCAAAAAAAAGTCAGCCGCCGTCTCATTCCCTGAGGTAAGCCACGCCCAACCCCATCCTGTTCATACCCCTCCAGCCTTGAGCAGCTTCCTGCGGAACTCTTCAGTAGGGTTGTTGAATGTGAGCTTTTCACAGCGGAGATGATTGACAGGTGGGTGACCTTCCAAGTGCAGGAACAGATCGTAGTCAAAGCGCACTTTTTTTGGTTCTTCCTGGTGAAAAGTGACAAGAATGTTACATTTACCCAATGTACATATTTGTTTATTAAGATCATAATTCACAATTACACTCTTAAAAATAAAGGTTTGTGCAGTGATGCCATAAAAGAACTATATTTGGTTTCCCAAAGAACCTTTCAGTGACCAGTTCCTAAAAGAACCATTTTGAGAAACATTTTAAAAATCTAAAGAACCTTTTTTGACTATAAAGAACCTTTTCTGCATTTGAAAGGTTCCATGGATATTAAATATTCTTCTTAGAACATTTGATGCAAATAAAGAAACTTTATTTTTAAAGGGGTCATCGGATGCCCATTTTCCACAAGTTGATATGATTCCTTAGGGTCTTAATGAAAAGTCTATATTATCCACCTTATTTTTCAATGCGGAAGTAAACTGTTTTCTGGTAATGTGTTAGACGTCCGGTTCATAATCCACCATAGGGAAATAATGAGAAGAATATCAGGAAACGGTAAAACAGTTTGCACTACAAACCATAATAACCATAATTGTTTTCATAATTAAGATGATACATTAAAATAATATGGTAAGACACACAAGTTTGCAATATCAAGCAGTAAAACGAGCTTTTTGTGCAGCTAAAAATAGCTGGAAGTGGATGAGACTGGAAGCCAGACACAAAAAATTTACAAATGGCTGCACCCACTCTTATGGGAAAAATAAGGTGGATATCAATGGTTGTGTAAAACAACACTCTTTTTACCTTGTCAAAATGAGCTCTGCAAAAATAATCCTATTCTGAGGGATTGTTCCTTTAAATGCAAATGAGTTCTGCTCGCTTCGCCCCTCTCTACTCCCTGTGGAGTGACGTGAGAGAGACAAGAGATTGTTTACTATAGCTGCATTCAGTGTGTTTAGTTGCGAAACTTGCTAACTAGCACGTTATTAGGAATGGTGATTGCAGAGATTCATTAAAAACCCCTTATACTCACTTCTGCTGTAAGTGAAGCTGGATCACGAATGATTTGCGTGAAACAGAGTAAATGACGACCTCTGTGTTCATTATTACATCCAGCAACACAACACCTCAATCGCTCAATCTGAGATATTCTTGTCTAACTTACATCCCTGCTCAGGCAACGAAACAATGGAGGTTGGACTGTTACAGCTGATCTGAGGTAAGACACTCTGTCAATCAACTATCGTGGGAGCAGCCTCTGTCGGTGTGATGCCACACCAATATTATTTTTACAGATTAATTAAAAACCACTACATGGATTTTTATCATTATAGGGTAGATTTGTACATACACTGCCAACACATATTAATGTTCAAACAACATGTAAAAGTGAAGTTTGCATCTGATGACCCCTTTAAGAGTGTATAGGTTTTCACAATGGCAGAAAAAAAACGAAGTACCTTATTTTTAAAGTAAACTTCAATAGGCAAGATAAATCCAGCGTATCCAGACTCTTCAACTTTATATGGAGGATCCTTGCACACTGCGAGAGAGAAAAAGAGAGACTGTTGGTTTTATTTCAGCATGAAAATCAATACTTAAAGCAATAAAGGCACAAATAGGTGTGCTAGATTGTGAATATAATCATAGCTATAGGATGCTGTTAGGTGAAACATACATTGCAAGTAATGTGCTTGCAACCCCTTTAGCCATAAGATTCGCAAAATAGCACAGCCTTGATTTACTTTTTTAAAGTAGGCTTACATAAAAATATAATATACACACATTTTCCATTATGTTCTAATAAGAAAATGCATAAAACAAAACAATAATGAGCATTACTTGATCACAATCTTTTTCCCTTAGGATTTTAATTAGATGAGCAGATAGAGCAGGCAAGACATATATACACAACAATTCTTTATGGTCCTCAAATCTGATTGGCTAAGGGAAGTGCAACATTCTAGTGATAACAGAACTGCAACCACTTCACCGTTTGTATTACTCTGCTCAGTATTTCTCACAGCGAGTGTCATGAAGGACACCCAAATCACCATTATTTTATCCACCTTTTTCCTTAATGTGGAAGTAAGCCTATGGGTAAGACTTCCGGTTCATTATCCACTACAGGAAAATAACGAGAACAATAACAACGTGCATTAAACGGTAAAACTGTTTGCACTACAAACCAGTGTGTTCATAATTAAGATAACATATTTAAATAATATTGTAAGACACACCAATTTGCAAAATCAAGCAGCAAACAAACTGTTTTGTACAGCTAAAAATAGCTCAACACGGATGAAACCAGAAGCCACACTCATAAAATTTACAAATGGCCGAACCCACTTTTTACAGGAAGAAAAAGTAAATAATACTGTTTTGTGTCACAGAATGTAGTTTTAAGAGTTTTTTTTAGCCAAGAATGTACTGGTATAGACTACAAAAATGCGGTTTGTTACACAATATCACTCGTAGCCATGTGATATGGCTGTATAATGGCATGCTGTGATTATCTAGGCACAGCCGTGACAATATACAGCCATATAGCATGGCTACGAGTGTGATATTGCTCATGTATACACACACTATATTGTGTATTATATTATATTATAATTTTTAAAATCTCTTATGCTCACCAAGACTGCATTTATTTGATTAAAAATACGGTAAAATGATTAGTAATATTATTACAATTTAAAATAAATGTTTTCTGTTTTTATTCTGTTTTAATTATAAATACAAATATAAATAGTTTCAAAATAATACAGTTGAGGTCATAAGTTTACATACACCTTGCAGAATCTGCAAGAAGTTAATTATTTTGCCAAAATAAGAGGGATCATATAAAATGCATGTTATTTATTATTTAGTACTGACCTGAATAAGATATTTCATATAAAAGATGTTTACATAGAGTCCAGAGTCTAGAAAACTGACCCCGTTCAAAAGTTTACACGCACTTGTTTCTTAATAATGTGTTGTTACTTGAATGATCCACAGCTGTTTTTTTTTTTTTTTTAGTGATAGTTGTTCATCCTTGTTTGTCCTGAACAGTTAAACGGCCTTCTGTTCTTCGCAAAAATCCTTCAGAAAAATCCTTCAAATTCTTTGGTTTTTCAGCATTTTTGTATTTGAACCCTTTCCAACAACGACTGTATGATTTTGAGATCCATCTTTTCACACGGAGGACAACTGAGGGGCTCATATGCAGCTATTACAGAAGGTTCAAATGCTTACCGATGCTCCAGAAGGAAAAAATGATGCAAATGATGCATCCCTCTTATTTTGGTAAAATAATTAACATTTTGCAGATTCTGCAAGGTCTATGTAAACTGTAAACATATGCGGAATCTTCAGCTGCTATCAATCCACTCTTCTTCAACATCACATGATCCTTCAGAAAACATTCTAGTATGTTCATATGGTGTCAAGAAATATGTAGAGAGTTCAAAAGAACAGCATTTATTAAAAAAGCATTATAAATGTCTTTACTGTCACTTTTGATTAATTTAATGCATCCTTGCTCAGTGAAAGTATTACTACACCGCAGGTTTAAATCAATTGCCTGTATACAAATAAAACCTCTGTGAACAATAACCGTTGTTGAAGCGTCGCAATAAACTCCTCATCTCCACCATGTCTCAGGGAGGCCTTCGAGAAAGGTTCAGAGCCTCTCCTGGGAACTTATTAGCGTTTAGACTTGCCGTTTAAATGACCTGGAACGTGTGACACATCTTCCCTGATTAACTGCATTATTTATACGTCTTTATGGCCGAATCCTTTGTGTAACATAAAAGCAATGGGCTTCCATCTTGTTATTTTAATTTATGGCCTTCATCAAGAGACACTACTTATGAAAATAAACTGCTCTAAAGCACATTTGGTTTTGCTTACACAAATCATTCATCATCATCTTTCAAAACACTAAAACTCCTCAGTGAATAAATTATCTGCACCAACACTTTTGTTTTACAGCGTTGCCTTGCTATTCATCACACACACCTTAGCCTTTTTATCTCTCTCTTCTACACACATACACTTCAAGACAAAACATCAGCCTTAGTCCCAATTAGACATTTCAGGATAAACACCCAGTAGTTTAGGTCAGGTGACGCCCCATGGGAACACTTGTTTGTCTCGCTCTCCAAATCCCAAAAGAGCTTCTTAACAGCATCACCAATTAGTCAACATGTACTGTTGAGCGTTAATGGATACAAGGACACCTGCAGACAACGTCAAATAAAAAGAGGAACTTGTTCTGTCCTTACGTTTAGAATCCAGTGAAAAGCACTCAATATTATATCAAATTAAGCCACAACTAGTCAGTTTTTGTTAATCTAAGATTAAAAGTGTTGGTAGTCCTAGCAGATATTGACTTGAAACGTAGCCTTGAAAAGTCTTCCATGAACTTGTAAACACAGGACTCATTCAAGCCACTATTAAAAAAAACCTCAAGACGCTTTTGTAACACACTCCTACTGACAAAGCTGTTGAGCCCCTGCCCCCCTCACGCTATGTGACCGCTCTAATGGTTAGACGATGACTGACCTCGATCCTAAGGTCGCCGGATCCCAAAACAACATCCGCTATACAAATATTACAGAGATTGATTGCCGGGTCACGTTTAGTTATCGTCCCTCGCAAGGGTCTGTTTAGTTTAGTATGGTGCCTTTGTTCGTTCCCTCTGGCAGTGAGAAGAGAGAGAAAACCATTATGGGATGTTCAGCTTGTAAGATGTTTTCTCTATTGCATGCAATTTCTTAGCTATTCAAAACACTTTAACAAGTATAACTGTCCAAACCCAAATGGCATATGGCATTTAGGTGATTGGCTTGAAAATTTATGAAAAGACTAGACTTCAAGCGAGCATGTCATTGCATGGGCTAAAATATCTCACACACACAGCCTGAAGCTCTTACTCGGGCAACAAATCACACAGAGGTGCTGACCATGAATTCCAAAAATAAACTAAATTGATTTTAAAAGTTGTGCTTTTATACAGTTTGGTTGCCTCAAAATTTCCATATGACATGAAAATTTGTGGAAAGCTGTCATGTTCTGCATTGTAAAAAAGTAACGTTTTCTAAAAGGTAAATTTTGCATGAAGTTTTATGAGCTTTAAACAAAACTTCTGACAAAACTTCATTTTTGTACTACAATAAATAAATAAAAAGGTTCAATAAAGTTCAATTTTGTAATATTAGTTAATGCATTAAGCATCACAAAATAGTACCAAACAACAGTTTTACAACATTTATTTAGGATAATGTTAATTTATAAGTAATCAATTGTTCATTGTTATTAGGAATACATGTCGTGCACTGTAAAAAAGTAACTTTTGTTTTAAAGTAAATTTTGCATGACGTTTTATGAGCTTGAAACAAAACTTTTAACAAAACATCATTTTTGTATCACAAAATAAATAAATAAATTAATTAATTAATAAAGCTCAATTTTGTAATATTAGTTAATGCATTAGGCATCACAAAATAGTACCAAACAGCATTTTTACAGCATTTATTTAGGTTAATGTTAATTTATAAGTAAACAATTGCTCATTGATATTAGGAATACATATAAATTACTGTTAAATTTACAAATCTTAAAAATTTAAAACATATATTTATGTAGACATTAAGTATAACCTAGATTCGTAAATGCTTTAAAAAATAGAAAATGGCGGACAGCGTACAACTGGCTGACGGCAGAAATATGCTAATACAGGACAGTCAGTCAGCGACTGTGGGCGGGGCCTTAACAATATGATGTCATACTGCTCCAAATATCGGCTTGATAATTGAGACGGTTTAGGTTTTTTAGGGATTAAAAAAGGAGGAATGGATTTTTATTATTGTACACAAGACAAATTTATATGCAAACACCACTGTGTGTGAACTACCTACTTTTTCCATTCTGGAAATCAGTAAAACTTTTTTAAATATCATGAAAACCACTTATCTGACACACTTAACTTTAAGAAACCTGAGCCTACTCTGACCTACATCTCGCTTATTTTTTTTCTAACCGGTCCATGTCTTTCAAGTTATTAAGCAGGTAAAGTCAATCCAGCGTAACTGAAGGGAAAACAGAACTGAACTTGGAATCTGGAGTTGTTATCTCAGCTCAAGATCTTTTGCTTAAGATGAAAAGGTCATTTTACACGAGGGACGGGGGGGATGTTAAGGGGAGCAGACAGACTGTACGAGTGAAGTGCACAATACACTCATTGACCTCCAACAGGAACTCAGCCAAAAGCTACAGCACAACTAGAACAGAATCAACTGCACACTTTTATTGGAAAAGGCCAAGAAGAGTTTTTCCCCTTCCCCCTTTGCACAAACACACACACACAGCATGCCAATTATAAAACAATGCCAGTCAGAATGCATTTGCCCTTTCCCCGAGACTGGGTCATAACGAGGGTCGGCCGGAAGACACCGAGCCAAATCATACGAAAAAGGGAACACTGCAACACACCAATCACAGCACAGCTACACTAATAAATTTAATCTGTTTTACCTGACTTGAAGTACCTGTAATGTATAAAATGAAATGCTATCGATTCAGATTACTTTTCCAAGCATGTCCAAGGCATGGTAGCACTGAGGGTTTGTGGGAAGAGAATTTCACTCACTTTGTCTCAGATTACAATCTTACATCTAATCCAAAGATTCCACAGCACGATATACGTCAGCAGTACCTGCAGCATAAACAATCCCCCTTTACAGCAGACCACCTGCATGAGGTTCAGTCAAGGCCAAACGCTCAAGCCATAAATCCCCTTTTATGCTGATAAAATATGAATGTAACCCAGAAATTATTAACCGGGATTTACTGCTGAAAATTAAATCAGCGCAGCCAGACACAAAAGAAGTTATTTCTAATGCATGCACTGTATGCATAACCCAGAAACACATCTGAGGTGTCATATGGAGCCATACAGAGCATATACAGAGCTTTTAAATCTATTACATTTATTTTTAATCATTACAATTTTTTTAATATTTATATTTATTTTGGAAACTATTATTAACTATTATTACTTAAAAAATTATATTATTGTTTAAAAAATTTAAAATATTTGTTTTAATAATATTATAAATAATAATATTGTTTAATAATTAAAACCCGTATCAAAACACGAAATATGTGAACATTACAATTATAATTAAATAATTGCATATGCAATTCACACAGCTAACTACAGAAGCTTGTTTCCACCATGGAATAAATAAAATAAATATGGTAATTGTACATTTTTTTCCTCACAAATGCAAGTTCATATATTGCAATTCTGACACCCCATATCAGACAGTTTTTCCTCAAAATGGAAGTTATAATCCAATTTTGAGGGGAAAAAAGACTGATATGTTTTTAGAATTTTCAGTTTATATCTCACAGATCCAACTGCATTTAAAAAAAAAAAAAAAAAAAAGGAAGAAAACCAGTTTTTTTCTGAGAAAACAAACAAACAAACAAACAAACAAAAAAAAAAACTGTTTAACAGTTTATATCTCACAATTGTGACATTATTTCTCAGAATTGTGACTTTGTCTCCCAACTGTGACTATTTCTCAGAATTCTGATTTTATGTCTCAGAACTGCGACTTTGTGTCTCAGAATTCTGATTTTACCTCTCAGAACTGCGACTTTATGTCTCAGAATTGCGACTATTTTTCAGAACTCTGATTTTCTCAGAATTGCGACTTTGTCTCATAAGCGCGACTCTGTCTCAGAATTGTGAATTTATTTCTTAGAATTGCAACTTTATTTCTCAGAACTGCAGCTTGTGTCTCAGAATTGCTACTTAATGTCTCAGAATTGCGATTACGTCTCACAATCATGAGTTTATAACATGGAATTCTTAGAAAAAATTCAGAATTGCAAGATAAAAAGTCTGAATTGTGAGAAAAAAAAGTAACAATTACCTTTTTTTATTTTTTATGCAGTAGCGGAAACAGGCTTCCATAATTTTGTTCCACAACAAAATAAAATAATTGCGTTTCTAACAACTTTTCTTCTCAGAATTGTGGGTTTATGAAGAAAAGTCAGAATTGTGAGATGTAAACTTACAATACTCAGAACTGTAAGAAAAAAAATTCACTCTGGAAAAAAAAAAAAGTCACAATTAGCTTTGTTGTTGTTGTTTAACCTGTGGAGGAAGTGTGAATTTACTGAATGAACGAATGAATGAATGTGTATATAAATAAAGTAAATAAATAAAGTGGATCAAAAAAAAAAATGAAACTCATACTAGGTACTTACCATTATTAAAATGTATATGGGAAAAAAACTGTGGTAGGATATTTTGCAGGTCCTCATTAAGCTTGCTGTCTAATTTAGGATAATCACCTGCATATGTCAATAGGTCACCATGCTTGGCAGACCGCTGGACTATTGAGTAATCTTTCTCTGCATTCAGAGCTAATCAAGCCAGTAGCTTAAGTACAACGAATGTGGCATTAAGCTGTCAAAACAGCTAACTGTTATATGTGGTTATTTCAAGATTGCCCAACAAGTAGGACCAGAACCATTGAGGTGGCTCGAGCCTCATTAAAGAAGAGATGGTAGCTTGCAACTGCAGTGCCCTTGCTGTGACTCAAGACTCGAAGTCCTCCCATTCATTTTCATTTGAGTGCTGGCTGACCTGGAATAACAAATCATTTGTGATG
This sequence comes from Labeo catla, assembly GCA_012976165.1. Lineage (NCBI taxonomy): Eukaryota > Metazoa > Chordata > Actinopteri > Cypriniformes > Cyprinidae > Labeo > Labeo catla. Next base: position 647,307 of record VONZ01000095.1, read on the forward strand.
TGAAATAGGTCGGTCCATAATTGGTCCCAGACTCAAGGACCATATTGACAGCAGCCAAACTCTTGGTAAGACCCTACTGCTACTCTTAAAGTAACGGTGACCTGCACAAACTGCCAGTGCTTGAATGGAAAACCTTGCCTCTTTATATTACTACAGGAAATCTCTAATATCATTAGCCAGCACTGGAGCATTGTTAGATGCTTTTTCCATCCAAATATAGAAGGTTTTAGCAGGTGCCCGGAGAATGCTGGACCGAAAAAGCTTTTGGCACTGAACTGCTAGATTCAAATGGAGGTTTTTAAACCTCATTAAGAAGGTTTGGAAAGTAGAGAATTAGTACAATGAATGAATCAACAAAGCATTTGAGGAGGCAAGTCTTTAGAGGTTCAAAACAGAGCTCTCACATGGCTGTACAACTAAACTCTGTGCTCGCTATCAGCTTAAGACAACCTACTTTGACCTGCCAACAGAATTTATGAAAACTGCACATAAAAAGGCTATATTCTGAAGTCATACCTTGAAAATGCAACTAAAGCTGAATAAGAAGTAATGTCTCTCTTGTTACCATTGAAAAAGTTTTGCTCAAGTACTGTCAAAAGGCACTTCAGAGTTGAATTTAGGGATGCATTGATATTAAAATTCTGGTCAAGAAGCTGATAATAATTTTCATGTTATGGACAATAACCATAAAAATGGCAGATATTAAAATTCTACACTAAATTGTCCAAATAAAGTAAAATTAAGTGTTGGGCAATGATTAATTGTGATTAATCGCATCTAATATGTTTACCTAATATGCGTGTGTACTGTGTATATCTGTTATGTATATATAAATACACACACATATATTATATCAACAAAAACATCGCAATTAATCACTGCCCAGCACTAATAAAATCAAAACACTACAAAACAGTAAAATCCCATGCATAACAACTGCAATTTAAATGTATATAATTTTTTAAATATATAATAATTTTATATATAAGTTTATTTAGTAAATTTTAATTTTATCTTTTCAAATATTATATGTATAAAAATTATATGCGCATATATATATATATATATATATATATGCATATAATTTTTATACATATAATATTTATAATATTTTAAAAGATAAAATTTACTAAATTAGCAACAATATGAAAATTAATAAATATGCTATATAAATTAATAAATATAAATAATATAAAAATAATTTGAATAAATCTATAATACAGATTTATTTAGATGGCAACTGCTTAATTGTTCAAAAAACAAAAACAAAAATATGGCTAAAAAAAATAAATACCTAACAGAAAAACAGTTGACAGGATAATTAAAAAAATAAATAAAATGCTATGTATGCATATATAAATACACCCACATGTATATATTTAAGAAAAATTTGTTGTTTATATATTGAATATATTTATATATAATAACAATGATATGAATATAAATATATAGACATGTAAATGCAAGTAAATATTTTTTAAATATATACTGTATGTGTGTGTATGTATATATATATATATATATATATATATATATATATTTAAATATAGATTTATTATATATATATATTATATATATTTAAATGCTACACTACAAGTGCATTTAGGGATAACATAAAGTACAGAAAACTGGTATTCATTTTGAGATTTGTTGCATTTAACAGCGTTATTAAATTATGTTTTAAATATTAACTTTAAGTGAGTATTAAATGACAGTCAAAACAATGTAAAAACTACAGAAATGAGCATGCACAATTAAATATTCTAAAACGGCCAATGCAGATAAACTTCTAAAAAAAATGCCAATATGGTGCTAATATATTGTGCATGCCTATATAAATTACATATTTAAATCATTTGAGCTTTACACCTAAGTAGAACATAAATAGACAGGGTGAGACATGCAAAAAGGTGGTACCGTGGCAGAGTTTGCCATATGGAAGCACTGTGTTCACACACAAAGGTGTAAATTGACACCTATTGCATGGGAACCACTGAATGTCAAAGAGTCCACCAAGTTCTCAGGTTGTTTGGACACGGTGCTTCACTCTCATTCTTCATTTTCAAATCACATGCTAAAATAGCCGGTTTTCCCCGAGCATGGCAGACTTTGCCATCCTGCAAAAACGAGAGATTCAGCATCAAGAAAAGCTCTCTTCAGACCCCCATCATCCAAAACCACCACATTAACATCTGCTTCTCAAGTACCCTGCCCCCATGGAGCAACACTTCAGCCTGCCATTTCCCAGCTGTGCTTTCTCAAACTCACAATTCAAAACAGGGGGAAAAACTGACCCTGGATCTTTGCTCACTTCAAGACATGTTTTCAAATGCATTTCAGCAGTGCCAAGGCACCACGGGTCACGGAAAGCGGCCAGCTTAGAGGCTTTGGTAAAAATTCCCCAGATGCCAACTTGAAACAACGAGCGATGACCCTCTCCTCAACGCTTTCAATAAACAGTCCACTCTGTTGAATTCCAACGAGCTGCGTCCCGCTCTGTGATCGTCCTGGTACATAGTCAAGAGCGGCTCTGCTTGTAATTACAGCTGCTTGAGGCTCTCACTCGAGCGTTGAGCCTTGACACTAGGGCCGTTTGTACTTGTGCAGGTCTGTTCAACATTCAACACTGACGATTGGATGAAGTGATGAGAAACATGATGAGAAACTAGTCAACAGCCACCATAAATAACTATATGTTGTGACAATTTAAAGTTAATGGCTTTGAATAGCTGTGAATCATTTTAATGAAAAGGACACTTCCATTTACACATCTACACAGGTGTAAACAATACTGTTCAATTTAAGCTCTCACTGCAACGATTTCCCGATTCTATTTGAGTATTCGATTCCTTTTTGCTCATGTCGAGCAATCATCAAAATACCTGGATTGACACATTCAACATATTAAACCCATTTAAAAATCATAATAAAGCATAATGCTTTTATGGATTTACAAACGCTACGTTTCAGTTAAATAAATATATGCAATGCAGGTTTAACATATGTGCTACTATTTACATGCATGTAGGTTACGTATCTCAGAATGACTCTGTTCACAGTAAATGCTGCTACACAAACTCTTATCATTTAAATGTGTGGAGTGTCTCAGACTCCATCTCTGCATATTGCTGTGAGTTTAGGTTTAATATATCATTCATCTGGGAACACAACGTGCGCTATTTCATTAGATTTGTGAGGTAAATAATTTGTAAACCTACGCAAACACAGGAGAATACATCATCATTCTCAATATGCTAAATGTCCATCGCGATTTCAAAATGAAAGTTTAAACACTCACCCAAGTTTACACGTTTTGATGTCCACATATTTAAGAAATTACAGTGGCTGTAGCTTTTCTATCATAAAGAAATGAAACTAAATGTTGAGTCTGATTAGATCGCGCAGTAAAGTGTAAAAACAATCGGCAGGGCGTTGGCGCCCTCTGCAGGCATTTGTTATAACCCGTAATGTACGTCAGCTCTATTATTTATAATACATTATGCACTTTAATGTTTTGTTCAATAAAACCTTACGATTACTTGCTTTTAATACATTCTTTGAACTATACTATACATGTATTTTAAGTAATTTTATAGGCTACTGTTCACTTAGGTCTATTATTATTATTATTATTATTATTATTATATTATATTATATTATATTATATTATATTATATTATATATATAAAATTATCCGATTATTAATTGGCAGAACAATCGTCAGATTACTAGATTACCAGTCGTTATAGTCGTTAGTGACTGCCCTAGCTCAGATATCAAGAACTACCACTAAACAGCAGCATTTTGAGTATTTATTAATCTAGGTTAAAAATAATTTCTACAATTTTATTATTTAAAAAAATTAAATCAAACGTTTGGGGTTGTTACATTTTTTTTTCCCCCAAAAACGCCTCTTATTGCTCATCAAGTTAAAAATAATTTCTACAATTTTAATATTTAAAAAAAGAAATCAAACGTTTGGGGCTGTTAATTTTATTATTATTATTTTTTTTGTTTTCAAAGAAGCCTCTTATTGCTTACCAAGGCTACATTTATTTGATTAAAATTACAGTTAAATCTGTAATACTGTGAAATATTATTATAATTCACAAGAACCACTTTTTTATTTTCAGCATCATTACTCCAGTCTTCAGTGTCACACGATCCTTCAGAAATCATTCTAACATGTTAGTTATTATTAAACACAGTTAGAAAATGAAAAAAGAACAGCAATTATATAAAATAGACATCTATTACTTTTGATCAAGAAAATAAAAGTATTACTTTTGCACGTTCACAACAGTACCACAAAAACTGACACGGAAGAGAAGAATTTGTTAAATAAAGTTGTTATTTTTGTTTTCTTTGCACACTAAAAGTATTCTCATAGGTTTATCTTTACTACCTTTCTTGAACGTTTCAGTTGCATTGCTATCTATGCAGGATCAGAAAGGTCTCGGATTTAATCAAAAATTTGTGCTCCAAAGATGAATAAAGGTCTTACGGGACAACATTGTAGAACAACATGACATGAGGGTGAGTAATCAATGAAAGAATTTCATTTTTGGGTGACTGATCCCTTTAAAAAAAACTGCACAGAAAAAACAGACATACTTTCTTCATGAGTTCGTAAACAAGCTAAAAGTCAACAACTAAAACCACATATGAGTCAGCACTGTTTGTGAAGCAGGTGGGTTTTTAATGTCTTCAAGTTGACTCCAGCAGCATTTAAATTCACTCCAAGACTCCAAATAGCATTGAATCGATTAGGGTTATCAGCTTCACTGAATGACAAAACAAGCAAGCCATCCAAGAAAATTAAGAAAGCAGGGACATTAGGAAAAACCTGAATCTCACCAGACAGCTGTGTAAAAACTTTACTAAGCAAGCACAATCTTTCCAAACTAAATAGATACATAACACTCCTTGAATCAAAAGATTTGGAAATAAAACTAAATATGCACAGACTCTGAGGCACCCAAATCCTATAATACAATGTGAACGCATCAGGATTAAAACTAGCCCTCACAGAAATTCACAAACCCTTAACAAATGCAATTTCCTGCTCTATCTATAATGTGTGTTTGGGGTATAATTTTACTTACAGACATAATGAGTCAATAAAAAGCATTGTGGTACAAGGAGTATTCCACCATGACAATAAAACCTTACCAGCCAGACAGAGTAAATAACAATAAAACATTTCTACCCTTGACTAAAGGACAAGGCATTCCCGTACGACTTTTACTATTCAACCACAGCCAAACCTTGGAATCAAGGTCTAAATCCCAGTAATTGACCATTAGGGGGTTGCGAAATAGCAACACCTACCCCCTTTTTTTAACCCTTCCTGGTAGCCCTGAAGGCATTAACTAGAAAGCATTAACAAGAACCAAACTAGTGTGCTTACTTCCGTTAATAGGCACCATAGTAAGCTGATCAGTTGCAGGGTAAAATTTCACTAGGTTTCTCATTAAACCGGCTCTGACTTGACTCATTTAAATGATTTTATTTCCTGTATGGTGTTCTTTCACCTCACCGCAAAAAGCTCTACAGCCTGTCAAGGCTTTGTTTCCCAAAGGTGGACTATATTTTAGGCCGCCAGCTGAGCTGTCGTCAATCCGTCATCAGCAAGAATGGGCTGTTATGCTCTTATATTGTGTTTCTTTCTGGTCTCAAAAATCACCTGACGAATGCATCTAGGAATCCTGTTTGAATTAGGAATAAAAGACCCCTAATGGATACAGGAGTATTTATAAGTAAAACTACAGATACCAAACAGAAGAAAGCCTTACTCAGTGGTGTATTGCAAATCTGGGGCCTCTGCATTGAATTAGTCAAGGCTCCGCCCACAAAGAGTGATGTCATAAAAGTGACACAGAAACTGAGAATTAATGCTCAATCCAGTGACCTTAACTATAACTTAACATTCATTGTGAGAGAAGCAGATACAGTTTTAATTTCACCAATGAATTATAATATGGCAGTGAATCACTGCCTTCCAGCTGTGTTTATTTGGTGTAGACAATTATGTAAAGGCCTACACTTTTGGCATAGCTAATACAGATTTAACTTCATTTAGTTTGCAATACATGTTACCCCATTTACATCCATTGTGATGTGATAAAAGGGAAGGTGGGTGGAAAGATGGAGAAAGAAAGTGATATAGGAGGAGTGGAGGATTTAGTTCAACCCAGGCTACATACATTTCTGCAGCACATCTTAATTACATACTTTACTGCACTTTTCACAGCAGTTTCAAAGTGAAAACCGTGGCACCTTTTTTTATGTTGTCACAGGCACACATTGCTGCGTTTTTGTAACACTGCTTGAGATACTCATTGCGGCTGTTCAGGATTCAAATATCTGGATAGTGCCACTAAAGGTTAATGCTGGTGTTGGAAATGTCCCAGATGCCAAACCCAACTCCAAACCTACTGATAGTGTGATATAAAAAACGCTTGATGTAGCTATGCTATTTTAACTTTATGCAGATTTGAGCTGTTTTGTCGTAACCCTAGTTTCACACGGTTCGTACCGGAGCTCTTAATCACTGAAGTGCTACGCCATATCGCGTGAGCTTACCGAGCGAACCTATTGAAATAGAAAACTCACGCATATGAATCTGTATGTGTGATGACAATATTCAAAGTGTAATTTTTCAAATCGCAAGTAACTGTGTGAAAATTAGGGATCGGTATCGGGCCCGATACTGAGCTCCTGTACTCGTACTCGTTAAAATGCCCCGATACCAAACGCCGATACCACATCATGTGACAAGTGCGTATGCAGGCAAAGAAACACCGACAACAAAACAGCAGACAGCAGAATGGAGTCATTAGAGTATAAGGATGTCTACGAAGTATGTGTATGTAAGTAATATAATGTTAAACATTCAGTATTAAGCTTGTATAACAGGAGCGCATCAGCTGATAGGCAAAGCACGCAGATTGGATTGAGCGCGCGGCGGCCAAGATGTGCGGGCTTGTCCAGTTAATATCCCACCTTGACATCACTGGAAAGTTTGTAGTTCGGTGAGATATTTAAAAAACAATTTAAGTAAATCAATGCACAACTTATTTAACGGTATAGAGAGAGAGGGAGCGAGAGAGAGAGCGCGAGACAAAGAAAGAGAGAGAGCGCGCGCGCTGTTGCGTGATCTTCATTGATGTTCGCATATTTAGCACACGCATCTTTTGGATTAAAACAAATTCGTAGATATAAAAAATATATATATGGGGCATTCGCTATAAACGTTGTTTTTTTTTTTCAACCTTAAGCATACACGAATGTCCGGCGAAAGTGAACCTATAGCAGCCTGTGTGAAATGCGATGCGATGTTTTGCTTGCTTCACCAGTGATTCTCCATTATTTGAGTCGCTTTGGATTGTAGCCCAAATAGCAGCATATTTCAGATAAAAAAACGTGACTTATATTTCTGAAAATATCAGAGTTAGGAGATTCATAATGAGTGGTTCGCGTGATTACAGTACTGAGCCGCTGCAATTGAGCAGTTTAATGCTATTAAATTGAAGATGATGTACCATAGAGCAAAGAAAAAAAAACAGTGAAAGTAACAAAACACATTTTAATGGGCATAATTAAGTGTAAAAATAAAAATAATTAAGGGATATATAGTCAACCCAAAAATTATTCAGACAGCAGATATACACCATCTTTTGACAATTTTTGATATATATATATATATATATATATTTTTATTTTATTTTATTTTTTTACTAGTGGGTGCAGGACACAGTTTATGATAATGGGTTCTAAATACATTTTGGTTTGACTGTATCTATTTGATAAATAAAGTTGACCAACTAACATTATACATATTCTTTTAGTTTCTGTACCCTATGTTTTACAAATCTACCTGTAAATTTTGAAATATCGGTATCGGTACTCGGAATCGGCAAGTACCAAAAATAAAAGTATCGGTATCGGGCGAGTACCGAAAAAAGTGGTATCGGTGCATCCCTAGTGAAAATTAGGCTTTATTAATCAGAACTCTGTGTGTAAGTCATACTTTGTGCGAAATGGAATAAAAGGTGCCAGAGTTTTACCGCCTCTAATGTTAATTTCAACTGGAAACTGCAGTGATTCGTACATATAGGTATGGTTCTTTCAGTTTTGCAGAAATATACACAAAGGCACGTATTTCCAATGAGCCTATGTTGCATTAATTAGGGCCCTGTGAAATCCATTTTATTATTTCCCAAATTCCATTTTTTTTTTCTCCATTTAAATTTTTTTTATTGTTTAATTGTAGTTGTTGTTTTTTTCCTTCAGAACTCTTTTTGTTAGAAGTTTAACAAAAATTACATTTTTAGGGCCCTATGAAATATTTCTTATTTTTTCTATTTTGTGTTTTCCCATTTAGATTTTCTGGATTCCATTTATTAAAATTTTAATAATCAAAACGATCTTTAATTAATTGATTTTACCACCAACACTAGCAACAACAAATTAATTTATTATTTTATTTATTTACAGCATGTATTTATTCTTTTTTTTTTTTAGAAATGCTATGTTGTATATTTAATTTTTTTTTGGTAAATAAATGAAGGCATAAAACATTAGTTTACCTTTTAATCAAATGAAAATTAAACAAACCTTTCCATTTTTTGACAAAGTGCTGCACAACAGAGATTTATGGTTAAAATTTAAAAAAAAAAAAATTGTGTGATTATTTCTTTAAAAAATTATGTTTTAATTAAATTGTATTAGTAGTAGCACTACTATTACATTAAGTCATATTTTTTCTGTCACAGTTTCTTCAAGTTAAACTTTTATTTTGACAGGTTGATGTGAACACCTTTAAGTTTCTGTTTGTATATGATATCATGATCCAGCAGCTCTGGAAATGATGTTTATGTGTTTATGTACTCGTACATTAAGGCGGCAGAGGCTGAAAACACTGTGAGCGTTGCGAGCGTCATGCAAACTTCAGTATATGTGTAATAAATGAAACCGCACGTCTGTGCTATTCATTCACTCAGAGAAGGCAGGATTCATTTTTAAACAATCTTTTTGCAGCTTAATATTCATAGACACTAGCCTATATCGCATATATATATCTGATTTAAGTATACTGATCTCCTTTGATTCATTCATTCAAAAATTGGCAAATTCCGTGTTATACAGTAAATTCCGTTTTTTATGACTGGATTCTGCGATTCCATCTGCGTTTTCTGCATTGCGGAAATCATAGGGCCTGAATTAGTAAAACTGATAAAGGCAAAATTAAAATGTCAGAATTTTTTAAAAAATTCATTTTTACATTTTTAAAAACATAACAGACAAACAAAAAACTCCTGGAAGAATCCAGAAAAAAACAACAACAACAAACAAACAAGACAAAACAGAATAAAACTCATGCCAATAAAGCCTTCTCATCATTTGTTCTGACTTTAAGAGAGACAGATAGGAAAAGACATGGATACCATTCAGTTTGTTCTGGGGTTCATCTAAATGAAAGATCAATTCCCTTCAGCAGTTCAAGTCTTTTCAGGTGGAAGAATGAATTACACTTCACTGAGATAAATGGGGATATTGTTACTTTGTACCTCAGCAGCAAACGCAAGATCCACTTTTGTGCAGCAGATCCTTTGAGACAGAGTATGTTTGATACTCTTTTAGATTGTCTTAAGAAGCTTCATTTTCTTTGTGGATCAAAGGTTCTCCCCTAAGGCATGACAGCAAAGGAGGGTGGGCATGGATAGATGATGAAATCATTCAGCTCACTTACCCTGCATTGATTTTAGTGTACATGCAACATTCCCTGTTAGGAAAGTCATGGGTCATCTAATAATGAATAAAGAACATTAGACTGGAGGGTTAATACAGTGGTTTTTCTTCAGAAACCAAAACAGAGGGTCAACACTGTGCCAAAAAAGGATAATAGATGCATAGCCTTTGACATAAAAAGAGATATAGAAAGCTTTTAAAAAAAATGTTAACCCACCAGTTGAAAACCACTGATAAAATAAAATAAAGTATTATGTAGTAGGAAAAACTGAATTAAAAAAAAAGAAAAGAAATTTGGACTTTAAAAAAAATATATATGAGATATATTTTTATATAATATTCATTAGCCTTCAAGGGCTAAAATTGAGACATTGTATTGTTAAAAAAAAAACAAAACAAAAAAAAAACAAAAAAAAAAGTATGAAAAAATAGGATAATTGAGCCTTTACAAAGGAATAATGGAGCTCAAAAAGTGGAAAAACTTACAATCTTAGCGAGCCCAGTTTTTTATGCCAAACTGTGGAATTTATGACAAATCGGGCAGTGTATAGTTTTCCCAGCCATGTTTTTGGGTCAGCTTACACTTTTTGCTTTCTGCCAAGTGGACAATGACCACAGCAGGATTCCCCCTCAGTGAGAGCACAGAATTGTGGGTCAGATTTCAGGCTCACATCTCTGCCAGCAGCACTGTTACAAATTAAAGTCGCCTTGTGCTAGAAAAACCAACAAAAACAGTACTGTGCTTCCTAGTTGTGCCTAAAATCCCGCACAACAATCGATTTTGAAGGCATACAAAGAATTTGCATAAATCACAGTGACCGTGGAGATGATGGCAGAATGGAAAGTGAAAATCAATCTTCTTATTTAACCATGTTCGCATGCGAATTGGCCACAGTGAGTAAATCAAAACCCGCCTTGCTAAACACTCACTGAGCTGTTTTGAATAAAAAAAAAAAAAAAAAGTTCACTACCAGTACAGAGGATTTATTCTGACCTGGTTCAATTGCGATTTCACTCTTGCTTGGCATTTGAAAAACTATTAGCACTATTTACAACTGCATTAGCGTTTTTATTGGTACTTCAGGTTGTGCCAAATTATTGCATCCTCATGACACCTGATTAGACAAACATGACTAATGCATTACATGCACTTTCTTGTTTGCATTCTGCCAGGAACATAAATGCAAGCATAAACTTCCAGGAGTGCTGGAAAGAAAAGACAGAGCCAAATGCTTTATGGCATGCACACATACAAGGCAAAGGAGTGAAAGAATTGCCAACAGACAGCCCTTATAAACCATGCTTCAATAAACCACTTCCTCCTCCCCGTCTCCCCCTCACCCCCTTTGACTCACCAAACCGGGGGAAAATCAGCATTTATGGCCCAGTTCCTGTTTTGGACTGCTGCTCACAAGCCTCCCCCCTCCTGCCCTCTCCCTTCATTCTGTGTCTCCCTCCCTCTTCCGCTCCTTTCATGCCAGCATAGGAGGCAGTCTGGAGTTTCATGGCTACAGAGCCCTTTGTGCATCACCTATACAAGGTGGTATAATTTCTGCAGCGTCGTAAAACAATTACAGGGCCGTTCAGGCAGTCTTGCTAGTTCCAAACTACCGTCTGTCTTGTGTTTCTTGAATAAGCGCTTTAAAACTGTACTGAAAGCACTGCTGTTGTCAAAGGTCATATTTCAGGGAATGATTGGGACAGCTATCCATTATATGGCGCACACTGTTCAGTGATCTGTGAACGATTCTCACAAGAATACAGATGATTATAGAAGTCAGACTAAAATAAGCAAGTATGTGTACAGCAATATTACAGTTGTGGTTGATAATCGTTCAATGGGAAATATTAAAATTTAAAATTTAGTCAAAATAACTAAATACTATAATCAAGTTTTAAATGGGGAACATAGGGACAACAAATTGCCTTTCAGTAATTCAGTGCTCAGATAATGTACTCACCCCCTTGTCATCCAAGATGTTCATGTCTTTTTTTTCTTCAGTTGTAAAGAAATTGTTTTTTGAGAAAAACATTTCAGGATTTTTCTCCATATAATGGACTGATATGGTGCCCCGAGTTTGAACTTCCAAAATGCAGTTTAAATGCAGCTTCAAACAATCCCAAATGCGGTTGTAAAAGATCCCAGCCGAAAAATAATACAATTTATATACTTTTAAATGTCAAACGCTCGTCTTGTCTTGCTCTTCCCGACCTCTGTTTTTTTCCAGTTCATGACAGTTAGGGTTTGTCAAAAAACTCCCATCTCTTGTTCTCCCTCAACTTCAAAATCGTCCTATATTGCTGTTTTACCTTTTTTGTTTAAGGGTGTTTGATCTTCTTTGCATGTTCACTTTGCAAAGACTGGGTCGGTACTTCTGCAGCGATGTAGGATGATTTTAAATTGATTTTTGAAGTTGAAGAAGAAAATACGATCTGAGTTTTTCGACATATCCTAACTGTCTTGAGTCAGAATACACAGCGTTCAGGGAGAGCGAGACAAGACGAGCGTTTGAGATTAAAAAGTATTTAAATTGTATTTTTTTAAAATGAAAATAACCGATCGTTTCGCTAGATAAGACCCTTCTTCCTCGGCTGGGATCGTTTACAACCGCATTTGGGATCGTTTGAAGCCGCATTTAAACTGCATTTTGGAAGTTCAAACTCAGGGGACCATATCAGTCCTCAAAAAACTATTTCTTTAAGACTGAAGAAAGAAAGACATGAACATCTTGGATGACAAGGGGAGTACATTATCTATAAATTGTTGTTTTGGAAGTGGACTTCTCCTTTAAATTTACATAAAATAAAACTTGATGAGATTTTGCTAACTATTTGCTCTGGAACAAATAATAGATTAATGAGACAAAAGACTCATTAGATTGACCCAAAAGGAATTATATCTCATGTTTAACCACTATAGAGACATCAGAGCCAGTGGTAATTTCCAGAAGATCTGGCCGAGGTAAGGCTCCTCTCAGCGGGTTCATGAGCTGCTGATGCCCTGGAGCTCATGTTTCTGAAAACATTGAAGCAATTTTTCAAAAAGATGTTATCTTTATTAACAAACCGCATATTTGAAGTCTAAACAAGTACATTCATGCCTAAAAAAAACATTCTGTGACACAAAAACAGAATAATATTTATAAAATTATAGTAGATTTGGCTATCCGCCATGACACTCACTGTAGGAAATCCTACCACAACCAGAGTGATACAAACAATGAAATGGATTGAGTCCGGATATCACTAGAATATTGCACTTCTCTCAGCCAATTAGATTTGAGGACCAGAAAAAACTGTTGTATAAAATTATTATAATCAGGTGCACATGCGTGGCCAAAATAAGAAATGCGCTGTGAAAATAAGTTCACACCGCTTATTTGCGTACCAACATGACAGACAATTTCAGATCGACTAACTCTAATACTGGATAAGATTTCTATTCAAACTGAAAGCATAATTCTAGGCTATTCGCTGCGGTTTTCAAACCACAATGCAAAAATGTGACATTTCATTGACGCTCTTTTCGGGAGCACTAAACCCGGCAGCGCATATTGCTGGCAACCCGCCAAAATAAAAGAGGTTTGAAAATGATGAACATTCCTACAAAAAAGTAAATATTATCCTTTTATTTTTAATTGTATTATAAAATAATCGTATTTTTATTTAATGCTCCTATTTATTTGAAAATATAATAGTATTACCAAACTTTATTTTACTTTATTTTGTTTGTTATTTTATTTGACAAAAAAAAAAATATATATATATAAATAAAGTGCAATAATATTATTATCACTTTTATTCATTTATTTATTTTAAGAGTTATATTTAATGGGTCACACTTTGTGCAGCGCGAGGACCAAACCAAATCTCCTGGTACTCTAATGAAAACTAGGCTGAAAAACTTATGTACACCCCTGATTATGATAATATTTACTTTAATATAATCGTATTATATTATTTATCGTTACATTTATTTTATACAATAGTGCTGTATATTATACAAATAGTTTAAAAGTAGTTTTATTGTAATAAACTAGCGCTGTCAAACGATTAATCACAATTAATCACATCCAAAATAAAAGTTGTTTACACCATATATGTATGTGTACTGTATATTTATTATGTATATATAAAACACACACGCATCGATATATTTAAGAAATATGTTATATTTATATATTAAATATATTTATATATAATATTAATTATATGATTAAAAAGATATACATGTAAATACATGTATATATATTTTCAAAATATATACTGTATGTTTGTGTTTTATATATACATAATAATATACACAGTATGATTACACAACTGGCTTTACACGCCTTTTTGATTAAAAACGTGCAGAAACAGCCAGGACTAGGATGGGAAACCATTGTTATAAAGGTGGACATGTCGGCAACAATACTCAGGTAGGCTGTGGCATTTAAACAATGCTCAACTGGTACTGAAGAGCCCAAAGTGTGCCAATATCCCTGCACCATTACACCACCACCAGGCTGATTCATTGACACAAGGCAGGATAGATCCATGCTTTCATGTTATTTACACCAAACTCTGACTCTACCATCCAAACATCGCAGCAGAAATCAAGACACCAGGCAACATTCTCCCAGTTTCAATTGTACAATTTTGGTGAGCCCATGTGAATTGTAGCCTCAATTTCCTGTTCTCAGCTGCCAGAAGTGGCACCCTGTATAGTCTTCCGCTGCTGTAGCCCATCTGCTTCAAGGTCTGACATGCTGTGTGTTCAGAGTAGGGCTACAACGATTCCTCAATTCTATTTGAGTATTCAATTAAAAAATAAATCTGTTTTGAGTAATCAGTAAAATTCCGGAAGTGGCGCATTCCACATATTGAATAGATTTTAAAAAATTATTAAATTATTTAAAAATCATAATAAAGCATAATTCTATTAAGAATTCACAAACACTATGATTTAATTAAATAACTATATGCGATGTAGGTTTAATATATGCGTTTTAATTATTTACATGTGTGTAGGTCACGTATGTGTGTCAGAGCGGCTCCGTTCACAGTAAATGCTGCTACACAAACTCTTATCATTTATATGTGTGGAGGATCTCAAACTCCATCTCTGCATGTTGTTGTGAGTTTGGGTCAGGGTTGCCAGGTTTTCACAAAACCTGCCCATTTGCTACGCAAAACTAGCCCAAAACTAGCCCAACTGTGTTTCGAGTGGGGACACCCAGTAAAAAAAAAAAATGCATTCCGGGGTTCCTCTAGTACAGTTGGCATTCTAGGGGCTAAATATAATGCTACTGGGGTCACTTCAACCCGCGGACATGAAAAACAAGTGTTATAGCAGCCCAATTCAGCGGGAAAACCGCGCACTTGGCAACACTGGTTTGGGTTTATTACAACATTCATCTGGTAACACAACATGCATTTCATCAGATTTGTAAAGTAAGTCACCTACGCAAACAAAGGAGAATACATCATTATCTTTCTCAATATGCTAACTGTTGATTGCGATTTCAAAATAAAAGTTTAAACATCACTCTGAGTTTACACGTTTTGATGTCCACATATTCAAGAAATTAGTGGCTGTAGCTTTTCTATCATAAAGAAATGGCCAAATATTAAAGATTAAGTGGACATTTAAATTAAATGTTGTTTAGTCAATATTAAACACGGATTAGATAACACAGTAAAGTGTAAAAACAATCTGGCCTTCGGCACCCTCTTCAGGTTGTGTGTTATGATGCGTAATGTACATCGGCTTTATTGTTTATAATACATTATCCCCCGGTTTCACAGCCTAGTCCCAGACTAAACTGTAAGTCTGAGCCGTTTCAACTGAAAGAAATTTGCTAATGGCACATTTATAAAAATTACTCAAATGTTTTAATTGAACTATGGCCTAATCCTGGCTTCTAAACCCTATCTGTGAAACCAGGCCTATGTATTTTAACAGTTTTGTTCAATAAAACAATGTGATTACTTGCGTTCGATACTTTATTTGAACTAATTATTATTGCCTCATTGCTATTATATGTACTATTATATATGTATTTTAAGTCAGGCTATTGTGCACTTAGGTCTATTTTTATTACTACAAAAAAAATTACCCGATTACTCGATTAATCGTCAGATTACTTGATTACCACTCAATTAGTGACAGTCATAGTTCAGCGATGCTCTTTTGCATACTTCGGTCGTAACAAGTGGTCAGCTCGAACCAGTCTAGCCATTCTCCACTGACCTCTGGCTTCGACATGGCATTTTCAGCCACCGAACTGCCACTCACTGGATATTTTCTCTTTTTCAAACCATTCTCTGGTAGAGATCCCAGTAGACCAGCAGTTTGTGCAATACTCAGCCCATCTGGCACCACCATGCCATGTTTAAACTCACTTAAGTCACCTTTCTTCCCCATTCTGATGAAACCAACTTCTGCAGATTGTTTTGACCATGCCTACATGCCTAAATGCTCTGAGTTACTGCCGTGTGATTGGCTGATATTATATATTTGCATTAACGAACAGTTGAACAGTTGCAGTATTATGCATGCAAGACAAACAAGATGGTGAATTTTTACAAGCCACAAACATGTGACATGTTAAACGGGTCAAAGTATGCGCTGGCAGCAGCCATGCCTTCACAGTTTAATGATATGTGCATGGTTAAAAGATCAATGTGAGTTCCTTCGCTGCAAAGATTTGACAGTCAGGCATGATGGGAAATAGAAATGTGTGACACTCACACTCCCAATTGGCAGAATTTATTCCACATGTAGGGGGAGACATATCATGCAATACAGCCAGAGAGACCCAATTATTTTAGCTCGGGGTGTGTGCGCGCACGCTTCCAAACAAGAAAATGACAAGACTGCAAGATGCTCACAGCTCACCATGCCAGAAATGAAATCACAGTTAATGACTGCTCATAAAATGTACAATCATTTCAAAAGATTACATTATAAGAATGCAACCATGCACAGAGATACACTCGTAAAGACTCATTGCTCGTATTGTAATTGGCAATCTGTTCAATGTGATGCACAAAGGCAGTAGTGCTTTCCAAACTGACATTTTTAACCAACAAATTGGAGTGGACAGCTAAGCAATTCGCTCTGAAACGAAATGGACAGTTGCATAAATTCAGCAATTAACCTTGAAATAAAAACAGAACCCAATAATCAGATATACTTATCCATGTGTATACAAGCTGCTGCAATAATTTAGCTGTCACAAGAAGTTCATCATCATCACTAACACATGCAGTACATATTACAAATGCATTAAGCATTTCACAAATCAAACAGAGATTTTAGGGACAGTAGCAATCAAAAAGGCACTTCCCCAATTTCGCCCCCACGTCTACAATTTCATAAATCATACTTTCTGTCAGTGTAAAATTCCTACGCTCCTCAATTCCACTCTGCAGGGAGTCAGTTCATCTCCCTCCCAAGGATGGATCACTTCCCGTCGAGGGGAAAGAGGTCTGGCAAGCGCACAGAAGAATAGGAGCGGAAGGGAAGGCAGCCCCCACTGACATCTAAGCCGTACCTTGCCTGAGGAGGGCTTAAATTCTGTGGTTTTCTGTGCATATGCAAGATAGGAGGCTAACACAAGCCTAACTCCTGCTCTGGCCGAGTCAATGAGCGGGGCACAAACTTAAAAGGCTTTGAGAAGTCTCAGGAAAAGATGCCCACAGGCAAACATGTTGACCTGATCATTATGGGACCACAAAAGGGAGAGCCGAGTGGCACTGATGAATCACACATCAGCACATTAAAGAGATGAAACAGCACTAAATATTGCTAATGAGTCTAAAATATAATTTCATTCTTGGTAATTTTTAGTTTGGGGGGAAAAAAAATGCACCCCTCACGTTTGGTTATTCTAAACCCATGTGAGACATTTTAAAGAGTTTCCTGGCTGTTTTTTCATGCAATTACAATAAATGAGCACTAGAGCATTCAAGCTTCAAAATGGACACAAAGCACTATAAAAGTGCTCCATATGACTCATTATTCACTGATAATGTTAACATCTGCTCTCTTATCTTGGCACGTTCATGAGAGAACTAACAATGTCCAATTTGGAAATGAATCACTCTTTTGAATCGTTAATATGGTTGACAGGAACAGTCCTGACGAATCATTTACAAATCAGAAAAATCTGACTCAGTGATTCAGTTGCTGCTTTTAAAAGCCCTCTGAGGATGATGACTTTTAGTGAATAATTAATTTAATTTCAAACGCTGTTCCTCACATGAAAGATATTTTTTTGTCTTTTTTTAAAGCGTGAAGTCTCTAGATGTAAATCTCCGTAACTGCGTTTTATTTCGTGTTTGGCTTAAAAGTCAGAGTTAGGTTAGGAATGACAGAGGGTGTGTAAAAGTCATTCTGAGCTTCTTTAAATAACATAAATAACATATTTCAAATCAGGAATAAAATCTGATAATTCTACTGACTATTTTAAGGTCCAGCTAAAGAGCATGCATGCTCTAGAGTAAACAAACAGGCAGACTAAAATTTCCATATGCATATTCCATATAAAAATTCTATTTATCAGTCTGCATTACATTGACATATGGGACCCTGGACCATAAAACCAGTCTTAAGTCACACAGGTATATTTGTAGCAATAGCCAAAAATACTTTGTACGGGTCAAAATGATTGATTTTTCTTTTATGCCAAAAATCACTGGGATATTAATTAAAGATCATGTTCCATAAAGATATTTTGTAAATTTCCTACCTTAATTTCTGATTAGTAATACGCATTGCTAAGAACTTCATTTGGACAATTTTAAAGACAATTTTCTCATTATTTTGATTGTTTTGCACCTTCAGATTCCAGATTTTCAAATAGTTGTATCTCAGCCAAATATTGACCCTTATGACTGGTTTTGTGGTCCTGGGTCACATATTTTTAAAATAATTATGTTTAACAGAAAAATCTCTGATGAAAAACTACATTACCCATCATTTTTGGAAAGAAATCAAAGACACAAAACAAGCAAATAGAGTCAAAAGAGCTTTTTAATCGCTCACCCACATACATGAAGCACTATAAAATCAACTTCTAAAATCAATAGTTTTATATTTATCCACTGCTGACTTCTGCATCAGCAGCACTCTTGTGAACATGTATAAAACACCGACATGGAAGAGAAGAAATTGTTAAATAAAGTTGTTATTTTTGTTTTCTTTGCACGCACAAAGCATTCTCGTAGCTTCATAATATTACAGTTGAACCATTGACGTCACATGGACTATTTTAACGATGCTCTTACTACCTTTCTGGGCCTTGAACGTGTTGCATTGCTGTCTATGCAGGGTCAGAAAGCTCTCGGATTTCATCAAAAATATCATAATTTGTGCTCCGAAATGAACGAAGGACTTTTGTTTTGGAATAACATGAGGGTGAGTAATTAATGACAGAATTTTCATTTTTTGGGTGAACTATCTCTTTAAAGCTGTTAAATAAACAATCTTTTACCTTTGTCTTCTTCGACCAATTTCTAAATACTGTTTTACTTCAAATGAAAGTTTGCATTGTTGTGATTCACCTCGTAACTAAAAATCTCTACAGTAAAAAGTAAAAGGAAAGAAACTTCTGGAAGCCAAAGCTGCTGAAAAAGTGTCCAGACACTGTTGCATTTAATCGAGTGTTATATTTCTCCCATTTTTATACATTTATGAGTGGACTGTCTCTGTTACGCAGACTCTTACCAGTAGGTAACACTCTGGAAACCATTTACTACAACCTAGCAACACCGTA
The DNA here is from genome assembly GCA_012976165.1 of Labeo catla. Classification (NCBI taxonomy): domain Eukaryota; kingdom Metazoa; phylum Chordata; class Actinopteri; order Cypriniformes; family Cyprinidae; genus Labeo; species Labeo catla. The sequence goes on from VONZ01000095.1 coordinate 666,824, forward strand.
AAAATCATTCAGAAGACCTTATCGATAGAAAAGGACAAATACTGGGCAGGTTTTCAGGCCAATACGTGTTGCCACACAGCAGTTTTTCCACAAGCAAGCAGAAATCGCTTGTTTATTGCTATGACAATTCAATTACCAAAGGCAAAACTTAAAATGATGATTTTTTTAGTCCTTTCTCTGCTCCCATCTGGGTAAGAAAGCCACCTCTGTGTTTACATCACAAAGATTAAATGACTGTTTTTATTTTTCTTTCTCCACACTATATAACACCAGAGAGCAAAGATAAGCTGTATGAGGCTGCTGCTGTAAAACAGAAGGAGGATAGTGTTATTTTAAGCTCTTCCAGCAATTGGGCTCAAGTGTACTGTCAAGTCTAGCAAATTTAGAGACATACTGGCATGGTCCACTGATGTAATGATACAATCTTGTTTTATCATTCCCTCTTTCATACCCTCAGCAATAAAAAAGCTAAATAAAATTCAGTAAATACACCACACACACAAATTCTCTGGACTCTCTTCACCTAGTGTGGGCAGCCATTTCCCTTGGTATATATCTGAATGGGATGCCTAATTGACTCTGGATGTTTGCGCGCCTGGCTAAAAGACTAGAAAAGCGAACGCTTTTCACTGCAAAATAGTAGGCAGAGACTTGTCATGAACCGAAAGCCAGACATTTCTATATTTTTCAGAGTACAACTGGCATAGATAGGTGCAGGTGAAATGAACGTCCATGTTCCACTCCATTTATTTGGGTTTGTTGCCCCCCTATTCCTGCGCCAGCACAAAATATCAGGTTTCCAAGGCTACACAGCATGCCTGCTAATCATGGCTGTTCGGTCCCTTTATCCCAGCCAAAAAAAACACTTCCCACCTTTGTTTAAATGTCCAGGTAGCCACGATTTCTCAAGCTGAGAAACATCACATGCCATGCCCATGAAAGAGCTGATCAAAAATCCTTAAAAGCAATAGTTTACCCAATAATGACCATACCTGTATGACTTTCTTTCTTTAAACAAAGAATATACATAAAAATGCAAGTCAGTAGAAGTCCTACTGGTTCAGAAAGACATGAGGGTGAATAAATTTCTCTGTGAACTAACTCTTTAACACAAGCCTTTTTGTCCAGCGGATACTTTTTTTCAATTGGCATTCTATGAGAAAGGCACAAGGAAGCACATAACCCCATGAGAGACATGGAGGCAACATGTAATCTACAACAGCTGTGAAAGGGGTAACATCGAATACTCCTAAGCTCCTAAACAAGGAGAGAGAAAAGGGACTGACTGCCACAGAACACACCCTCTAGAGTAAAGAGTTTTGGAGAACTCAATGAGTGTGTGAGCAGCTGTTCCTTTCGGGGCAGTATGGTGAGACTGTTGGTATTAAACTGTCAAACACAAGCCCGTCTGTGCGCAAGGTTTCCCTCTAACTTCCCCTCGGCTCGTCTCGACACCGGCTAACACTGATCAAAGCCCTGAGGAGGGGGAGGCGGGGGAGGAGGGGGTGGCGTAGCCTCCCGGGACCCCAAATAATAAGCCTGGCTGTTTACCTTACAAGCGCACCATAAATTCTAGGTCTAAGAAAGCAGGTTTCTGTATCCGTCCCCTCTACCGAGAGAGAGTCCTGTTGTGAATTATCTGCTGAGTATGCAGAAGAGCTGTTTACCAAAGTCTATTTTTCACAGTGTTGAAGAAAATGTAAATATCCAAAGTGTTTATGCATTACCGTTTGACTTATTCTGGGTCTAATTAGGGCTAAAATGGAGGAAAAGACATTTGAGGTCCAAATTTCGAAGGAAATCCTTTTCCAAGTGTCATTATCATAAAGTACACACATCTTGAAGTTAAGTGATTCAAATCTTCTTCCTTGAGTTCATCCTGAAGCAAAAACTATGTCAGATCCATTATAAGCTGGAGACCTCAGGAAGTACTTAGACTACTAATTCGTCACAGTGCAAAAACACTTTAGGGTGTGCGCTGTATACTTCCAAGGGGGTGTTTGGTAGATTCTCCTAAAAGCTGGTGTCATAAGGCAGGATTTATTATAGGTTAAGTATCTACCCTGCTGCTTTCGCATTTTTTTTCAGCAGCCCCTGTAAGACATTTGTCAAAGTAAAAGGGCGAGGGGCTAGAAGTTTAAGCAAACCCACATTTAGTGTACTTCTTGTCATCGAAGACCTTCAGGAGCAAGTTTCGAGTTTTATTTTCCATTGATTTATAGTCTGATTTAATGTTTTGAGAAAATAAATATAGTGGGGGAGACTTTCGACACACTGTCATCACACGCATACAGCCAGAGAGCCTGTTCGGATCTCGTTCAGATCTTACGTAAACACAACAACTCCGTGGCATAAATCAAACCTGCGTCGGTGCACATAGTACGAGCGCCACTATAACGCAAAGGAATGGGGAAAATATTAGCATACGTTTGAAGCCATGCATCTTGAGCTGTCCACAGAAGCAAAACAAACTTAAGTCCTTCTGTGCAATTTTCCAATCTCTGCGGTTTGATTTCCCACCACAGTAATAAAACAGTCTCAGAAAGCGTTGCATAAATAAAATGTTGGATCAAAACAATTTAGCTGCTGCTCCGTCATGCAGGAATGCTTGCAATTGTACTATTCTGTGATGTGCATGATAAAACAAGTGGTTATTGTTGTCGTGACATAAATATGTACCTAGCAAAATACTTAAGGAAAACAGTTGGCCGGAACAAAGACATTCTCAGATCAAGCAACTGTTCTCAATAAAGGGCAAATGTTCACCTATGTATAATGACAATTGACTTTCTCCAGCATTTTTTTTCATGCACTTATCACGTCACAGCAAGCTCAGCTTAAACACTTCGGGTTACGGGAGGAAACCAGCAAATATTTTAATTAATTCCTTCCAAGGCTTTCATCAACCGCTACTCCTACATTCCTGCTATCAGACCACCAGATGCTTTCATTCTCTCTCTCTCACTGTCCTGTTGTTGGCGTTGTCTGATAATAGTATATATGAACTATAATAACTAGGGGACGATTGTGACACAGGGGGAATTGTAACACAGTCAGAATGAGTTACAGGGGTTGAAATCACTATCATACACAATCACTTCCCTGCTGTGGTGAATGTGTAAAATGTAAAAGGAAATATAAGAAGGAAAACTATTTGGTAAACATTAAATGGAAGAACTGGTATCTTCTGAATCAGTAAGTTCTCATGTTTTCCATATAACAGCCATAGATCTACATGTTTTATAATCTGGAAATATCATGTCTGACCAGATGGGGAGGGTTGTAACACTTTCCATGCACTACTGGTCTCACAAAGACAGCACATTATGGTACAGTGTATAAGGCTACATTTGTTAACTAACATTAATATATTTTTTTTAAATTAAATGATTATGAGTGGCAACAGACTATGGCATAAACTTGTAATATTATGCCACAAATAATGCAATAAAAAAAGAAACACATGCAAATCACAAACGTTAAAACAAAATGTGTCATGCAAAATCTCCAGTCTTTTATTCACTTTCCTCTGATGAAAATGTAGATTTACGAGCTAAAGCTGAATTTCTGCATGTTCTAAAGTAATTCAAACACTTTCAGTGATGTGAAGACCTTTCAATTTCCCTGAGAACACAAAACAAAAATTAACCAAAGCATTATTATTCTAGCGCATTATTCTTGAAACTTTTTAGGAGTCGCGAATTGATTAACGCGCCTTGTCAGTGGTCACAGATAAAGAAAAATCAATTACCCACACCACAAGGTAATAAGAAAAAGCATCCACTTGTCGCTAAAAAAGCACCTTTATATATATATACATCACTGGTCTCTTTTAGAAATGACCACTTTTTTGTCCCTGCAGCGCTACAGTAGGCAAGATCTGCATGCATCAAGTAACCAAGGTGCATTGAGTCTGGATCACACATCATTCCAGCTTTGCTATTCAAGAGAATTCACAATGACATATAATAGTAAATCGCTTCACATACCTCTTTTTGGTCTCGGGAAACTTTCGTGTAGATGAAATACGACTTTCTCCACAAAATGCTGAATGTTGCTGTGCTCCGGTCCGCGGACAAACACCATCCAGTCGTGCGTAAAACCTTCCACGGTGGGTTTCTTTCGGACCTGGGCACGATGACCGAGTTCCAGTTTCACCTGAACTGCACCCTAAAACAGTCAAATGTTCACTTTATAATCATGTCGCTAATTATTTAGTATAAAAAGAACAATTAGAGTGCGTAACGTTACGTGTTAAAACCTCTACTATAGCCGCACAATTGTAAAGCAAAAAAATAACTATTCATGGTCGAATCATAAGTTTCTGGTGTTATTTAGCCTCGGCGTACCAGAATAAATGATTTCAAACGAGCATTCTGTCAATATTTGTTATTGGATGCCCTCCTTTTGTTTGAAATCTTTCAAGCGCATCACTTTTGCAGACATGCACTAATACACTTGAAACGCACGACTCCACTAGTTCTACTGTACTTGAGTATTCCGATGGAAATATGGCTGGAAAAGCCTCCTATGCGTCTAATCGCCTTTCCAAAGCAGACGAGAACGAACACAGGCGCTGGAGACCCAAAACACCGCATCGATATAGCAGGTAAAGCCCTACTCACCGAACTGGCCATTGTTGAGGCCACGGGATAATGCTATTTCATGGAGAATTTGGTTTAAATAAGGACACCGAGGACTGTAGACGCCCGATGGCGGACATGGTCTTTTAATTGAGCTCTCTGAGTTTTCAAAGGCTGAGGAGTAAAGTGAGACGCATGCGCGTGAGTGTCAGCGCGTGCACTCCAGTCGCAGTCTGTGCGGCGCACGAGACGAGCCAATGGCGAGCGAGCGACTGAAAAGCCACTATTAACCCGTGTAAAACCACTTTTTCAGTGCCCAACAACACTGTCATTTATTACTTGCACCGTATTAAGCATGTTAGATTAGTCTCCTGTTGGTTTTTATGTTACATCGTCATGCATTTTTATGTTTTTCTACCGTTTATCAGTTTATCTTGCTGTAATACCAAGTCATTTTTTTAAATAAAATGTGAGTCAGTGATGAATATATAAAATATATGTGACCCCTGACCACAAAACCAGTCATAAGGGTTTAGGTTTAAGCTTTCCGTTGATGTATGGTTTGTTAGGATAGGGCAATATTTGGCCAAGATACAATCAATCATTTTGATTCATACAATGTATTGCTGGCTATTTCTACAAATACACCCGTGTTACTTAAGACTGGTTTGTGGTCCAGGGTCACATATAGACTAATATAAATTCATGGCCTGTTGATTTACACTGGAGTGTTTCACACTGTGTGTATGTTATTGTTTAAAAAAGGTAGTAAAGTAGTAATTTTACTTAGTTAAAATGTTAAAATGCTACAGTTGAAACCTGGTAATTGATTAACTGTTATTTTACAGTGTTCAGTAAAAAATATACATATACATTTGTATATGTATATGTATTCTCGTAATGTTTCTCGTTGTTACATTATAATGTTGGGAGAACCAATATATATATATATACATATATACATATATATAAATATTTTAAAACGATTTAAGTCTTTGTTATAACTTTTTAGCAATTTAACACATCCTTGCTGAATAAAAGTATTAATTTCTTTAAAACAAATATTAATGTTTTGAATGGTAGTGTATATTGTTTGTATATTGATAAAAAAAATCAATTTTAAATAAATGCTGTTCTTTTTATCTTCTTATTGGGGGAAAAAATACAGGTTCCAAAATAAATATAAAAAACATATTAAACAAACAAACAAAAAATATTAAGCAGCACAACTTTTTACACTGATGATAAATCAGCATATATGATTTCTGAAGGAGCATGTGACACTCAAGACCAGATTTATGATGCTAAAAAATGCAGCTTTGATCACAGGAATAGATTAGATTTTAATGTATATTAGAATAGAAAAATGTTATTTTACATTGTAATAATATTTCACAATATTATTTTTTTTTGTATTTTTGATCAAATGCAGCATAAGAAACTTCTTTAAAAAAATTAAAAACATTTTTTCTAGCCTATATAACATAAATATAGAGCAAAAGTATATATTTCAATACCTACCTGTAATATATATGTACATAGGTAATGTATGTTTAAAATAATTGTATATGTAAAATGTCATGACATTTGATAAATTTGCATAATGACAGGAAGAAAGAAAGAAATACCTCAATCTATGTAAGAAAAGTGTTAAAAGGGTACTTCTCAAATGTGAGAGTGCCGTAATGCACTTTAAAAACATAAATTACGTGATATATGTACGCTGTTAAAATGTCAAGAAATAATTACGTTGACATTAGATTAACGTATCGCCTTTGCAGCATGTTTGGTCCTCCATGCGCACCGTAGAAGCATGTTGTCGGTTGGAGGGTTTTGCGAAAAAGTTAGCAAAGTGCATCTGAACGACACTGCAATGTAGGAATTCTCTGGGTAAGAATAGCATGTTTGTCACATCAACCTGCATGTTTATGAAATGCCAACATTGTGACTCAGAATGGTGAAACTGACAGCTGCTCGTTAGCAGGTTTTCGGTATGACAGCAGGCAGGATAAACAATGAACGTATTGCTAAATACATATCTGGAACTGAACAACATCGATTCATCTCTCAAAGCCGGAACTAAATTAAGATTCGCAGCTAGCTATGCTAACAAACAATACTGAGGTGGTAACATGGTATCGGATGGTGATACCATGGTAATAAGTGATGTAAACGTGGTAGGAAATACCTTAGTACGTGTCCAGCCTCCGTGTTATTACTGTGTCGCGTGTCCATCGTGTTAGTACCATAAAACCGATATGTTATACTAGCTAACGTTAACTAAGTCTAGCCAGTCAAACTCAGCATCACTAAAACAATGATGCATTATTGTGGACACACAAGCAGTGCAGAGCAAGCAGTCCAGAGCCCAAACCTTTGTGCATGTGGACAAGTAGCCACAGGCTGGAAATCCCTGGAATAGTGTCAGTTCTCTGCTTTGCTGACAAAAGCGTGTGTAAAACTGATCTGATAAAACAAACAACTAGTGTGTCAACATGTTTACACAGACCTCTGCCTACAAAAATGGCTTTAAAAATATGAAAATTGAAGTCAAACATGTCTAAATAATGTTTCATAACATTTTATGTTATTTTCCTTATGCATTGTCCGTTATCTGTCATTACTGAATGCAAATAAATCTCAAGTTTAAACTAACATTTCTTCAAAATATCAGCTTTTTACAAAGTTACAATCTACAACTACATTAAAATCCATTTTATAGTAGCACTTAAGCTACATGGCTTCTATAGTTTTGGCATAAACTCTCTTAAGTCTATGAATTTCAAATCTTACCTGATTTGCCTGAGCCACACTTTGCTGTCAGTAACGCTGCTGTAGTAAAACTGTCATGCTGTAAGGAAACACAGCAGGTATTTCATCACACACACACACACACACGCAGCGCTTGCCTGTCAGATATCGGTCCCAGGAGGGGTGGGGCAGCATTTTAGAGCTTGCATTGTCTGTCTTTCTCCCATGTGCCGTGGTATAAACCTGAATCTCCAGTGGCCATCAGCCAGTGTCAGTCAAAGCAACGGCTGGTAATCCCATTAGCCTACACTGGGAGACCATATGAGACAACATATGAGATGCCAGAGTCGGCGGTCCGCAACTGGACGGACATTGAAGCTTTGGCAAAAGTCACTTGTGAATAATGCATCCCATTGATGTGGTTGCCAGTGCCATCTGTCAGATGGTTGTGTCTTCTGAGTTTAGATGCGAGCAGACTATGTGTCTCGGGCCTTTATTTCATTTCACCTTAGATTAGATCAATTTGAAGTGGTGTTGGGTTATTCTTATTTCGGTCTAATAGTATCGCCCTGAAGGTGCTTTTTGTCCCGTTGCACCTGTTTGGCGTGTTTGATCCCTTGACACCTGTGATCTGAGTGATAAGGCTTTAACACAAGGTGGACGCACAGCTGTTTTTGAACAGATGATGTCAGTTTGCATGTCGTTTCTTCATTTGAGGAAATGAGGGTTGCTTTTAAAAATGTGAAGTAAATTTCCCATGACTTCATTCTTCATATGACTTAATTTGCGGTTGCATGCAAAACATTTAAGAAATTCCGTTCCTTCCAAATCATTTGAATCTTAATGTCACCATTTTAAAAAACGTTTGGGGTCAGCAAGATGTTTGACAGAAATGAATTCCTTTATTCAGTAAGAATACATTTAATTGGTCAGAAGTGGCAGTTAGGACATTTATAATGTTACAGCAAAAAGATTTCTGTTTCAAATGCTGTTTTGAACTTCCTGCTCATCAAAGAAATAACTGTTTTTGACTTTTTTTAAGAAATAAAATGATATTAAAAAGAAATGTTTCTTAAGACGAAAATCAGCATATTAGAATGATTTCTGAAGGACCATGTGAGACTGAAGACTGGAGTCATGAGGCCGAAAATTCAGCTTTATATCACAGGAATAAATTAGATTTTCAAATATATTTAAATAAAAAAAGTGTTATTTAAAATTGTAATAATATGTCACACTATTACTGTTTTTTTCTGTATTTTTAATTAAATAAATGCCTTTAAAAAATGCTTACGGACCCCAAATTTCTGAACAGTACACTGAAAAAAAAAATTGGTGTCAAAACAATTTTCTCTCAGAAATTTTTAGTAAATTTCACAAATACTTAAAAAGAATGAAAGTAACACATTAAATTCTAAAAATCTAAAAAAAAAAAAAATAAATAAATAAATAAAAAAAATACAGCATAATGTACCTTTTTACATTGCCAGTACATTCCTGGTTTTATTGTATGCCATTTATTATAATTAATTCGATCATTCAACAGAAATGTCCACTTTTGGTATGGCAAGATGTTGCAAAATTTATTTCATATTATTAGTTTATCTTTTGGCTTTATAAATGACCACTTAATGATTTTTTAAAAATCTTTTTTGTGCAATTATTTGTACCTTTTTTGTCACTTGTGTTACCTTCTTTTTGCAGTATTAAAGGTTTTATGAAATATTTCTCTTTTTTTCAGCACATGTTTTTAGAGTTACAGAAAAATAATGAAAATGCAAGAAATAAGGAGATTGTGTTTTATTTATTTAATGTGACAGAAATTGCCACGTTAAAGGCTCAAAAAGGTGTAATTGTTCAAATAACATTGTTTCGTTTTAAATTATAATGAAATTGTAAGTGTTTTTCAACTGTAATATTTCTATAAAGTCTAGGGACAGAAAAATGGAAATTTCCACGGAATGACCCAATTATTCATTATTAAATAACCACCTTTTACTTTTTCAACACCTACTGTCCTGTGACTTGTCATCTATAGAGACAATTGTTCCAAAATCCAGTCAAATCCTTTTGGTTAAGATTTGGTATTTTTGGTCATTGAATTTCCTGTTTTACTCAAAAGCATGCCTCATTTGCAAGTAAAATGGGTTGGAAATGCCTTTTTAAGTTGACTAAATTACCAATTCCATATGATGTTTTTTTTTTTAGTATGGGGCATCATTCGTGATTTCTGGAGATGACTGAAACTTTGAAGACGAGGTTTGAGTTCCCCAACTCACTCATTCAAGCTCAGGTAAAGCAATCAAAAACAGACTGATGATACACATTTTTGACCCTGGACCACAAAACCAGTCATAAGGGTCAATTTTCCAAATTTGAGATGTATACATCTGAATAGAAAAGCTTTCCGTTGATGTATGGTTTGTTAGGATAGGACAATATTTGGCCGAGATACAACTATTTGAAAATCTGGAATCTGAGGGTGCAAAAAAATCTAAATTTTGAGAAAATCACCTTTAAAGTTGTCCAAATTAAGTAATTAAGTTCTTAGCAATGCACATTACTGTTCTAAAATTAGGTTTTGATATATGTTCAAAATATCTTCATGGAACATGATCTTTACTTAATATGCTAATGATTTTTGGCATAAAAGAAAAATCGATAATTTTGACCCATACAATGCATTTTTGGCTATTGCTATAAATATATCCGTCCTACTTAAGACTGGTTTAGTGGTCCAGGGTCACATTTAGAGGTAAAACAAGGTTCAAATTCCACAGCAATTCAATGAAAGGCTTATCTATCCCACAAAACGTGTCAGTCTTGAAGAAATCCATTCCTGTGAATGTGTTATTTTGATTAAATCTTTTGTTTAGTTTGCTTAAGACAGTGAAGAACCAGATTTTCTGCTTAATCAGTAAGGAACAGTTTTTTTTGGTTTTTTTTGGCTTTTTAATTCTAGGCGGTGAAGACACTGGTCACTGCAGTGCTGAAAGAGAAAGGCCAAAATGAAAGGATTTGTCAGACCAGCGCTAAAGTAAGTTCTTGTGATCTTGCATATAAGGGTCATATCACATCACAATTAGGACACATTGTTCAAATTAAATGGCCTTTTTTGCTGTTGCACTTTTAGGACTTCTATATCAATGTCCCTTTGACGTGTAAAATGAGTGTTTTGTCCAGTCACTCAATGACTAAACAGGCAGTGGTTTGTGTATGAAGCTGCTTCTTAAGGAAAGTGCTTTCAGACAGGCTTCCAAAGCACAATAACATTATGTCTAATGATCTAAATCAATTTCAAGGGAACTTTAAATATAACCAAGCTAAATGCTAGCTTCTTGGTAGAAATTAAGTCATATGTTGATTAAAAAAAAGAATCCATTTATTCTAGTGATGCACCGAAATGATTATTTTTTGATTTATGATTTATTATTATTAAAGTTTTCAGTTAGCCGAAAAACGAAACTGTACATGAAGTTTATTTACGTATTAACAAACAATTAATTTATCATGTTTATTTAATAATCGACACTCAAATCGGACAACCAGCAATTGGAATTGAGTTGCATATTAACATTTTAAATTGCACATGGGCAGTTTTTATATTAACTTTTTAATTATGTAATTCTGTTTCCAGACAAGGTTTCGTATCTAACGTAACAAAGCACAAAGCTTATTGTGATTATAAGATGGTAGAAAATGCAAATAATGTTTAGTGAAGTTTTGTACAGGCATCAACTCCAAACAGCATTGACTAAAAGATCCCGGTTCATTAAAATGAAGATCAGTTAAAATGAGAAATTGATACTGGCAAACCAGCCCTAGCATTCGCACAGCCAAAAAATGTATTAATGACGTCGAAGCCAAGAAGCTGAATGGTTAATAGCTGTGGCTGACATGTACAGTAGCATGCGAAAGTTTGGGAACCCCTTGCAGTATCTGTGAAAATGTGAATAATTTTAACAAAATAAGAGAGATCATACAAAATGCATGTTATTTTTTATTTAGTACTGTCCTGAGTAAGATATTTTACATAAAAGATGTTTACATATAGTCCAGACACAAAAGCTGAAATGATTCAAATAACCCCCCTCAAAAGTTTGGGAACCCTTGGTTCTGAATACTCACTGTGTGTGGTTACTTGTATGATCTACGACTGTTTTTTTGTTTTGTGATGGTTGTTCATGAGTCCCTTGTTTGTCCTGAACTGAATAGTTCAGTTTTTCCAGCATCTTTTACATATTTGAACCCTTTCCAGCACTGACTGTATGGTTTTGAAATCCATCTTTTCACATTGAGGACAACTGAGGGACTCAAACACAACTATTAAAAAAAGTTCAAACATTCACTGATGCTCCAGAAGGAAACATGATGCATTAAGAGCCGGGGGTGAAAACTTTTGAACAGGATGAAGAGGTCCAAGTTTTTCTTATTTTGTTGAAATATAATTTTTTTCCTTTTAGTACTGCCCTTTGGAAGCAACAGAAGATACTTGCATGTTTCTCGAAAGACAAATTGAGTACAATTTACCTTGATCTTCAAATTCAAAAAGTTTTTACCCCCGGCTCTTAATGCATCGTGTTTCCTTCTCGAGCATCAGTACATGTTTAAACCTTTTTTAATACTTAATAGTCCAACTTTTGTGCAGTTGTTTTTTTGCAGACTTATTTCAAGAAAGAGTACGCAAGCTTTGAGTTCAGAAAGTTACAATAAAATATTCACGAAATGACCTATTTAAAGGAAATATGTGCTCTTTAGTTTTTCCAGACAGTTTATGATACTTTCACTCTTGTATTTTTTGCTTGTGTACCATGTTTTGCATGTTGAACTTGTGTTTTATATCAACAGGGGCAAGCGCTGGAGTCTCTGTGGGAGCAGTGCAACAGCGACAGTACCGTCGTCCGCTCGGCCTGCTGTGACGCTCTGGTGCTACTGGTGGAACAGGGACATGCAGATCTGCCGTATGTGCTCAACACCACCCTTAACCTCCTGCCCTCAGCACGGTATGCTTCTGTCACACACCTGGCTCTCACAGTCTCATGCAGATTGTTATCCCTTGTCATCCCCAATTTAAAACCCCCAACTACTTGGACTCAATAATGTTGCTTCTTTGACACATTTAAGCCCATATTATAGTGTCAAAGGTGGCTCCAGATGCATTTTTAAATGAGATTTGTTTTTGTGAAACCATGACACACCCTTCCCACCCTGTCAAGCCCTGATGGGACCTTATCAGCATCCTCAGGCACTAACCTCTCCCTTCTTTTAACTCTGGAATTAGCCTTTGTTTAAATACATGTAACGTAGAAACACTTTTTAGAGACCAATTACACATTAGAGCATTAAGTGATATGTACTTTTGATGTTAAAATACACTCGCTTATCCTAGTTCAGTATGCAAAGACAACTGTAAGTAAGCACATCATAGAACACAACATGTGGCTCTGTACACTACCAGTCAAAAGTTTTTGAACAGTAGGAGTTTTAATGTTTTAAAGGATTAGTTCACTTCCAGAACGAAAATGTACAAATAATTTACTCACCCCCTTGTCATCCAAGATGTTCATTTCTTTTGTAAAGGAATTATGTTTTTTGAGGAAAACATTCCAGGATTTCTCTCCATATACTGGACTTCTATGGTGCCCGCAAGCTTTAACTTCGCTAGATAAGACCCTTCTTCCTCGGCTGGGATTCTTTTACAGCCCTTTGAAGCTGCATGTAAACTGCATTTTGTAAGTTCAAGCTTGCGGGCACCATAGAAATCTACCATATGGAGAACATTTCTGAAATGTTTTCCTTAAAAAACATTTTTTCTTTACAAATGAAAAAAGAAAGACCAAAGGGGGTAAGTAAATTCTTTTGCTCACCAAGCCTGCATTTATTTGATCCAAAATACAGCGAAAACAGAAACATTTTGAAATATTTTTGCTATTTAAAATAACTGTGGTTCTGTTTAATTATATATATGTAATTTATTCCGGTGATTTCAAAGCTGAATTTTTTTTGCATGATTTGCTGCTCAAAAAAACACTATTATTATTATGTTGTAAACAGCTGAATTTTTTCAGGTTGCTTTGATGAATAGAAAGTTCAGAAGAACAGCATTTATCTGAAATAGAAATCTTTTGTAACGTTATCAATTTAAAGCATCCTTGTTAAATAAAAGTATTAATTTCCAAAAAAAATTATACTGATTCCAAGCTTTTGAATGATATAGTATATAATGTTGCAAAGGCTTTTTATTTCAGATAAATGCTGATCTTTGGATCTTTCTATTCATCAAAGAATTCTGAAAAAATATACTCAACTGTTTTTAATATTGATGATGATAATAATAAAAATGTTTCTTGAACAGCAAATCAGCAGAATGATTTCTGAAGGATCATTTGACACTGAAGACTGGAGTAATGATGCTGAAAATGTAGTTTTGATCATCATCAATAAATAAAATTTTAAAAATGTTTAAATAGAAAGCAGTTATTTAAAATAGTAAAAATATTTTACAATAATACTGCTTTTGCTGTATTTTGGATCATATAAATGCAGGCTTGGCGAGCAGAAGAGACTTAAAAACATTAAAAACTTTTGACTGGTAAAAAGTTAAAAAAACAAAAAATAACTTTATAACAGCACAGACTAAAAAATAGTTTTGTGGAAATTTTTGTGGAAACATACTGTGATGCAGGATTCACATGATTTGTTTATAAGTTCCAAAGAACAACATTTATAAATAGAAATATTTTGTAACATTATAAATGTCTTTGCTGTCACTGTATTTTATCCCCAAACTGCTTTTAGGATAAAAAGTTGGAACAGGACAAAACGATTTGGTACTTGCTGTTAGAAATCAGTTGCAGTTGGTATTTATAATTTAGGGCAAGTGTATAAACCCTCTCTCTATATATAAATCTAACCCTAAAGCACAAACAAACACAGATGCTTTTATTGGTTGATTGCTTCTGTAATGTGCTTAGTGTATTGCGTTTTTAGAGGATTACCTCAGTTATCTGCCTACACACTTCCTTTTTCCTTTGAGTTGGACTCTTGGATGAAGATAAGCAACAGACTGAGGGTGCACATCTGCATATTCAGAAATTTGAAAAAGCGCATCTGAAATGCAGCCTGCTCCATCAGTCAGCTCATGTGTCTCCAACACACACACACACACAAACACACACACACTCAGCTGCCGCTGTCATCACCGTCACACGGAGCAGCTACCCACACAATATACCCTTTCATCATACAGACCTGAATTTGAAAGGAATAGTTCACCCAAAAATAAACATTCTGTCATTATTTGCCCACCCCCATGTCATTCCAAACCTGTATGCTGTTTTTCTTCAGTGGAGCACAGAAGTAGATATTTTTGATATATCGCTATGCCAGTTTTGCCTTACAACAGCAGTTCATAGTGACAGGAGGCTGTCAAGCTCCAGAAATGATTAGCAAAAACCCAAAAGACACATAAAGCACCATAAAAATAGTCAATATGACTACACAAGATTCCCTTTCGAAGCCATATAGTGCAAAACGCTTGGATACTTTTTATGCTTCTTTTTTGGGTGTTTTTTTGAAGCTTGCATCATTATGAACTGCTGCTGTGTGGCAGAAGTCGTGTAATGATTAAAAATATTTACGTTTTTGTTCCATGGAAAAAATAACAACATGAGGGTGAGAAAATATGACATACTTTACACTGTTTCTTTAAATTTAAGCACATGAAGAGATTATTATTTTTTTATGTTTATTTTTATATTTTCTATGTTTATACATTCTGTATTTACTATATTTGCTTTTTGTTCTTAATGTATTTGTTATATTAATATTTATTTATGTTTATTGTTATATTTTCTATATTAACGTACTCTATATTTTCTGTATTTGCTTTATTTGCTTACTTAAAGTATTTATATTATTATTTATTTCTGTTTATTTCTTTATTTTCTGTATTTATATATTCTATATTTACTATATTTGCTTTATTTACTTATTGTCTTTATTATATTAATATTTATTTATTTGTTTATTTTTATATTTATATATTCTATATTTTTTATATTTGCTTTATTTACTTGCTTAATGTATTCAGTTATTTCTGTTTATTTTTGTGTTTTCTATATTTATTCTATATTTATTATAATTATTATTTTCTATATTCTATATTAATTATATTCTGTATTTTCTATATTTGCTTTACTTAATGTATTGATTTATATTAATATTTATTTATTTATTTACTTATGTTAATTTTTTTATTTTCTGTATTCATATTCATATTCATATTCATATTCTATATTTTCTATTTCCCTTTATTTACTTAATGTATTGGTTATATTAATATTTATTTATTTTTATATTTTTACTGTATTTATATATTCTATATTTTCTGTATTTGCTTTATTTACTTACTTAATGTATTTATTATGTTAATATTTATTTACATGCTCACTACTTGTGTATTTGCTTACTTTATTTTAATTATTTGAGAATTTAAACTTTTGTTACCTTGTGCAGTCAAATCCGTGCTTATGGTTTTAATGGTAAAAGATATTTTACCAAAGGATATTGAAAATCAACAACAAAAGGAACTAATTTGGTGCTGCTTGTGTCAACAACCTCAGCATTTTTTATTGTATTTTTAACCTTTTGCTATTTTTATTGATTGGAGAGTACAGAGAAGACATGAAATATTAACAACTACTTTGCCGTTGTGAGAACTGGCAGCTTTGACAATAACTTTAGCATTTCAGCATTATGTAACCGTCACTTAGAGCTCATTGGGCACTAAGTGCCGCAATTATTTTCAGCAAGATCTGTTCTTTCTTGCATATTGTCCCAAAAAATCCATCAGTAACTTGGTACAGTACATACGCTGATTGAAATGTAGAAAACTGGAGCGTTACGGCTTTGCTATGCGCAATGCGTACCAGGCTCACGAAAGAGCCTAGATGAAAGCTGGTAAGATGAATTTCCTTTCACCATGGAGTTATGTTTTCCCTCCTGGTAAAATATACAGTAATCAAACCCATAGGAGCTGAAAAACGTACATTCTGACTTGAGAGAGCCGAGAAGGAGGGATGAAAGAAAACACAGCACATGTTGTCACGCAGAGGTGATTTATAATGTATGAGAAACACTCCACCTGTATTCTAGTTAGGGAATGAGAGCTTTGTATCTTGCATCCCAATATGCCATTGGCTACTTTAGGAATAGCATACAACCACTATTTCTGCTATATGTAGTATGTATGCAAAGTGTGCAAAGTATGATTTTTAAGAACCAAATGACCTCTTACATTGGCTAAAACATCCAGCATTTAACCAGAACACACTGAATCCCAAAGTGTAATGACCTTCTATTTCCAGTTTGTTGAGAAATCTCAGAACACATCATAAACACATTGCCAAGATCTAAGATAGTTTTATGCAATATTGGGTTAAAAATGCAATGTAACTGGTTATATGACCGCCAACTAAAACACTGATGCATACTACTGTTTGGATGCATGTATATATGTTTTCTTTCACCGTGCAGTATGCGGTAGTAGTACACTAGCATTCCATTGCAGTCACAACCACTCACTCAAATATAGCTCTTCTCATTCTGTCTTTCAGTAAGCAGATGTTATGCAATTTGTAATTTTAAAAAATGAATCCATTTGTTATATTGGATCTTATTACGTTAGGTTGCATATTTGCAATGATTGTTTGTGTTTCAAAACCAAGCAGATTAATTTTGTATTTACAGATTGTATGCATTGAATGATGGATTATGTGTCTGCGGGTCTATTGAGTAGTATCTGCTGATGTTGACTGTTTTGTTTCTTGCCTGGGCAGGAATGTTCAAGGGCTGATCAAAGTGGTGGGGAGGCTGCTGCAGATCCAGGCAAGTCAGCGGGATAACGGAGCAAGCTTCACCTGTCCATATTCAATTAGGTGAGTGCCTTTTCCAAGTTCCAACAGCTGCTGCCAATTTTTTTTTTCTCAGAACTCTCACTCATGCCCATGTCTAGTCATATTGGATTTGAAATTTACTAAATTATTTTCTATGGGCAACAGAATATGATGTAACACTACTGTTTAAATAAAGACGTCGTACGGTCGAACTACCGTTCAAAAGTTTGAACTGTATACATTTTTTATTTCATTAATTATTTAGTTCCACCAGTGCTGTATTTATTTAATAAAAATTACTAATAAAATAACTTTTTTCTAATGTAACATATTTTAAAATATAGTTTAATCCTGTGATGGCAAAGCTGTTTTTTTTATTGCTCAAGAAACATTTCCTATCACAGTTACAAATGGTTGTGCTGCTTAACGTTTTTGTGAAAACCGTGATACTTTTTTTTAGGATTCCTTAAAGGAAACCCCAGGTATTAAGACTTGCATGGCTTAAAGAAAAAGTTCACTTCCAGAGCAAAAATGTACAGATAATTTACTCAAACTTACTTGTCATCTAAGATGTTCATGTCTTTCTTTCTTCAGTCGTAGAGAAATTACGTTTCTCGAGGAAAACATTTCAGGATTTCTCTCCATACAGTGGACTTCAGTGGTGCCCCCAAGTTTGAATTTCCAAAATGTAGTTTAAATGCAGCTTCAAAAAGCTCTAAATGATCCCAGCCGAGAAAAAAGGGTCTTATCTAGGGAGTGTTTTTGACATACCCTAACTGTATTGGCACAGATTACACAGTTCGCATGCGCATCACAGAGAATAGACAAGACAAGTGTTTGAGGTTAAAAAGTATATAAATTGTCAATTTGTTTAGAAAATGACCGATCGTTTCGCTAGATAA
Organism: Labeo catla; assembly: GCA_012976165.1. Taxonomy (NCBI): domain Eukaryota; kingdom Metazoa; phylum Chordata; class Actinopteri; order Cypriniformes; family Cyprinidae; genus Labeo; species Labeo catla. Next base: position 684,956 of record VONZ01000095.1, read on the forward strand.
GATCCTTCTTCCTCGGCTGGGATCATTTAGAGCCCTTTGAAGCCACATTTAAACTGCATTTTGGAAGTTTAAACTTGGGGACACCACTGAAGTCCACTATATGGAGAAAATTCCTGAAATGTTTGAAATTTCTTATCGACTGAAGAAAGAAAGACATGAACATCTTGGATGACAAAGGGGTGAGTAAATTATCTGAAAATTTTTATTCTGGAACAACTTCTTTAATAGAACTTAAATGATGGCTCCTACTAGGGATGTCACAATACTAGGGATGCACCGAAATGAAAATTCTTGGCCGAAACCGAAAACCAAAAAAGAGGAAACCAAGGCCGAAAACCGAAAAACCGAAAGAAATTATGCCAATTATTAGTACCATTGCATTTGTGGCTATGACTGTGTACTAACCTTACTAAAATCAAGGCATTGCAATTGCATAAATTAATATTAAAGTTTCAAAGAATAAATCGTTGAGGTTGAGCTTGTCCTCTGCCTGACATTTGAGAAAGATTTGAGAGAGTGTATTTAAATAGGCCCAGTGCATAAATTAAAATTTTTGTCAAATTTAAAAAATATCTAGCAGAAATATGGCTACAATCTGATAGTCACATATATAGTAGCCTAAGGGGCCGTTCACATATCGCGTCTTTTGCGCGCTCAAGTTCATTATTTCAAAAGTAGACGCGCGGCAGCCGCGCTCATAACGGAAGCGACGCACACGCGGTGCGACGCGCTCGTTTTTTTCAGGCGCGTACACGCCGCATCGAGATGAAAACATCTCGGAATGCTGCAAGCGCACCGCGGGTCACGTGACAAGATTCAACCAATTAGCTTAATCCATTCCCGTAACAACATTGAAAGCTCAGCCAAGATGGAGAAACAGCTGATCATAGCTGTACATTTTTAAATAAATTTAGTAGCAGAGCTACAGCAAGTGATTTTTAGTGCTGGAAATCCGTTTGTCCTTTGATGAAACTTCCGCGTCTTCATTGAGAGTGCGGGTCATGGTTGCTTAGCAACGGCAGACGCCACGGGAGCGCAAGCTACAGAGCGCTTTGGAAAGGAGGAGAAATCGGCGCGCGTTTTTAGGCGCGATATGTGAACGGCCCCTAGAGTGTACTTTTCATTGTTTTCACTCCGTGGTCCGTCTCAACCTCACACCGCAGACATGTTGCTTTAGACAAGCACGTGCAGGCCGTGGTTTCTGTTTGCGTCATCACAACATACTGTTTCGGCCGTGTTGTTTCGGTGATAAAAATCTTTCGGCCGAAAACCGAAAATGCACTTTTGGGCCATTTTCGGCCGAAAATTTTCGGTGGCCGAATATTCGGTGCATCTCTACACAATACTCAATATGTTCGGTACGACATCCACGGTTCAGTACGCTCTTGTGAATTGCGGTTTTTCGGTTTTGCATTTAAATAATTTCCTTGTTTTATTTCTCTCGAAATTTCCTGTGTGTGCCCATGATTTCATGTGCTGAGATGAGGAAACGCTTCCCCGCTTCTATTTGAAAAAGCAACACACGCAGAGCATCTTCCCTTCTGATGAAATGCAATGATAAGCCTTTCTAAACCTGTTGTCCAACAAAAGAGAACATTATAACTTATTTTTACTTCACAGCATCAGTCGAGTGTTTGAAATAACTTCCTTTTGTGATCGGATGTGGCTTCTTATCACAGAATGAGGCAGACAATATATTCTACACTGTATGTCGATTACAAATTTCATTTTGAAAATCATTATAAAAATACCCGAGATGGTTTGAAGAACACAAAAAAACCATATATTATTGCAGACAAGTGTTTATTGTCCTTACATTTCATCATTCAAAACGTTTAACGTTATGCCTTTATCCATATTAAAGAAGCTGGAATGGATCGTCATCAGTGCAGCATCTTTGACGCATATGTGAATTTTCTGCTGGAGGGCACCCTCTGGCGTCCAGTATGAATGAAACCCATCCTATTTTGCGTAAAAATCGGAAAAATAATACCTCTCTCAAAAGAATATTAAGCAGACATTTAATAATCCACACTTTTTCCAGTGTACAGAGGTTCACAGAAGTATTTTGTTGTTAATTAGATGCATAAAAACACTTTGGTGTGCCAAGCTATCAGAACCGAACCGAACCGAAAACCGTGGTTAAGAACCGAGGTACATATTGAACCATGGACTAACTGTATTGTTGCATCCCTAGCTCCTACTGAAATATGTAGTGGAAAACCCATGAAAGATTTACTTTTTATACATATTTTGGACTATGGGGGCGCCATTATTTTTTTTACGTGAAGTGTTTGCACTCTGTGAGCTACTGCCGCTACCTGTTGCTATTTTTACAGCAACACAACTTGAAAAAAAACATACTGATATGATGCCGCATTGTGCGGCTTTTGGTTGTAATTTTCAGTTGAAGGGCAACAAGAGAAGCGATGTAAGTCTTCACTGCTTTCCTAGAAATAAGAGGAGGAGAAAAGAACGGCAAGATGCCTGTGGGCGAAAAAACTTCCTAAAGACCTGCGTCTTTGTTCTCTCCACTTTAGGCCTGTGAGGCCTAAATCGAATAAATACAGCTTTTGGTTTAAGCCTGCGTTTATATCCATCGCTACCTGTAAGTTCCTTCAGTAGCTGTTCATCATATAAGTATTTTTTTTTCCCGAGTTGTGTTGCAGTAAAAATAGCAACAGGTAGCACCAGTAGCTCACCGAGTGCAACCATTTTACATCATCGAAATAATCACGCCCCCATAGTCCAAAATATGTAAAGATGTGGATTTTTTAAATAACATAAATCTTGCATAGGTTTTCTACTACACATTTCAGTATTCACTTACATTATATTAAGCCATATAAATCTTAATAGCCTTTAATAAATACAATTCAAAATAACAGCTTTTATAAAAAACATAAATATTTTATAACTTTAATAAATGACATTACTGTAATGTCACATTTGATTAATTTTAGGACCTCTTTGAGCTTTCTGGCCGTTACTTACACCTTGCATATAGACTTTAATCATGCATGTTTTTTGTTTGTTAGTTTATTTATGTTAATGAATCCAGGCTTTTATGACCTCTTATGATGAGTTACTTTATAATGAATCAAATGAGTCTGTGTGTCATTTTTCTCCTTCTCTGTCGAGTTCCTCCCTGGTGTGAAGATGAATGGGTGGAGGGTTCTGTGCTGGCCTGGGATTGGAGCTTGGCCTTTAGCACGGGTGGGCACTGAGGGAGGGCTTGAGGATTAATGGAAGATGCCCACTGGTGCTCATTGTGTCCGTCTGCTCGATGGCTCCTCTGCAATCTGCTCTGGGGTCACAAAGCCACATACTGTAGATATCCAACAGAAGCAGAGAGGGTTAGGGTGGGGTTGTGTAGTAGGGATTGTGGAAGAATAAATCAACTCTGCTTACTTAGAAAAGACAGATGAAAAGCTCAAACTATAAGTCTTTTTTTTTTTTTTTTTTAACATTTTTTTTTAACCTTTTTATGCTTTCCAAGACTGCATTTATTTGATATTGTAAAAACAGTAGTATTATGAAATATTTACATTTTAAATGAATATTTTTTCAGTTTTAATATATTTTAAAATGTAATCCTGTGGTGGCAAAGCTGCATTTTCAGCAGCTATTACTCTAGTTTTCAGTGTCACAGAATTCTGTTTTCAGAAACCATTTTAATATACTGATTTGGTGCTAAATAAAAAAAGCATCCTATTATCATTGCTGACAGTTGTGCTGCCTAATATTTTTTGTGGATACATTTCTTTTAATGATTTTCTGATTAATAGACAGTTCAAAAAATCATAATTTATTTAAAATAGAAATATTTTGTAACATTATAAATGTCTTTACTGTCACTTTTGATTTAAGTTTAATGCATCACTGCTGAATAAAAGCATTTCTTTCTTTAAAAAATATATTTTTTATTTATTTACGCTGCCACTCAAATGTTTTTGGACAGTAAGATTTTTATGTTTTTAAAGAAGTCTCTTCTCACCAAGCCTGCATTTACTTGATACAAAATACAGCAAAAGCAATAAAATTGTGAAATATGTTTACTATTTTAAATAACTATTTTCTATTTGAATATATTTTAAAATGTAATTTATTCCTGTGTTCAAAACTACATTTTTAAGCATCATTACTCCAGTCTTCAGTGTCACATGATCCTTCAGATTTTTTCAGGATTCTTTGAATAGAAAGGTTCAAAGATCAGCCGTTATCTGAAATAAAAAGCTATTCCATGCAATACGCTATACCATGCAAAAGCTTGGAGTCAGTATATATATATATTTATTTATTTATTTGTGTGTGTGTGTGTGTGTGTGTGTGTGTAAGAAATAATAGAAATTAATACCTTTATTTAGCAAGAGTGCATTAAATTGATCAAAAGTGGTGAGAAAAACATTTACAATGTTACAAAAGATTTCTGTTTTAGATAATTGCTGTTCTTTCAATTCATCAAAAAATTCTACTCAGCTGTTTTCAACATAATAATAATAATAAAAATTTTTTGAACAGCGAATCAGAATATTAGAATGATTTCTGAAGGATCATGTGACTGGAAATAGTAATTTTGTGGAAAATTCAGCTTGCTCACAGGAAATAAATTAATATTTAAAATATTTAAATAGAAAACAGTTATTTTAAATAGTAAAAATAGTTACAAATTTTACTGTTTTGCTGTATTTTGGATCAAATAAACAAATAAAACTTTTGACTGGAAGTGTATTTATTTGACTAATTCGTTGGACTGATTTAAATAATCTAGGAGGCTGAGAGCTTTTTTAACCAACTAATTAAAAACTAGGAAAAAAGCCTCTTTTTTATTATTTGTTTTTGCATTAGTCTAGCAAAGGCGTAAAAGATTTCTTATTTATTAGGTTTGTAATATTTTTGATATTAATGTATCCTAGCCCTTCCCCTTCAGACTGCAAACTCAGGAAAATATAATAAATCAAATAACATAAAATCCATTTTATTCACTATGGTGCTGTATGTTCAGTCCAACTTCTATAGACTCAAACTTCCAAATTCTCCTTGACTGCTAAAGTTCTAATCGTCTTTTCTGGTTAAGCAGTCTCGCTCTAAACTTTCAGTTCAGATAAGTGAGATGGAGGTCAATGTGTCAGCCAGCCATTGTCTGGCAGATAATGTTGTGGCTGTCTGCCCAAAAACTGCCTCTGATGGATGGACCTTGATAATGTGATGGCTGCACCAGTTGGCCGGGGAACAACGAGAGATAGATGAGCAAATGTTTGAACTGTAGGTTGTCTGTAAAGGGAGTGGAGAGCTTCAGTGCAGCCCTAACATCTGGCTGGAGGTGACCCAGACCATAAATTTAAGTGCTGAAAGACTGTTTACCAAGTAGAGGATCTTCAAGGTAGCTTTATAAAATATGTTCCTGCCTGACCCAGTGCCAAAGGCACATACAAACGCCATGATCAGGGATTTGGATGAGTTCATTAATCTTAGGATAAAAAGTAATATAAGTAATATAAAGTAATATAAGTAATATAAAGATTAATATAAGTGCCTTCTTTTGTATGTTAGCATTAAGGTTAGACATTAATCACCAGCACTGAATAAGAGGGAGAGACATCCAAGCGAAAACTGCAAAAAGGAGCCTGATGCAGTACAGGAATAGTTCACCTAAGAATTAAAATTTGCTGACATATATGTAGATGAGATGTAGATGAGTTTCTTCATCAAAACAGTTTTGGAGAAATTAAACATTACATCATTTGCTCACCAATGGATCCTCTGCAGTGAATGGGTGCCGTCAGAATGAGAGTCCAAACAGTAATCCACAATTATACTGCTTCTGGCCAAAATACAAGTCCTTAATCTGTAATAAAACTTCCTCCAGTTAATTTATGGACTTTTGATTAGCTGTTTTGACTCTCCTCCTGACAGCACCCATTCACTCTGTTGGTAAGCATTTGATGCAGTGCAAATCTGTTTTCTCCAAAACCTTCAAACTCTCTGTTCCTCTTTGGTGGAATGACCTGCCAACCTCCCTCCAAACTGCTGAGACCACAATTCACAAATACTGACGTTTAATTATGTGTTTAATTTTAGGGCCTTTCCTCACCCCTACATCACAGTGCTGGAAAACCGTCCTGACTGCTGGCCTGCTCTGCTCCAGGAAATTGATGACTTCCTTCAGCTGGCTACAGACAAGTATGAACTCTGATTCAAGTTCATTATCAACCTCAACCAAGTGCTATATAAAATGTGCATCCTTTACTCTTGATGCTTCCAGAGATGTGTAATTACAGGACAGATTGAATTTGATGAGTGCAATTTCAGATGGAATTGTGTCTATTTTTTTTTTTTTTTCAGAGATGAGCCAGTATATGTGAAAATGTTGGTACCGTTCCTTCGGTACCTGTACTGCGAGCCGCAGAGGTTGTCAGAAAATGCTCTGCTCAGACACAGCCTTCTCAGGGTCCTGCTCCAGCCGCGAGGGGGTCCTGAGGCTGACAGCCCGCAGGAAATGGGGGCTTCTGGCACAGGGGTGGTCCGTGAGCTGATTCGCAGCCTCTTTGACCTGCTTCCATACATGCTGGTAAGTTGGTAGATGATTTCTGAAGTGCTGAGCTGAAGTAGCTCCATAGCCCTGTGTGGCTTTGTCCCATAACATGTTTCAACTGAAGGTTCAAATTATTAATCGCCATACTTTAAAAATCTTAAGCAGCACAATTTTAACTGTGATAATAATAAAGCAAAACAATTTTGAACAGCAAATCAGCATGTTAGAATGATTTCTGAAGGAGTAATGATGGTCACAATTCAGCTGTGCATCACAGGAATAAACTACATTGTAAAACTAGATGAGTGAAGTTTGAGAACAGTCTTTAGTCTGAATGTTTGAAGTAGTCGTAAAAGCTTACCCTGCTGAAAAAAACAATAGAACATCACAGAAAATTCTAAGGGTTCACTACAAATACCATTACAAACATTACAAACCATTAACTTTTAACCATTAAAACCATTAACAGTGATTCCCCTAGGATTCCAGGTTTGGGGGTTTACATTATAAACCGTACGGTACATTACTCTCTGTGTAATAACAAAAACATTTATTTCAGTGAAAAAATGAGCAAAAAAATCTCAATTTCAACATTTTGATCAATAGGGCCCTACAATCTTTTCTTTTCTTTTTTTTTTTTCAGAAATTCTTGTGTTTTAATTTTTCTGATAATCAAATACAGGCATTAAATATTTATTTTTAATGAAATTAAATTAATTAAATTAAACCTTTTTATTTGTTGCCAAACAAGAGTTTTTCTGTTATTTCTGTTATTATTATAATTTCTGCATTTAACGGTTTAATTAAATTTGCCAGAAATAGGAATATTTAAACACCTACATTATACTGTACAAAAGTAATACAAGATTAAAACATTTCTGTTACATGTTAAACCGTACTTTTATTTTGACAGTTTGCCGGTTAGTTTTTGTGTACATACTACGGTATGATGCTAATTTTCTCAAATGAAACGGTAAAATTTACATGAAGTGACTCTCACAGCAGTTCTGGAGATTAAGTTCATGCGTTTATGTCGTCATAATGAGAGGCAGAGGCCGAAAATAACCGCGAGTCACGTGTGCTTCATTATTTGTGTAGTAAACAAAGCCGCGTCTCCGCCATTCATTCATACAGAGCCAAGCGGAACATGGAGGAATCATATTTAAACCGTCTTGTTGCGTTTTAATATTCACAGACACTAGTCTATATCGCGATTCGAATTAAGTGAGAGACCTACTTTTGAATTATTAAACCAAAAATTGACGAATTCTGCGGCATCCCGCGCTATAGAGTAAATTCTGTTTTTATGAATGGACTCCGCGATCCCGTCCGCGTTTTAGCGGAGGAGAAATTGTAGACGCGTGACCACGTAACGTTAGAGACAGAAATGACATGCCGTTGTGTAAATAAGATAAATAACATAAGGATATTTCGTTTTTTAAATAAAAGAACAAGGTATAGACCTGTTCTATAGGAAAGGTAAACTTAAATGACCTCTGTTGTGATCTGGCGCTATATAGAAAATAAAGTTTAGATGACCTTAAAGGGGGGCGGCGGCTGCCGTTGGGGGGGCGGGCCGCCCCCCAAATATAATGGTAGGGGAAACACTGATTAAGAAATGGTTCTCTGTAGTGTGTTTTGGGACATATTCCATTATGATTTATTGGTTTTAACAAGCCACTAAGAGAAGGTGACCAGTTACCAGTAGAGACCAACATGGTCCATTACAGTTTCCATTAAAACCAATACAAGTCCCATTATAACCATTAAAAAGCATTGCAAATTTTGTGATTGGTGTCTATTGTTTTTTTCAGCAGCATAGGCTGGTTTTATGTTTTCCATGCTGAAAAAAAACAGCTAAGGCTGGTTGGCTGGTTTTAGCTGGTTTGAGCTGGAAGTAGCTGGTTTTAGCTGGTCTCCCAGCCTGACCAGCTATGACCAGCTAAGACCAGCCTGGATGACCAGCTAAAACCAGCCAACCAGCTTAGGCTGTTTTTAGCTGTTTTTTTTTTCAGCAGGGTTATATGTAGAGAGTTGTTAAGCTTTACTAGAGCAATAGACAACTTAAATGCAACATAAGTCTCACTGATTTGGGTTTTTTTGTGGTTTTGATAGTCTGGTTTATGAAAACTGTAAGTCTGAACAATAAGAATAGATATAGCACACCAAGTCAGACCAGTCTGAAGGTCTGTCCCAAGATTGGTGGTTGTAGCTTTAAAACCCTAGGAAGAAATTTGTACATTTTGGCTCAGAAGAAGAATAATAAGCTTAAATAGTGAATCACCCTGCTGAAAAAAAAACAGCTAAAAGCTGGTTGGCTGGTCTTAGTTGGTTTAAGCTGGAAGTAGCTGGTTTTAGCTGGTCTCCTAGTCTGACCAGCTAAGACAAGCCTGACCAGCTAACGAAGTGGCCAAAATATCCATTCAAACATTTTTATCACACTCTGTTTACACACTAAACCCATTTTGCAATTAATGTGTCCTCATCTTGTGACCCATCAGGTGGACAGTGTAACAGCAGTGGTCGAGTTCAGCTCATTTGCTGAATCTCTGACGTCGGCTCTGCTCGCCAATCCAGGCTTCTGGAGGAAGGAATTGACCCAGCTGGCTCTTCAGCTCCTATGTGCCTGTCAGCTCAGTGTTCATCTAGGAGGAGAACTAATGTCTCTCCTTCACACACTCCATCAGATAATACCTGCACATGCAGAGGTGAATGCACAATTACTGTGTTATTTTCTGCATCGTGTTATACATATTACTTATTCCTCTATTCAAATCATTCCTGTTTAATTGCAGTCATTCAGATTAAAAATGCATTATTTTCAAAGCGAAAATTAGTATCATTTTAGCGTTACTCCAGTTGCACTCTCAGTGTGATCTCAACAAATCTTCTCCTCTCATCTTTCTAATGGCTCTGTTTGCACAACGTTTTCTAGCTTCAAGCAATTTGCATTCTGCTTTCCCTCGGAGGCTCCATATGTGTCAAACCGTTTGTCTGATTGTGCTCTATCTAACTGTAGGAACTCCCGCCTGAGCAAGTGATCATGGGAATCTCTCTGCTACTGCTAAGCGCCTCCACCTCTCAACAAACCGCCCTCCTAGAGCTCGGTAAAGCCCCTCTTGCTATTCCAACTGCATCATATTAACACAGCTAGCTTAGTTTCCACAGAAAATTGTGAAAATACAGGGAGTTTTTGCACAGAAATTGTATTTTTGTTACTTGTTCTTGCTGAGTTTCATGCTGATTGTAACATATACAAATAGAATGTTTATTATTGTGAAGCTGTTGTAAAACAATCTGTTATTTAAAGTTCTATTTAAATATACAGTAGGTGACTTGGCTTGATCCTAACACGATGGCAACAAATCTAGTTTAAAATGAGCTGTGAACTATAACTTGTTTTTTTTTTTTCCATTTCTGCTAGCTGTAAAGATTGTCCCTCCTGAGGTTCCACCTCCTTGGGGAGCGTCTTTGCTGGTGATGCCCTTGTTACAGGTGCTGTCCTGCTCCAGTCTCATGGAGGCCCTGACAGACACACAAACACACACAAAGAACCTTAAACTGGCCAATTCACTGTTGCACACAGTTCAAAGAGAGCCCTCAGATCGAAAAGAGGTACCATTAATAATCATACACCCATTCAAAGAAGATTTTCAAAGTAATGTGTGACATTTGGCATTTGCCTCTACAGGACTCCACACAGCTGAGTCTGCCTCTCAGCACTTGGTACAGTGAGCTTCAAATGGCTACCAGCGTCCTACATCGAATTTCCATAGACTCCATGTCTTCTGTGGAATGGCTTTACTCCCTGCAGTCATCACTCTCTGTCTGTGAACACGTCCCAGATACGGTTTGTCTCTTGGTGTCCCATGTTATCGTCAGCAGTCACGGGGATCTCTGCAGGTTAGCGCTGGACGCTGCCGCTGCCGTCGCCGAGGCTGATCCTGCTAAGGTAAATTTTGCATCTTAGTGTTTAGTTTTGTTAGTCTGCTGTACTACAGTTCTGTATTACTTAGTAGGAGATGGTGTAGCCTAGCGGTTAATGCTTCAGGCTGGTAAAGATAAAGTTTAGGTGTTCAAAATCTTTAATTTATTCACTAATGAGTTCACAAGAAAAACATATAAAGATCCACTGAAGTGCTTTGAAACACGCAGCATTATTCTATGTATTGACGTAACTTCAACTGAAACAGGAAGACAGGGTGGGACATATCCAGCAGTCCCGCCCCCTTTCTTACATAGCCAGTAGCGTTTCGTTTATATCACAGCTTAGACCAGAGCCGTTGAGCTGTGTAAAGCCGTATTTGACAGCTTATGACAGCCACAATCTCATCAATATCACATTATCAACATATAAAGTAGCATTCTCAATTCAAATGGGTCCAGTATGTTTTGTGGTCTGCTGTAACTGCTGTAATCCTGTGATGCAAAGCTGAATTTTCATCAGCTGTTACTCCAGTCTTAAGTGTCACATGATCCTTCAGAAATCATTCTAATATGCTGATTTATTATCAATGTTGAAATGTTGCCAAATATTTTTTTGGAACCTGTGATACTTTTTTTCAGGATCCTTTGATTAATAAAAGGTTAAAAAGAACAGCATTTATTTTAAAATAGAAAGGTTTTTTTAACAATATACACTGCTGTTCAAAAGTTTGGGGTCAGTACATTTTTTTTCTTTTTTTTTTTTTTAAAGAAATTACGAGAAATAATGCTTTCACCAAGGATGTGTTAAATTAATAAAAAGTGATAGCACAGATTTACATTGTCAGAAAAAAATATATTTTGAATAAATGCTGTTCTTTTAAGTTGTTATTCAACAAAGAATCCTGAAAAAAAAAAAATCACAGGTTCCAAAAAAAAATATTTGGCAGCACAACTGTTTCCAGCATTCTAAATCTAATACTAAATCAGCATGTTAGAATGATTTCTGAAGGATCATGTGGAGTAACAGCTGATGAAAAAATCAGCTTTGCATCATAGGAATATATATATATATATATATATATATATATATATATATATATATATATACATATATATTTTTTTAAGTATATTAAAATAAAAACCATTATTCTATATTGTAATAACATTTTGCAATATTACTGTTTTTTGAACAAATAAATGCAGCATTGATGAGCATAAGAGACTTCTTTAAAAAACATGACAAGTCTTACTGATCCCAAACTTTTGAGCAGCAGTGTATATATGTGTATATATTTATATATGTATATAGAAGAAATGTTTTCTGACCACCAGATCAGAATATTGGAAGAATATCAAAATGAAGATTGGTGTAATCATGCTAAAAATTCAGCTTTGCATGACAGGAATAATTTACATTTTTAATTATTTTAAAATAGACAACAGTTATTTTTAATTTTAATAATATTTCAATATAACAAATAAATAAATATTGTATTTTTCAATATAATTGAAATTAACATAAGAGATTTCTTTAAAAAAAACACTTACAAAATCCTACCAGCTCCAAACTACCAAATGGTAGTGTATATAATACGTTATATATATTATATATTCAGTATTATTGTGGCAATGGAGGCAAAGATTTTCCTCCATGGGAAAAAAATGAAATACGAGTTTGGAACGACATAAGGGTGAGCCAGTGATGACAATTTTTTCCCTTTAACCATAGTTTGCTCCAGGAGGTTTGTCAGTTTAATATGCGACAGTATTGTGGAGTTATGGAAACAAATTAGACAAAATAGACATACTTTACTCCAGACAAAATTCACAGAGATTTTTCAAAAACCGATGTACAAAACTGTTTTCATGCTCTGTCATTTTTGATTGGCCTCCATGTGGCATTCAAGACTGTAAAGGATTTTCACAAAACATAAAGGCTTTATAACAGTTCTCTAAGCTGTAATGATGAAAACCACAGTCCTTAGACATTTTCCTTTTACACATTAAGAGCACCACATTGTTCCTTGAACGACAGACATTAAAAAAAAATAGCACAATTGGAAAAACAATTTTCCCCTCATCTTACGCTTTCATTTCTATCCATTATCCAGATGTCAGTGTTACTAGGCAACATGTGCAGCCTTAGAAACTGGAGCAGTAATTACTTTAGCTAAATGCTAAATGAAGGTGTATCATGGTACAGTAGACCTGTACTCCCCACTTACATTCATTACAGAATGCCTCAGGGCTCTCGTGGACAGAAAGTCACTGAGACCAGAACGACTGGCAGGCATGAACATGGCAAGTGTGTGACCTGAGGGAGGATGTGCGGCCCTGCAGGACTGCTGTAATCACACTAACAGGAAGATATTCAAGGAGGCTGTAGCACAGAGGAATATGCATCATCTGTCACTGGCTCTATGCCCTTATTAGAGGCCTTGGCTGGATGTTGAGATTCACTCTCTGCTGCTTTCCGATTAGGGCTGGGTGATTTATTGAATGCTCTCAATATATTCACAGTGATTCTGCTGGTGATTAAAATCATTGTGTTGATATTATGATGTGATGTGCTTTATATTTGACCATTAAAGGAGAAGTCCACTTTCAAAGCAAAGATTCACATACAATGTACTTACCCCATTGTCATCCAGGATGTTCATGTCTTTCTTTCTTCAAGCGTAAAGAAAACATTTCAGCATTTTTCTTCATATAATGGACTGGTATGGTGCCCCGATTTTGAACTTCCAAAATGCGGCTTCAAACGATCCCAATGCAATTGTAAATGATCCCAGCCGAGGAAGAAGGGTCTCATCTAGCGAAACAATTTGGTTATTTTCATAAAAAACAATAGAATTTAAATACTTTTTATTCTCAAACGCTCGTCTTGCCTTGCTCTTGTTGAACTCTGTGTATTCTGACTCAAGACAGTTAGGGTATGTCGAAAATCTCCAATCGTATTTTTTCCCTCAACTTCAAAAATCCTTTCAAAATCATCCTACATCACTGCAGAAGTACCGACCCAGTCTTTGCAAAGTGAACATACAAAGAAGATCAAACACCCTTAACGAAAAAGGTAAAACAGCAATATAGGACGATTTTGAAGTTGAGGGAGAAGATGAAATGGGAGTTTTTCGACATACAACTGTCATGAACGGAACAAAAACATTTTAGGAAGAGTGAGACAAGCGTTTGACATTAAAAAGTATATAAATTGTATTATTTTTATGAAAATAAACAATCGCTACACTACATATAACCCCACTTTCTCGGCTGGGATCGTTTATAACCTCATTTGAGATCATTTGAAGCCGTAATTAAACTGCATTTTGGAAGTTCAAACTCAGGGCACCATATCAGTCCATTATATAAAGAAAAATGCAGAAATGTTTTCCTCAAAAAACAGTTGAGTTTTACCATTTTCGAATCCATTCAGCTGATCGTAGGGTCTGGCGGTAGCACTTTTAGCATAGCTTAGCATAAGTAATTGAATCCGATAAGACTGTTAGCATCTCGCTCAAAAATGACCAAAGAGTTTAGATTTTTTTTTAATATTTAAACTTTGACTCTTCTGCAGTTACATTGTGTACAAAGATGGACGAAAAATGAAAAGTGGCGAATTTTCTAGATCAATATGTCTAGGAACTATACTCTCATTATACTCTACACTAAGTTTGTGTAGATGCAAAATTGACGGCTGCGTGACATCATTGCACCTGCCGCACCCATGGTAGGGCAGCAAAGTTCCTTGATTATTACGGCCAAATGTGAGTATAGTTCCTAGCCGTATCAGCCTAGAAAATCACAACTTTTCCCTTATACTCTTTTCTGCTGTAAGTGAAGCTGGATCATGAATGATTCGCGCGAACATAGACGGATATATGTAGATTGGGAGTCACATTCCCTTCACAAACAAATGTAATCCACTGCATTTTCAGCGGCTCAGATGTCGGGAGTAAATGACGACCACTATGTTCATTATTACATCCAGCAACAAAACACCTCAATCGCTAACTTGCATCCCTGCTCCGGCATCAAAACAATGGAGGTTACTGGACTGTTACAGCTGGTCTGAGGTAAGACGCTCATGTCAATCAACTATGGTGGGAGCGGCCTCTGTGGTTGTGACGCCACACTGACAGGCATCTGAGAACGGCTCGATTTAAAAAAAGAGGATATTATTTTTACAGATTAAATAAAAACCACTGCATGGATTTTTATCATTATAGGGTAGATTTGTACATACACTGCCAACACACATTAATGTTCAAACAACATGAAAAAGTGAACTTAGCATCCGATGACCCCTTTAAATAGGAAAAATATCGTCATTATATATGGTCGTTTTTGAGCGAGATGCTATCGTTCTAATCGGATTCAATGATCTATGCTAAGCTATGCTAAAAGTGCTACCGCCAGACCCGGAGATCGGATGAATGGATTCGAAAACTATAAAACTCAACAGTTTAACTCTAGAGGAGTTGGGCAATGAGCCTGTTTTCAAAAAAGTGTAGTGTTCCTTTAAGTTAACTAGAAAACATGTCATTAGAGCTTTCTTTCATCCCCATTCATTAAACCTGTTAATTGTCTTGCTCTGTGGGTCAGAGGTTATGCTGGTTTCAGAGGGCTGAGGGGTTAATCTCCAATTAGAGGTTAGAACAACTGCCATGGTGTTCTTTCTCTAAGGGTTAAAAATCTTCTCAAGAGAGCAAAAGATCTGGTATTCCTGGTTAGTGAGGGTCTATTAGCGAAAGTCTTGTCTGGGGAATTGTTTTACAAATCCTAAAGATAAATTACGAAAGATAGTATATTTTACGTGATGTTTTTTAAAACCCTCTTAACACATTTATTAGCCTTCTTAGAAACACTTTACTTGAATCCTGTGTGCAATGCTTGATCTAATTGGCCACACTAATGTAGGAGTTCTTTCTGGCGACAAGAGAAATATTGCATAATCAAACCTTATTAAGGCTATTAAAACGAAGCACTATTGAGCGTATTGCTACACCTTCGGTTTGCAACTGGGGGAATACCAATAAACCCTTGCATTTTAATTATGTAAATGTTTCTTGTTAAAAGCATGGTAACTTTTGGAGATGTGTAAATATATTTTTTTTAATTAATACGGTTTTTATTTCTGTATAATGTAGTTCTCTAGTTGGTGAATAATTGCTTGTTTATGATTTGTGTTTTTGTCCCGTTTATTTCAAGCTCTCTTCTTAAGCGACATTGTATTTTGTGCAGATTTCAAGGCATTAACAACTGCTGTGGCAAATAAGGTTTATACCTTACATTCAGTCCCACATTTTAAGGTTCAGTTTTTTTAAGGTTTAACTGCACCTCTGAATCACAGATGAACCATAATAATTTCAGTTAATTTTTGATTGAAAGCTAATTCAAAAAATATATATATATATATATATATATATAATAGTTATATATATAATAATATATATATATATAATTTTTTTTTTTTTTTGTAATTCTGTAGTGGATTTTTGTAATTTTGAATAGTTTTTTAAAATGTTTTTTTAAATAATGTTTTTTTTTAGTAATGTGAATGTTTAATCATTTTTGAATAATTCAAATATTTATTAATATTTTAATTGCATCTCTGAATCATAGATGGACAATAGTAGTTTCAGTTAATATTGTAATGAAATCTAATTCAAAATATTAATGAAAACTATTTAATTTAAATTAAAAATTATTTAAAAATTAATATATATATATATATTTATATATAATTTTTTTATTTTTTTTATTTTAGTAATTCTGTTGTGCATTTTTGTAGTTTTGTTCAGTACCAACTAAATTTGGGAACTAGCCGAAATAAAATTATATAATGTGTAAAAGTTTTTGTTTATTTTTTTAAGTAAGTATTTTTTATGGTTTTAATTTGAATTAATGAAAATAACCTTGCTTGCAACAGCTTAACATTACTGAAATTGTAAAGTTCATTCATGTGAACATAAGTTTTCAGAATGAATATATTCTCACAATATTTTATTTATTTGAGGGATTCATTTTTGTATTTATTACATATTTTTTATATGTTGATTATTTTATTTTATTTTTATTTTATTTTATTTTTTTTTTTTTTGCTGACATTCATATCTGTTTGGTAAACGGTTTGACTGTTTGAATAGCCTTTACATAGTGGAAGTAGATGCTAAATGTTTTTTTACAGTCAATAATAGTTAGGTTTTCCATTGTGAGTATAGTGTCTTGAACCAACAGGCATTGGTCAGAGTCTCTGGCTAGGTCTGAGCCTCAAGGGATCTAAACTTGATATGTATCTAGGTCTTGGAGGATGTGGTTTTGAATTAATCTCTGACACAGGTGCCTCCAGAAGACTTTCAAATGAAGCCCAGGATGAGTTTGAGTTTTGTTGGTTACTCATTTATGCATAACGTTGGCTTTGTGGGAACGTGAGCCGTTTTTTCCCAGAGCAAAAGACTCCGATATAAACCAGCAGACCCCTTTAGTCACCGCAAAGCATTTCGTTTGATGCCAAAAACATGAAACGAATTAGCAAAGCAGCTCTTGGGTATGTACTCATGATTTGAGGGCATAATCCTCAATTCAGGTAGAGAAGGTTTTCAGGTCCTTCACATGGTCCGCAGGTTTTCACTAGTTTGTCACTGTTAACTGTAGCCCCTCAGTTTCTCCTGAAGTCAAACATACCTTTCATTTTTTATTTTGCTTGAGCTGTTGAAACACTGGCCTTGGGCCAGTCTTTTAGTATTATAGGAGCTTCTCGAGCAGTGTTTATGCTACAGAAAACAGCTTGAGAAAATAAAGAAAGAGAGAAACAGGGTGTTAGTCAGACGGTTGGAGAGGATTGCAGCAACTGTTGGAATGAACTTCAAAGCCGAGGGCTCTTTGGCGTTCCTCGCCCGCTGCATGAGATGGATAACTTGTGACAGTCTTGCTTGGTTTAACTCGAATGAGGTGGGTGAGAAGAATAAGAATTTGCCCTCCCACCCCTCCTCCATCAGCCCCTCGCTGCGATGAGCATGTCTCGTTACGTTATTGGCTCCGGCAGTTCTTTGGTAACCAGTCATGAGTGATTTTCCTGATTATCTGTTGTTTTAGCCTCTTTATTTTCTGAACTTAGAAGCCTGTATTTCTTTGTACGTGGCTGATATGGCCCGTCTTTTTAATTTTTCTGAAGTTTTTCTTGCTTTCTTCCTTATTTGCTTGATTTCTGGAACAGCTCACTGTTCACAATGCGCAAAATATAGGAAGAAAATTCTGAATACTGAACTGGGGGTGAGGGGTTTATATAAATGTATCTCTGATGAGAACAGGCTACACTGTAAGAGGAAAAAAAATGTAAAATTTACGGTAAAAAAAAAAGTGCAGTAGCAGGGTAATTCTATGCAACCAACCTTACCAAGAAAGTTTTTACCAAAGGTTTTTACTATACTGATACCACAGATATATAGCAGGATAACTTACAGTTAACCATTTAATAGGTTTTTACAGTATCATATTTGCAGTTTTTTACTGTTAAATTTGCGGTCATTTTGTATCTTTAGAAAAGTTTACATGGTATTTTCTTAGTATTTAAACAAACAGCGCTGCTTTGTTTACAGCGGTAACCAAGGAAACACTGTATCGCTGCTGTTCCATAAGCGCCACCTGCTGTCAGAGAGTGACAGCATCAGCATTTCATTCAGCCAATTTGCTGTTTTTGTAGCATAATATCAAATAGCTAAGATCAGACCATTCAAATTTAGAAGTTCTACTCATTCTATATGAAGCATGTTTGGATCCAAGCATGCAGTGGTTCTGCAACTGTTTCATGCATTCTGAATCATATAACGACACAGGCAGTTTTTCTGGTCAAACTACCCAAGCACTGCAGTTGAGGTCAAAAGTTTATATCCCCCTTTCAGAATCATAAAAATTTTTAATTATTTTACCCAAATATAAGGGATCATGCAAAATGCATGTTATTATTAATTTATTACTGACCTGAATAAGATATTTTACATAAATGACGTTAACATATAGTCCACAAGAGAAAATAATAGTTGAATCCTGCTGTTCTTCAGAAAAATCTTTCAGGTCCCACAAATTCTTTGGTTTTTCAGCATTTTTGTGTATTTGAACCCTTTCCAACATTGACTGTGTGAATTTTTAGATCCATTTTTTTACACTGAGGACAACTGAGGGACTCATATGCAACTATTACAGAAGTTTCAAATGCTCACTGATGCTTCAGAAGGAAACATGATGCATTAAGAGCCAAGAGTGAAAACTTTTTGAATTGGAAGATCAGGGTAAATTTACTTCTGTAGCCTCTGAAGAGCAATACTAAATGAAAAAATATGATATTTAGGCAAAATAAGAAAAATGTACGCATGAACGTTTTAAAAGTTTTCACCCCTCGGCTCTTAATGCATGGTTTTCCTTCCGTCTTATTTTGGTAAAATAATTAACATTTTTAATTATTCTGAAAGGGGATGTAAACTTCGGACCTCAACTGTATTCTATCACCATCATTTTTTTCCAAACCTGTATCATGTTCTTTCTTTTGTGTAATGAGAAGATGTTTTGAGGAATGTTTCAGTGTTGTTGTTTATATAATGAAAGTCTCTGGGGTCCAGTGTTGTTTCTTGGATAAAAACTGAATATTCTTCAAAATATCCTTTTCTTCTGTTATTCTGAAGAAATGAAAGTACCTGTGGTTTGGAACGACATGAGGATGGTTACTTGCTTTGCTTTTGTACTTTCTCTATTGCTTGATTGTTGTCATATCCCCTATCTCTTTCTTTCAGTTTGTAGTTTTAATATAGTGGTTTTCAAGAGCATTTGTCCTACGTGCTTTCATTTTTAATTAAATTCTTTGTAGAGCTCTTTGAAAGGATTGGAAGTTAAGAATGCCCTGTGAGCGACTGATGATGATTCATTTAATTTCTGTCAGCTTAATGAAAATAAAACTGAGATGATTATGTTTGGCTAAGTTTCTACTGCTGGCAATCAACTATAGGTCCTGTAACAGCAGTGTCTTGACCCCATTTTTAATTTTTAAAATTTACAGTCACTAAACAGCTCATATATTTTTGCTGTACCCTCGCAGTTTTTTGCATGATTACTCATGCATTCATTACATTTCTGTCTCTTACACTCACCAAGCCTGCATTTGTTTGATTAAAAATCAATAAAGACAGTAATTTTGTCAAATATTATTACTATTTAATATACAGTTTTCTATTTTTATACATTTTAAAATATAATATATTCCTGTGATGGCAAAGCTGAATTTTCAGCATCATTACTCCAGTCTTCAGTGTCACATGGTCCTACATTTAAATATCATAATTTCATTAACTAATATAATGTTAAAGAAGTCCACTTACAGAACAAAAATAATAAAGATAATTTACTCACCCCCTTGTCATCCACGATGTTCATGTCTTTCTTTCTTCAGTCGTAAAGAAATTGTTTTTTGAAGAAAACATTACAGGATTTTTCTCCATATAATGGACTGATATGGCGCCCTGAGTTTGAACTTCCAAAATGCAGTTTAAATGCTGCTTCAAACAGTCCCAAATGAGGTTGTAAATGATCCCAGCCAAGGAAGAAGGGTCTTATCTAGCAAAACGATCGTTTATTTTCATAAAAATAATACAATTTATATGCTACTTAATCTCAAATGCTCGTCTTGTCTTGCTCTGCTTGAACTCTGTGTATTCTGCCTCAAGACAGTTAGCATATGTCGAAAAACTCCAATCGTATTTTCTCCCTCAACTTCCAAAATGATTTCAAAATCATCCTACATCCCTGCAGAAGTACCAACTCAGTCTATGCAAAGTGAACATACAAAGAAGATCAAACACCCTTAACAAAAAAGGTAAAACAGCGATATAGGACGATTTTGAAGTTGAGGGAGAACATGAGATGGGAGTTTTTCGGCATACCCTAACTGTCATGAACCGGAAAAAAAACAGAGACAGTTCAGGCAGAGTAAGAGAAGACGAGCGTTTGAGATTAAAAAGTATATCAATTTTATTATTTTTATGAAAATAACTGATCGTTTCGCTAGATAAGACCCTTCTTCCTTGGCTGGAATCGTTTATAACCGCATTTGGGATCGTTTAAAGCCGCATTTAAACTGCATTTTGGAAGTTCAAACTCGGGGCACCATAGAAGTCCATTATATGGAGAAAAATGCTGAAATGTTTTCTTCAAAAAACATAATTTCTTTACAACTGAAGAAAGAAAGACATGAACATCTTGGATGACATGGGTTGAGTACATCATCTGTAAATCTTTGTTCTGGAAGTGGACTTCTCCTTTAATATACCAACCTATTGGAAGTACTGAAATCTGTTTTGTACCTTTGTAATACACTGATAACCACCAAAAGCAGGTGGTGATGAGAGCGTCACATGATGAACCAAAGCTCATCACAAGCAGTATTTTAAATACTATCATATGTGACCCTGGACCACAAAACCAGTCATAAGGGTCAATTTTTTGAAATTGAGATTTAGACATCATCTGAAAGCTGAATAAATATGCTTTCCATTGATGTATGGTTTGTTAGAACAGAACAATATTTGGCCGAGATACAACTATGTCAACATATGGAATCTGAGGGTGCAAAAAAATCTAAATATTGAGAAAATCACCTTTTAAAGTTGTCCAAATGAAGCACTTAGCAATGCATATTACTAATCAAAAATTAAGTTTTGATATATTTACAATAGGTATTTTCATGGAACATGTTCTTTACCTAATTTCCTAATGATTTTTGGCATAAAAGAAAAATCAATAATTTTGACCCATACAATATATTTTTGGCTATTGCTACAAATATACCCCAGCGAATTAAGACTGGTTTTGTGGTCCAGGGTCACATATATAGAAGGTGCACAGTGTCATTCACACAAACACTAAACACCATTATGGTAACACACATGAAACTGAAATAATACAATAAATATTAATTTAACAACATTAGATGTAACATACAACCCTAATGTACACAACTGAAACAGTTATTTCAATGAAAAAACATCAAATGTGAAATGTAACGCAGGGAATTCTGGGAATGTCATTTTACACTTCTTTTTCCACTTCCAAAAATGGTATACTACCGTAAAATTGCATGTAATGTCCAATACCGTTTTTCACCATATATAGTTGGGAAACTTACCGTTAACCAATTAATAGGTTTTTACTGTATCATGTTTAGTCTTTTAAAATCAGGGTAATTTTTACAGTGTATATCTGACCTTCTCTAAACTCCAGCAGTTCAGAATGTGGAAGCTATGCTTCTATATTGACTGACCAATGCTAAAAGATCCCATCACTCCTGTACTGACCTCACTGCACTGGCTACCAGGAAGTTTTGAATTGATTTTACAATGCTATTCATTTTTAAGCCCCTGCATGGACTTGCTCCACAGTATCAGTAATCTCCTCCACCCGTACTCTGCCTCCAGCTCCCCGAGGTCATCAAACCAATTACTCCTTTCCTTCTTGCTTTTTCGGTCCAAGAGAGAGGCTTTCTTAGTATAGGCCACTAGATTTTGGATTTTAAAAGCAGTTTCAAATCTGGAAGGCCTATTTATATTCCATTGCTTTTAAATTTGTCTTACTGTATGTGCATAAAGGTGTATTTGGTAGGTCTGCAGTTAATTGTTTGCTTAATTGTTTTTCCATTTACGTCTAGGTGCCTTGTCTGCTTCCTGTCCTGATGTTTAAGCTGAGCAGAGTGTCTGATCCAGCATTGTCTCACTCTGTTCTTTACACTCTGCCAAAACTGGGAACCCACAAGGTACAGTCATTAGCATGCACAGCATGCACTGTTTACCTGATGAGGGAATATTAAATTAGAAAGTTAATCAATACATATTTTTCGGCAAAGGTGTTTTCTTGATTTTCAAAGTTTTACCAAGAAAAATAATTGGAATTTAAATTACATTTAATTTAATTAAGTGTGCAGATAGCTAATCAGTCACTGTTAATTAATTGCATTAAAAAGATGTTAATATGCATGACAGTCAAAATTAAGAATCCATTTACAGCATATTGCAGCACAGCTCCACAAAATATGAATATAGTGCGTCTGCATGGATTTGGGATATTTTGCTTCCCCTGTTGCTATGGCAACAGCTCACCTGCACTGTAGGCAACTCCAACCATTAACCTGACCGTTGTCTGCGCCATTGTTATTCATTAGATTCCGCTAACAATACGCATTATTCATAAATCTCATTATGCGAATGTGTACTTCCGTAACATTTTGCTTGCTAGTAAAATGCTACATCAACAAAAACACATTGTGGAGGTTGCAGAGTTAGAGTAAATGAGAGAGGAGATGGTTTTTTTTTTTTTTGCTGATGTTATTCATCTTTATTTTAAATGTTTCGGCGCTCTATCATCAGCCTTTGAATGTGGGTGGCAGTGTTTGCCCTTTAATGTAGTCTTTAAT
This sequence comes from Labeo catla, assembly GCA_012976165.1. Taxonomy (NCBI): domain Eukaryota; kingdom Metazoa; phylum Chordata; class Actinopteri; order Cypriniformes; family Cyprinidae; genus Labeo; species Labeo catla. The sequence continues at coordinate 707,869 of VONZ01000095.1, forward strand.
TTGAGCTTTTTGTAAACTGTGAGATACGCTTATTTTTAAAAGCGCAGCAGAACACATCCTGGCCTGTAGGTCACAGGCAAAGCGTTAAAAACATAAAAGCACTGGGTAATTTAAGTTGGAATATATTAACTAAACTGAGCTTTTAGTTAAGTTTGCATATACCTGGTCCTGCTCAGTATGTTTTAGCATTGTTGTGCCTTTATGTGTGTTTATCCTGACTGATCTCTCTTGTGTTTCAGTTCTGTATCCCGCAGGTGCTTCATGTTCTTCAAACTCTGGGCAGTTCATCCAGACTAAGACCTGTAGCGCTGCGCCTCTTAGCTCTGTTATGGCAAAAACAGGTGCAGTTAATGCTCCTATCTGTTAAAACTGTTCTGTTCTTCTCTATGTTTTGTCAAATGTCTGTGATGCATTGATTCTGGTCATTTCTTATGTTGAATATCAATATTCAGTATTTAGTTTAAATTTAATTACCATTTTTGTTTATGCTTTGAAATATCATTATTGTTATATATTATTATATTCAGGTCTAGGCAGTTTCTGTTTTCAAATTTAATATATTAATAATTAAAAATCTGTTTTATTTCAAATGTCTCATTACGATTACTATTTTCAGGTAATAATTATTAGAATAACAATTTGAATGTTTTTTTTTTTTCATTAAAATTATGCATTTAACATAATGTTTTTTAATATTTATTTTGAAAAAGTTAATTTTTTTTGCTTAATATATTTTTTTGGAACCTGTGGTACATTTTTCAGGATTCTTTGAATAAAAAGTTTAAAAAAAGGCATTTATTCAAGTCTTTACCATCAGTTTTTATCAATTTAATACTTCCATGTTGATTTAAAGTATTAATTTCTTTAAAAAAAAGAATAAATAAAAATTGACTGATATTAATCATATTTATAGTACAATAATTATAATAATTAATATTTCACAATATTCGTTTTTCTGTATTTTTAATTGAATAAATGCAGCCTTGATGAGCATAAAAAAATTCTTTAAAAACATAAAAAATCTTACTGATCCCAAACTTTTGACACTTTATATTTATATTTATATTTATATTTTGCTTCAAAATATAACTGTTTAAATGTTATTAAATATTAGTACATTTAAAATTTTATTTTTAGTGCACTAATTTAATACAAAATATTTCATTAAAAAATAATATTTTCATGATATTTTTTTCATATAATGATGCATATAACTTAATGATTTGAGCCATGTAATTAATTAACAAAGGATATATAATATGAATTATATTATGTAATATTTATTTGTGTGTATGTATATATGTATATATGTATGTATGTGTGTGTATATATATATATATATATATATATATATATTATATGTATATATGCGTGTGTATATGTGTGTGCGTGTTTTGATTATATTAATGTTTAGTCTACTAGTTTAATACAAAAAAAATTGCAATTAATATTTTCATACAATAATATTTATGTAATTCAAGTGTAATTCGAGTGAAACAAAAAATCATAACATTATGCACATAACTTGATGGTTCGAACCCTGTTATTAATGAAATGTAAAATTATACAAATACTAAATAATTTGTTCACAGGCAATTTATGTATTTTAGAAAAACGAACATTTAAACTGAAATATTCCTATATGAATGATTATCAGTCTAGATTGAATCTGCAAATTTGTTCTGATACCTAATTCTACTAATATCTTATATAAGTATTTAGAAATGTATGTTTGATATGTATCATTGTATAAGATTATAACATCTAAAGCTAATTTCATTTAATGCAGTGACATTCATACAGGCTCAAATGTGACTTGTTTGTGTCTAAATACTTTGTAAAACCACTGTACTATACTGTATATCATAGTTCTGTTACCCTCAAGATAGATTTTTGAGATTTTGCATTTTTTGTGTAGGACCGTGTGTATCCGGACCTGCAGAGACTGATGTCTCAGCTTGAAAAATCCTCAGTGGTTATGGGAAAAGATACGCAGTGGGAGCAGATATTGGCTAGAGCAGCCTGCGTCAGAGACATCTGCAGAGAAAGGTCTGCATTACCCAGAATCTGCCACCATTAAACTGGAGTTCATTTAGCAGTTTGATGTACTGCATATTCCAAACACAGCTACCACTGTATTGACTCCTGATATGTTAGACTGTTATAGATCATAGTAACCATTTACCATCAAGCGTTAAATTCCCTAAACATTTACATTAATTCACTCTGTTGTCAAATGCTGTCCGTATTGTTCCAGGCCATACCAACACGGAGGAGACATGCTGGCCGCCATCACAGACACGCTGATGCAGTTCTCTAGGAAGGATCAGGCCACTCCTGCTGCTCTGGCACTGCAGGCCTTACAGGAGCTCTGTAGGGCTGAGGTCAGTCTGTGTGAACCTGTGAAGAGGTTCACGATGGCTACCAGAAGTGAAGATGAAAATGCATTTTTATTGATTTTGATTAGGTAGACCAGTGCCACCCAGGCCCTTACGTGCTCTCCCGCCTAAAGAGGCAAATTATAGTAATTTCAGGGCTCAACAGGATTTTTGCGAAAAGGATTGTGAAAGGATTTTAGATTCGTACTTGCTCTGCCAGCATTTTCACTGTCTGTAACAAAAAAAATCTAATATTTACAATATAAATAAATGTAAAAATATATTTCTTAATATTTTAATAAATGTTTTATGAACTATTATATATTATTTACAATTGTATTGAATTATTATTCATTCTGTAGTCCATTTTAACCAGTTAGATAATTATCTGATGTGTCTAAAAAGTTGCAAGTCATAAAAATGCATGCACATGATCAAAAAATAGTATATATGATATGAAATATACAGTACAGTACATACGGTTTAAAAGTTTGGGGCAAGTGTGATTTTTTTTTTTTTTTTTTTTTTTTGAATGTTTTTAGAAGAAGTCTGTTAAGCTCATCAATAGTCATTTATTTCATCAACAAACAGACTATGAAATATTACAATTTAAAATAAAATGTTTTTCTGTGACAAATCTGAATTTTCATGATCCTTTAGAAATCATTTTAATATGCTGATTTGATACTCAAGAAACATTTCTTATTATCAATAATGAAAACAGATATTCTTAATATTCTGTGGATTTTTTTTCTTTGATGAATAGTTTAAAATAATGATTATATTTATAATAATATAATATAATTATTATATTATTATTTGACACACAAACCCTTAAAAATACTTAACTCTCACTTATGATCAGTTTAATGCATCCTTGCTGATTAAAAGTTGTAATAAAAAAAAAAGAAAGAAACATTCTGACCCCAAACGTTTGAACGGTAATGTATGGAAGCCATTAAATAAAATATCCACTAAATAAAAAATAAAAAAGGGAAATTGGACTTTTTTCACAATTCTGAATTTTTCACAGAAAAATGAGATATAAACTCACAATTATGAGTTATAAAGTAAGAACTGAAAGATACAAACTTGCAATTCTGACCTTTTTTCTCAGAATTGCGATATAAACTCGCAGTTGTGAGTCAATATAAATTCACAATTCAAAATTCCAAGATTTCAACTCAAAATTCTGAGAAAGTCAGAATTGTGTGTTATAAACTCACAATTGTGACTTTTTTTTAAATCAGAATTGCAATTCTGACTTTATAACGCAATTGCGAGATATAAAGTCAGAATTGTGAGATATTAACTACATGTAAGTCTTTTTCCCCCTCGGAATTGGGACTTTATAACTCAAAATTGCGAGTTTATATCTCAGAGTTTAAAAAAAAAAGAATTGCAAGATATAAACTCGCATTTGCAAAAAAAAAAAAGGCAGAATGTTTTTATCCCACTATTCTGACATTATAATTTGCGATTGTGAGTTTATATCATGCAGTTCTGAAAGAAAAAGTCTGAATTGCCAAATGTAAACTCGTAATTGCAAAAAAAGTCAGAATTTCAAAATAAAAACATTTATTTCTCTTATTACCTTATTTTAGTTTTTATTTAGTGGCAGAATCAGGCTTCCATAGTAATTTACATGTTAAATATGTATTATCTTACACTAGCCAGGGGACGAGTCTTACCGTTAAAGCCTGCATTTGAATATTCCTCTCATCTGTTTACTGTTCAGGTAGTTGATATCATCTCTACTTGGAAGGCACTCTCTCCTAAGCTGCGCTGTGACACCAGAACCCTGGTCCTAAAGGCCACAGCTGAACTTCTGGCATTAGTACCTGCTTTAAATGTCAAAACTGAAGAATATGAGGCACGAGACCACCAACCACTGTTTCTGATTGCTATATGTGTGGTATTTTGTAGCGGTGTCTGAATTCATAGTTAAAAGCATGATTTATTTCTTTCCACATTTTATAACGGGACAAATTACTTCAAGTCCTTATGTCCTTTTCCTTACAGAAATTCAGAAACGAGGCAGTCGGTGTTTTATGGAGCTACGCTCTTAGTCAGGTGAGCGCTGACATTTTCAAACAGTAATGAACAGTAGGGACAGGCAGGATGGTTGACTAGTCATCCAACAACTTATAATGAAAAGTCATTGTGGCATTTTATGTATCTGCGATTTATTTTGCTATTTTTCAAGCAGTTATAAGTAAACAGTAATGTTTAAAGCTTTATTGGCTTCATCAGGACCTGGATGTTGCAACCCAAGGTTATAAAGCTCTTTCTGAGTACCCTGAACCGTCTCACACCATCCTACACTTGCCAGAACAGGTGAGAAAATTTGCTAAGTATCCTCACATTATTTCTGCACCTTTATATATATGGTATATCTGTATTGGTGATATGATCTGGCTGACAGGCTAGACCCGCACCAAAGCAGCCTGAAGAAGAGGATGAAGGGAAGGAAAATGAGAATGAAAAGGAGGAAGATGTTTCAGTACCAGGGGCGTCATATGTGAAGCTAGTTTGTCTGACACCACAGTCTGTTTTACCAGGTATGATTATAAGATTATGGTGACTAACAGACTGTTTTTAAATATAGGTCGACTTGCATTTACAGTTTTTTGAATCACAAAACATGCATTTTGACTAATTCTTTTGAGCACAATGGTGTTGATGAGGCATCTTTGTAAAGATTCTGTCATCTTTTATTCACCCTCATGTTGTTCCAAACCTGTATGACTTTTTCTTTTTTTAAAGAATGTTGGAACTAAACGGTTTCGGTTCCCATTGAGTTCCATTATATTTTTTAAACCATACAGTTAAAGTCAATGGCAACAGAAACTGTTTGGTTACCAACTTTCATTAAAGTATCTTAATTTGTGTTCAGAACAGCATGAGGATGAGTATATGATGACAGAATTTTCATTTTTGGTGAACTATGCCTTTAATACATTACATTTTGGCTCAATTTGTGTGTTATTTTACAGTTTGTGCAGAAAAGTATTACTTTTTTGCTTCTTAAAACCCACACTGATTAAACAGTGATTGTTGTTTCATGTAAGACAATTGTGTATATCTCTACTATATGAGAGCATGTTCTCTCTTTAAAACAAGAACAGCTGTTGTCATAAAATATTTTGATTCAATTGAGTTATTTGATTCAGATTCAGTTTTTCAAAGTTATTTAATTATTACATTTCAAGATAGTCTTTGTATGATCTTATATTAGGAGGTATTCGTTACTCTCTTTGCACACAAACCCTCCAGTCATAAAAACCTGGAAATATTTTTGTAAAAAAAAAAAAGAAATTGCTAGTCAGTTCTTGTCAGTGAACGAATTGAATCAGTCTGAATGACTGATGTATATGTTGGTGTCCTATAGAGATCTATTACATTATTAATGAATATTAATTGGGTTGTTTACTTAATACTTAACCTACCTGTTCTGCTAATTCATTATATAAGATTATATGAGCGATACATTCGCTGTTATCTGGTTAGATAACAAGCCAGCTGGCTGCATTTTTACCATGGCAGAAGAAATAAATTAGGACAGATTTTGTGTACTGAAATTTTACATATCATAGACCCAAGGTGTGATCGTTTCACAGTTACTGTTATGTAACTGTAGCTTATTTCCATATTTTTACTGAGGTAATGTATTCAAAGTAGCTGGATGAATAAAACTTGAGGCTGTGTGGTTCAGTGCAGTGCACTGCAATATCCAACATAGCAAACCCACAGCAATAACTACATAAATTACACATAATATATTTTAAACGTATTATTATAATAAAGACTTATGCTGCTTTTGTATAAATGTTAATGTAATGTGTTGTTTACCCTTTAACAAACACCTACTTAATTCATGAATTTTGTCTTTTAATCCAGCCCTTGAGACTTTCCTAACAGCTTTAGTAAGGCAGGAGATGACCCATATGCCCCGCGGCGTGTACCATTCAGCTCTGAGTGGGGGGAATTTGCGCTCTGACCAGGGGAAAACCGCGTCTGGAATTCCTTCTTTCATGCTGAAAACATATGAGAAGAACAAGCAGCCGGGTCTGAAACCTGGCTTAGCAGGTACATATACTGTACAAGAGTCATTTGTCTTTGTAATGTGGGTACTTAAAGTGCATTTTAAAATTCTTATAGTTAATGCACGTTTGTCACAACTGAAGTAACATAATTCTGTGTTTGTCCATTTAGTATGTTAAATAAACAAACAGTGTGTTGGTTTTAATTGGTCTGTTTCAGCTGGGCTTCTACTCTGTTATGACCTTCCTGTTCAGACTGACAAAGATGGACGTCTAATCACCCGCTTCCTTGTCAGCAGAGGGAGGAGTTATCAACAAATGTTAGCCACCCTTATTCATGAGGTACCTTCCAGCACATACTTACTTGGGTGAAATTCAAAAAATGAATAATATTTTAAATTTAAATGTTATTTTACATCAAAATGAGAGGAGAAATTTATGTAATAATAAAACATTTAGTTTTTTTTTTTTATATTAATTGTATTATTTTCATTACGGTTAAAGGGATAGTTTACTTAAAAATGAAAATTACCCCTTGATTTACTCACTCTTAACCCATCCTAGGTGTATATGACTTTCGTCCTTCAGGCACATACAGTCAGAGTTATATTAAAAAATGTCCTGACTCTTCCAAGCTTTATAATGGCAGTGAATGGGTGTTGAGATTTTGAAGCTCAATAAAGTACATCCATCCATCATAAAAAGTACTTTACACAGCTCTGGGGGGTTAATAAAGGCCTTCTAAAGCGAATTCATGCATTTGTGAGAAATTTGTGTAAGAAAAATATCCAATGCGCTTATGACAGTTAGTGGAAGCTAGAGATTTAGGTTTAGAAAATGTTAAATATGGATATTTTTCTTACACAAAAGCATAGCTTCAATTTAGAAGGCCGTTATTAAACGCCCGGAGCCGTGTGGAACACTTTTTTATGATGGATGGATGCACTTTATTCGACTTTGAAATCTCAAGAGCCATTCACTGCCATTATAAAGCTTGGACTCCGATTGTATTCATTAGAAAGAAGAAAGTAATATACACCTAGGATGGCCTGAGGGTGAGTAAATCATTTTTAAGTGAACTATACCTTCAAGCTAATTTGAATGCATTTGTATGTTTGTTTGTAATTATCAGTTTTGTCATTGGTGATTTACATTCAATTCTAATTTCAGTAATGATTTTATTTATTTATGCATTTGATTGTTTCATAAAATATTAATTTATTTGATTACAATCTGTACAATGATAAATATATCATAACTGTGAATGTATAAATACTTCACAATTGTAATAATTGATCTTGGTCACTTTTTTCCAATTTTTTCCTCTCAGGTGAACATCCAGCCATCTGAATGGCATCGCTCTCTGCTCTTGCCCCAGGCCTGGCGGGGCTTCATGAGCCGGGCTTTCAATGCAGCTCTCCAGGTGATTCTGTGTAATTTTTAAATCAGATGTATAAGAATAAGACTAGCTTTATAATTAAGATCATAAATCATGAGATTAAATTAGATGTAATTGTCCAGGGTCGAAAAGCAGAGCTGGAGATGCTACAGAAACAGGGAAAAGAGAGCCCAGAAGAACTGCAGTACAAACAGCACTATGCCTGGCTCTGGTAAGATTCACACATCTGGAGGCTTTTACAGTACAGACTGTATTATGATGAATAGAATTAGTTTCTTCCAATTTTGACACAGATCTGAGTGAATCAATAAAAGAAAATGAATGTAGGGAACTTCTGTCCATTCATGGATGGAGACATTAGTTGAATGTGAGATTTCAGTCAGTTGTAATAAGTAAACAATTGGAGACATATGTCTGGCATATGTCACCAGATAGAGGTCTGTCATTTCACTGGAAAATCAAATTATGGTGATTTTATGAAAGGGGACATCGGATACAAAATTCACTTTTACGTGGTGTTTGCATATAAATGGGTCATTCACACATTTTTTAAATGCGCAAAAAACCTAAACACTCTGTTATCGAGCCTTTTGATTTTCTAAGCAGTATGACATCATATTGTTCAAGCCCCGCCCACAGCCTCTGATGGACTGTCCCGTATTTCCATATTTCTGCCCTTAGCCATTGTACGTTGTCCGCCATTTTCTCCACGTTTGAGCAGCTGTAACAACAACGTCTCATAAGCAATGCAGGTGTTTTGTAGCTGGATGTAAAAGTAAACATAAGTCTTCATTTTCTCCTGACATCAGAGCCACTGAGGACGCAGTGTATTATTTTTGTTTTTGATGGTAATGGTCAACCGAATAGACAAAAAAACAAAAGAGAGGGGCTCATTATCATTTTGTTTAATAAACGTCATTTAAACATCATTATCATTTAAAGAGACATGCACCAAAACGGGTTGCTATGAACAGAGCTGTTTTTGACAGAGAAAAAACATGTTGTTTTACATGACCGTTGAGGAATTTTTACCAAAGTACCAACTTGTGGAAAATGGACATTCAGTGTCCCCTTTAAGAATTGCAGTACAAGGTAAAAAAAAAGAACCATATAATTTTTTACAATTTTTCATGCGGTCTTAACAAGACTACTATTGAAAATGCTCCTATGTGTATATTGTTTTTGTAACGTACAGTCTTTTTTTAAGGTTTGAATGCTAAAACAATAGATATTGTATAATTACACACTTTCTAATTGTCAAAAGTTAGCTGAACATTTTCCACTCATACATCCACTAAAAATCATTTTGGTAATCAGTTGTTTGAAAGTCATTACAAAATGCTTCAGAATAGTTTTGAGAAGCTATAACTTGATTTGCTTGCAGATGCCATTTGATTCGATACAATGACTTTTGTACACCCATGAAAAGATTTTAACACAGTAGGAGCAGATATGTGACCCTGGACCACAAAACCATCATAAGGGTCAATTTTTTTGAAAATGAGATTTATACATCATCGAAAAGCTGAATAAATAAGCTTTCCATTGACATATGGTTTGTTAGGATAGGACAATATTTTAAAATTTTGAAAATTTGGAATCTGAGGGTGCAAAAAAATCAAATTTATTGAGAAAATTGCCTTTAAAATTGTCCAAATGAAATTCTTAGCAATGCATATTACTAGTCAAAAATTAAGGTTTGATATATTTACGGTAGGAAATTTACAAAATATCTTTGTGGAACATATTCTTTACTTAATATCCTAATGATTTTTGGCATAAAAGAAAAATCAATAAATTTGACCTATACAGTGTGTTTTTGCCCACTGCTTCAAATATACCAGTGCTACTTACAACTGGTTTTGTGGTCCAGGGTCACATATAGTTTTAGAGTTTTTATTAAAAATGGATCTTAAACATAGTTTTGTTGTTGTTGTTTCACCATGACAATAGTCAACAATAGTCTGCCATTGTTTTAAGAAAGAAACAAATGCAAAACTCACTTTGCTTACATATATGTAGTTATTTTTAAAAGGCTTATAAATGCAAATTAAGCTATAGATGTAAAAAAAGTTCAAAGGAACCCCTAAGAAGCACAGACGTCATAGCTGACCATAAACAACTTCTTGTAATGCGACTGTGAATTATATTTCATCGTTTTTAGCACAAAAAGCTTAGCACTTTGAGAAACTGTCACGATGAATGCTGCACTATAATGAAAGCCTCTAAAGAGTGAAGTGTAATTGGAGCTTTGCACCATAGGGAGGAATGTGAAGGTATTATTTTATACATCTTGCTTGTGTCAAACCATCCAGAGCTGTTGAATTGTGATTGCTCTGGCCTTTTCAGCTGCTTTGAAAAGCCTTTGAATGGGGACTGACATTTCAAATGCATGCACATCACCATTACACAAATTCATATAATCTTTCAATGTAAATCTGTTGGCATGTATAGGCTGTTATTGTTCACACGGTCTCTCGCCGTAATATGCCCTATCGCATAACCACGCAGTCTGGCAGAACACCATAACTCAACCCCCGGGACGCCATTTTGACAGCCTGTCAGCCGATGAGTGATTGATGGGATAACATGTTCAGATGGCAGCCAGAACTTCATTCCCCATGGCATCACGAATTCTCGTTTGTTCCGCAGTCTTTGTGCAATACAGTTATTCCTCTCATGGGAGCTCAGGGCAGTCCGTATGTGGTCACGTGCCCTGAAGCATGCTGGGAGGGTTGGATGGTATGAGACCACTGGGATTGTAGGGTTACAGCTTTTGCTCCTGCCGAAAGAGATGTCAAGTAAAGATGGTTTAAGCTGGAGGAAATGAGTAGGGCCCAAAAATGTGAGACCAATATGCTTCTGTTTTGCTTTTCTCCAATTTAATGACATGTTTCTTCTTCTGTTACATTATAAGCATAACAATTTGAGTGAAAAGTTCAACTGAAAAATGAAAATGTATTTTCTGTCACTTTTTAAACTTCATTTGTTTGTGTAAAACCTGAATATCATATCGATGAAGACGATCTTGTGTTTCAGTGAAAGCAAGAACATCTGACTTTTTAAAATTGGACTTATTCCAATTTTAAATTTAGAATTCTTATTTGATGTCATTGTTTCATTGCCTAAATTCCCCCTGTAGTCAAAATTGTTATCCTTTAAAACTGATCTTTGATCATCAAAATGACATATTTAAATGTTTTTTTCTTGTGAAAATAATTTTCTCATGCCTTAAAACAGCTTGAATGTAAGTCTACCCCCTTGCCTCATTTACTATACGCGGGTCTATGAATATGCAAATTAACCCCGCCCCCACACAGTCAGACCAGCCAGAGCCCCGTGATCCAGTAACTGAACTGTAGTAAACGCGATATAATGGCAAAACACGAATAATGACTGATAAAACTGTTTTTACTAGCGGACAACTATAGTAAATACTTTAACATTTGTTAAAGTTACTTACTTGACGATACTGTGCCCTCAAAATCACTTGAAGGCTCGAATGCAGCCTAGTTTGTGATTCCAGTTCGCGCCCGCGAGCATATGCGAGTAAAGTGCAGACGACAATGCGGGAGAGGTGCGTCTGACTCCGGGCTACTTTTACACTGTTGCCGCGGGTTATTTTTCAAGTTAGGGGTTAGCGCCTAGCGGTTGTGCTCTATTTAATGCTCTATATGCTCTATTAAATGTTAGGCTTAATGTTTGGTTTTGTGCAGTAGATTAAGTTACGTTTGTTTGTGAAGGGATTGCACCTCCCCATCTACATATATCTGTCTATGTTCGCGCGAATCATTCAAGATCCAGCTTCACTTACAGCAGAAGTGAGTATAAGGGTTTTTTTAATGAATCTTTGCGATTGCCTTTCCTAATAATGTGCTAGTCAGCAAGTTTAGCGGCTAAAGTAAACAGTAATGATGGGTCGTTCTTGAACGATTCGTTCATTTTGAACGAATCTTTAATGTGACTCGGGACGAACGAGTCGTCTCGGGGAGTGATTCGTTCAGTCGCGCATGCGCAACATCCTATTAGGTCCTGTACTGGAATTAGTTCAACTGTTTTAGAGTCGTTCGTTCACCTTATGGGGCTGTCACGTGATGAACGAACGACTCAAACCCGAGGACTCGAGAGATGAACTAATCAATTCTCTTTCCGGCTCAGGCTGCATAGGTTAACATTACGGGGATGTCACGTGATGAACGAACGACTCAAACCCGAGGACTCGAGAGATGAACTAATCAATTCTCTTTCCGGCTCAGGCTGCATAGGTTAACATTAAGGGGCTGTCACGTGATGAACGAACGACTCAAACCCGAGGACTCGAGAGATGAACTAATCAATTCTCTTTCCGGCTCAGACTGCATAGGTTAACATTACGGGGATGTCACGTGATGAACGAACGACTCAAACCCGAGGACTCGAGAGATGAACTAATCAATTCTCTTTCCGGCTCAGACTGCATAGGTTAACATTACGGGGATGTCACGTGATGAACGAACGACTCAAACTCGAGGACTCGAGAAATGAACTAATCAATCCTCTTTCCGGCTCAGACTGCATTGGTTAGCTAATTGGGCTGTGAGGTGATGAACGAACGACTCAAACCCGAAAACTTGTCAGATATGAGGTGAGGTGAGCGAATCATAGACTAAAGACCCAGGTAAACAATTAATTAATATTTTCTGTTTCTTATAGCATTATAGTTTTGTTTTGTTTGTAGTGTGATCAACGTTTGTGTAAGCAGTAGATGTGTTAGGGAAGTAAAACGTAACATTTTAATTATATTTTGCTAAAATGAACAAAATGAACGAAATGACTCGAAAAAAGATTCGTTCATTTTGCTGAACGAGACTCAAAGGACCGAGTCGGTAAAATGATCCGAACTTCCCATCACTAGTAAACAGATTCGTCTCTCCACAGAGAAAAGAGAGGGGTGGGGCGAGCAGAGCTCATTTGCATTTAAAGCAGCCTCGACCAGAATGAGATGATATTTCCAGAGCTTATTTTGGCAAGGTAAAAAAAGTGTTGTTTTACACAACCATTGAGAATTTTTAATCAAAGTATATTATAGACTTTTCATTAAGACCCTGAAGAATCATATCAACTTGTGGAAAATGGGCATCCGATGACCCCTTTAAGGAGAAAACACTCAGAAATGGTGTTGATTAATGGACTTGGACACGGTTTGCCTAAAAGCATATTAAAAATACAACATAGACAAATAAACAACATAAAAATCTTGACTTTTTTTTTTGACTACAGGGGGACTTTAAAATGTTTCAAAATCTTCCTGCGTTTCCATGTTTAAATTGGATGAATCCCAGTTTTTCAATGCGGTCTCAGACTTTTGGGACCACTTGTACTGTATGTAGTCATGTGAATGTTACCTGGGCTCTTAAATCACTGCCTGAGGAGATGAAAGCTCTTCTTGTCAGTCTGTGGAGTGCTTTAAATCATATCTCTGTCTTTCATTCTCTCTCTTTCCTCAGGGTCAGAGACCAACTGACTGATGTGGTCAAATCCGCCGCCAAGTAAGTTACTGATATTCTTTGTTTTGTTCTTTTTTTGCCTTTTTTCCCCCTTGTTTTCTCTTTTCAAAGCTAAATGTCCAAACTATTGATTTTTTTTCTTTTCAAAATGTTTTATTATTAAACAAAGTGCTTCATATTCCGCATCTGCAGTTAGCTTTTATTCACTGTAGTATCTTAAGAAAGCATTTTTCAGTGGTTTATCGATTACATGTAGGCTTATAATTACTCACAACCAACATTTTCAGACCTGTTCGGGCATCGATGAAAGTAAGCAGTTTTGCTGCATTGTTGTTCTGTTTAAAATTAGCTTGTATGTGTATTAATATTTTATCATTTTGTCTCCGTTATGACAGAGATAGTCCAGTTGTTCAAGGTAATTCTATCCTGGCACTAAGTGGGCTGGCTGTTGTCTTAACCAGATATGAAAGCAACCTTCCTACACAGTCTGAAACTGGACTTGAGGTGAGATGCAGCTTTATTTTTGGCTAGTTGCATGAGCTGCTTAGACTATAGTCTTAAAAGGTGGTCACCTAGTTTGTTTCTGCAAGAGTGGTAAGCTTTTTAAAGTCTGATTCTGGTCTAATTTGAAAAGTACAACTGATTACCACTTGGCTAGCTGCTAGTTAGTCAGACTAGATTGTAAAGGGATAGTTCACCCAAAAATGAAAGTTCGATCCATAATTACACACCCTCATGTCGTTCCAAAGCCATAAGACCTTTGTTCATCTTCGGAACACAATTAAGATATTAATCCAAGAGCTTTCTGACCTTCCATAGACAGCAATGTAATTACCATGTTCAAGGCCCAGAAAGGTAGTTAGGACATTGTTAAAATAGTCCATGTGACATCAGTGGTTCAATTTTAATTTTATGAAGCTACGAGGATACTTTTTGTGCATGTTGAAGACTGACACAGAAGACAGTGTTGAATAAAGTCATTATTTTTCTCTTCTTTGCAGACAAAAAAGTATTCTGGTAGCTTCATAAAATTAAGGTTGAACCACTGATTTCACATGGACTATTTTTCGATGTCCTTACTATCTTGAACATGGTAATTACATTGCTTAGAAAGCTTTTGGATTTTAATAAAATATCTTAATTCGTTTTTCGAAGATGAACGAAGGTCTTACTGGTTTATAGTGACATGAGGGTGAGTAATTAATGACAGAATTTTCATTTTTGGGTGAACTATCCCTTTAAGACACAGTCTTAACATGACTAACTTTATGCAACTGGCCCCAGAAATGTCACTTTTTTTGTTTTCTGAACATTTCGTTGTTCTCCTTCTTTCCTTTTCCAAAAAAAGCCTGGAAAACTTTTCAGTAAACTGTCATTTTCTGTTCCTAGGTGGGTCCGGATATCCTTCCCACAGTTCACTGGCTGTCGATGGTGATTGACACACTGCTCAGCATTGTTAGCAGGAACAGTAACCCTAGAGGACAAGTCTTCCCATGGTTCATTCATGTGAGTTGTAACTCCCTTGGGTGGGGTTTTTGAGAAATTATTTATTTTTAGAGATGATATCCATTTGGTTCCAGTAGTGGGAGACACTGCACATTATTTGAAACGTATTAAATGTTTTGTTTTATTAAAGTATATGCTGTGAAGTCTATAACATTGCATTTTCCTCACTTTTCAACAAGTAATATTGCCATACTGTCTATCAGTTGATTAACATGAATGCAGCATTTTTACAGCAATTAGTAGTGTAAGTTAATGTTAATCTATAGATACAGTAATGTTTATTGTTAATTCATGTTTGGGATCAGTAAAATTTTTGATGCTTTTTAAAGAAGTTTATTATGCTCATCAAGGCTGTGTTTTATAAAAAAACACAGAAAAAATGTAATATTGTGAATATTATTACAGTGTAAAGTAACGTTTTTCTATTTTAATATACATTAAAATCTATTTTATTCCTGTGATCAAAGCTGAATGTTCAGCATCATTACTCCAGTATTTAGTGTCACATGATCCTGCAGAAATAATTCTAATATGCTGATTTATTATCAGTGCTGGAAACTGTCTTTTTTTTTTAGAACCTGTGATACTTTTTTCAGGATACTTTGATTATTAAAAAGTATTACTAAAAAGTTAACAGCACTTATTTAAAATAGATATCTTTTCTAACAATAGACACTACAATTCGAAAGTTTGAGGTCAGTAAATTTTTATTCTTTCTGTTTTTGAAAGAAATTAATACTTTTATTCAGCAAGGATATGTTAAATTGACAAAAAGTGATAGCAAAGACTTGTTTTATTTTGAATAAATGCTGTTCTTTTTAACTTTTTATTCATTAAAGAATCCTGAAAAACTATCACAGGTTCCAAAAAAATATTTGGCAGTTGCCAACATTGTTAATTCTAGTAATAAATCAGCATATTAAAATGATGATGAAAATTCAGCTTTGCATCAAAGGAATAAATTATATTTTAAAATATATTAAAATAGAAGCCATTATTTTATATTGTTATAACATTATGCAATATTACTGTTTTTTTCTGTATTTTGATCAAATAAATGCAGCCTTAATGAGCATAAGAGATTTCTTCAAAAAAATATTACAAGTCTTACTTGTATGGCAGTGTACGTTTAAAATATATTAATGTTGACAGCTTAACTTATTGTTTAGTGTTAGTTCAGGACAGCTACACTGCTGTTCAAAAGCCTGGGGTATTTTTTAAAATTAAATGAATACTTTTATTCAGCAAGAACACATTAAAGTGATCAGAAGTGAAAATAAAGACATTTATAATGTTAAAAAATATTTCAAATAAATTATGTCCCTTTAAACTTGTTCATCAAAAGAATCCTGAAAAAATGCATCAGTTTCCAAAAGATTTAGCAGCACAACTGTTTTCGACATTGATAATAAAAATGAAATATCGTAAGATAAAATAAATAAATAAAAATGAAATAAAATATTACCAGTATATTATATTAGATTTATAAAGGATCATGTGACACTGAAGACTGGAGTAATGATGCTGAAAATTCAGCTTTGCCATTGTAAGAATAAAATGTGATGATAAAATATGTTAAAATAGAAAACAGCTGTTGTATTTGTATCATGTTTTTACTGTATTTTTGATTAAATAAATGCAGCTTTGGTGAGCATAGGAGAGTTCTTTTAGAAAATCTTACCAACCCCTAGACTTTTGATTAGTATTGTACTTAATTAACTAACCTAAACAAATAAAACCTTATTAACACATTGATTTTTTTTCCCTGTATTATAGTGCAAATGTGCCTTAATTTTATTTGTCTCACTCTTTTTAGCGCTCATACTCCGGTGAGAACACAGCAAGTGTAATAGCGCGCTCCTGTGCTGCTCTGGGACTGGCGTTGTTGGTGCCAGTCCTGGTAACCTCACGCAGAGAAAACATTCCCGCTATACTGGGCACACTAGCGGCGGGGCTGCCAGGCTCGCCCACCGCAGACGAATCTCAGGCACTTCAGTTTCACAGTGGACTGGCTCTGGGCATGTTTCTCGCATGGCTACACGATGAGAGAGTCAGGTGTGTGCTGAGTGATACCATAGCAGAGATGTGTAACTCCAGGCTGCCTGTAAAACAGAACTTGAGTGTATCACCAGACAGTTTTTATAGCTGTATCATGTTTAACTGATGTGTTTATTTGTTTTTTGTTTACTGCAGTGATATATCTGGGCTGTCAGTGGCAGAGCTGCTGATGAAACATCTGGAACGGCTGGAAGATTGTTGCTTTAATCCCAATCTGGAGTACAAGTTAGTTTATCTAATCAGTTGTATCTACAGTAGATTCCTCATTCCTCCTGTACACTTACAGACTCAAACATTTGTTTGCTCTTTGTCTCTCTCAGTGCTGGTTGTGTGTTAGGTGTTGGGTTGGTTCTGAGCTCTCTCAGTAGCAGCAGTCAATCCGAACGGGACCGTGTGCATGTGTCTGTCACACTGGAAAGACTGCTGCAGACCCTGCAGGACAGCAGCAATATGAGCCGCATGCAACAGGAGGTAAAACCATGTTGACTCTGGTGTTGACAGGTGACGTCTTGAATCTTTAGTTGAGAAATGGATTGGTATTTTGCCTCTTTTTAATACTTTACATTTCAGTTCAGTTTATTTCTGAAGCACATTTAAAGCAGCGACAAGACTGACCAAACCTCTGTACAAACTAGGAAGAAAAAAAGAAGACATTACAATGAACCAAAAGCCAATGAAAAGAGATATGTTTTAAGACTAGATTTGAATGCAGATAAGGTAGAAGCAGCCCTAATGTAGTTTGGAAGGCTGTCCAACACTTTAAGCGAGTTTGGAGAATTGGAGTAAGTTTGGAGTAAGTTCTGATCTTCAGTCCTTTGGCTTTATGAGGGTAAATTAGACAGATAGCTTAGCGTAGTGTAATGTAAGGTAATGTAAGAAGTAATGTAATGTTAGGTAATGTAAGAATTTATAGACAAGTAATTTCAAACTCAGAAGGGGAGTGACATGAGTAATTTCTTTTACATTCTTTCAGAAATCGCACTGCTGCATTTTGAACCACTTTGATATACTGTAATAAAGGGAGTTGCAATAATCCAGCCGAGACGTAATAAAAGCATGGATTGCAACTTCCAAAGACTTCTTGGAGAGAAACAGCTTAGTTTTAGCAAGTAAACAAAGATGAAAAAAGCTGAAACCAATCACAGAGCTGTTTTTTGAACTCTTTTTTTTTTTTTTTAGAGAATTGTGAAACTCCACACCTAAATTCCTAACATAAGGGAAACAAAAGGTTGTACTGTAGATATCCAAGATTAATTTGCTCAGAATTTCCCAAACTGGGGATCACAAACTCATTGCTCATTATGGATGGATTAGTTCACTTCCAGAATAAAAATTTCCTGATAATTTACTCACGCCATGTCATCCAAAAGGTTCATGTCTTTCTTTCTTCAGTCAAAAAGAAATTAAGTTTTTTAAGGAAGACATTCCAGGATTTTTCCACTTCCATTTTCTTCCATTTTCTTCCATTTTCCATTACAGCCAACAGGTTAAAGGTCCAAACTGCAGTTTCAGTGCAGCTTCAAAGAGCTCTACACGATCCCAAGGAAGGGTCTTATCTAGCAAAACGACCAGTCGTTTTCTAAAAAAAGAAATATTTATGTACTTTTTAAACCACAAATGCTCGTCTTGCACTAGCTCAACCTCATGCATTACATAATCATGCATGTGTGACATAGGCAGAAGTATTTACAAAGTGAACGTGCAAAGAAAGTTAAACACCCTTTAAAAAAAAAGGTAAAACAACAATGTTGGACGATTTTGAAGTTGGAGGAGAAAATGAGATGTTTTTCGCCCTACCCTAACTTAAACCGAAGTACACAGACGAAGAGCTAACTGTATTTGACTTTTCCAACGTAATTACATAATGCGTGAAGATATGCATGCACATCTTAGAGCTAGTGCAAGACAAACATTTGTGGTTACAAAATTATATAAATGCAGTTTGGACCTTCAACCCATTGGCCCCCCTTGAAGTCCACTATATGGAGAAAAGTCCTGAAATGATTTCCTCAAAAACCTTAATTTATTTTCGACTGAAGAAAGACATGAACATCTTGGATGACATGGGGGTGAATAAATTTTCAAGAATGTTTTATTCTCTAAGTGAAAGAATCCTTTAATAAAATCAGAAAAATGCAAAATTAAAATAAATGAATAATAACAATAAAAGTAAAAATAAATGCAAGTAACATAAAATGCTTTCTAAAACATGCAAGTGTGTTAAAAATAATAACATAAAATATCAAATATCAAATATTTAGGAATGACAAATATTTTTGGCTGACAAAAATGTTTTATAATTCCTGTTTAAGCTGTACAGTGTTTACATATTGACAAACATTGATGTTGACAACAGATTTTTTTCCTGCAATGCAGTGAAAGCACAACTTTTTTTCCCCCATCAGTTGCATCTAAATACTTTTAGTATTTGTGCATCTAAACATTTCTTGTGTCTTTTATGTGTTTCTGTCGGGTGTCAGGTTTTGGCCTATTCTGTGGCGTGTGTTGGAGTTTCAGCATTTAGTTCAGGCATTATTGAGGCCAGTAAGGCAGAGGAAAGCATGAACACACTTCGCACCCTAACAGAGGAAAGCCAGCAGGTGAGAGCTGAAATCGACTTTATAAAAATCATACACTAAGACAAAAGCTATTTAAAAATACTTTATTGTTTTTAGCTGATTAAAATTAGCTACTAAGTTTGATTTTAGAACTAAGGTTGGTTTTGTATTTTGTGCATGACTGATTAAAAACAAAATATTTAAGTCACGCTTTCTGGCACTTGTTCTCTGTTTTTTAGACACCAGGCTTTGCTTTGGCATTGGGACTGACAGTATTTGGACTCTCTTCTTTCGGTCACGGTAAAGCGGTGGACATCCAACCTCGTCTGCTGGCTGCCTGGACCAAGATACTTCTGGCAGAGGTGATTTAGTGAATCATATTGTGCTCAAAGTGTATTGTTATTTCCATATGTTATGCATATTTTACACTTAAGCCTGCATGTAAGGCATGTGGTCACAATTTTATGTGGTACAGCCACTTTATTATCCATACCAAAGCTGCTCTAGTTCAAAAAAAAAATGCCAGTGGAAAGAAACAGTCAACTTAAAAATTCAGTGTGAAACAAATGTAGTCTCCCTGACTAGTGAAAAACAGTGAGTTGTTGAGCCACAGTAAGTGAACTGTATATCAAGTCTTTTTCTTCTCAGTGTCTTAGTTTATATCTCAGCTTTCACAAGGGAAAAACTAAACTGTAATTTTTTCATTTCTCCAGGGTTGTCCCACAATGCAGAGGCTGTCTGCCCTCAACGGACTGATCGCATTAGTGGGATCGGAGACGGCTCTCATTCAGGTAATTTAATGTGTAATTCGTGCTCATGTCAAGCCTTGTATTATATTTGTACCTGGCAGGATGCTAGAGACTGTTTCAGTTTAAGATATATGTGTTGGCATTCAGTACCTTCAGTGCAAGACACTCTAGCAGTGTAATAAATCTTAGTCTCTACAGCTAGAATGCTTTTTCCCCCATCCTAGTGAATGTTAAATATCATGAAACATCACTTTCTCATATATTACCCTACATTAAGTCCATTATCGTATGTTGAGGTGCCATTAGTGATAGCAGTTAAATGCCAGTCTCGTATGGGCACTGGCCTTTTCACCCACACCTGTGCCAGGCTGCTCTTTGTGTGGCAAATTGCACTCCTCCATGCCCACCCACTTTCCAGACACTCGTACACACACACACACAGCGAATGCCGTCTCGCCTTTTTAAATGCAAATGCCACCATACTTGGAAGGTAGCCAGGAAGTGTCGCCATAGTAACGGTGGGACTTGACAGCGGTCTGCAAGGATTTTCTCTCAGTGTGAATCCGAGCCTTGTGAATGTCTCGGATTACTCTGCCGCCCCATAGATGAAAAGATTGTGTTAATGTGTCTTTAAGCGACTTAAAGTCACTGAATAAACACTTTAAAGCACATTTCAGCGCATTCAGACACCCTCATCAGTCGATTCGTTCTTGAATTCAAATCTTGAATGTAGCTCATTTAGCTGGTGACTGTTCCTTTTAGATCAAAAGTTGTTTAAATCCTCTCAAACCAGTAACGCTAACAAGATTTTAAAAACCGATTATTCTCTTTTTAGTTGTAGATGTAGTTTTAGTAACTTTATGCAAGTACAGGTAAGGAAGTAGATCTCAGCCACTTTGTAACGGTTGTGGCTATGAGGGATACAGCTCTGACCGGAAACTAACAATGAAATTAATTGCTCTACCTATTGGATTGTGTTTTTTTAACATGTACACCTACCCCAACCCTAAACTTAGCCCTTACTATAATACAAAAATGGTTTTATTGTTGTACAGTGTGACAAAAATAATGTTAGATTGATGTGCGCATGCCCAGTAGCTAGAGCTGTATTCCTTCTAGCCTTAACCCTTTGTAACCTACATGAAAGTAAAAAGCTGTATGGCAGTAACAGTAGCTGACCACATGAGGGTACTGTAGGGTTAAAATAATCCAGTATGAGAATGTTAAATGTGAAAACAAATGAATCCTTTCTATTTATTGTGGAATTTGTAATTTTGGTAGGTTTACAACCTGTATTGAAGCTGAAGTTTTACATTTTTTCAAATGATTAAATAGTAAAGTGTATTATTGAGGAGCATCATATTATGTACTTTTATATGCATAAATTGAATTGTAGGTTAGATATTTTTGTTTGTTTTGAAAAGAAGTTTCTAATGCTCACCAAGGCTGCATTTATTTGATCAAAAATGCACTAAAAACATTAATACCTTAAAATATAATTACAATTTTAAATTAAAGCTGCAAGCAGCGTTGAAAGGGCCCTCGCACCTGGACTCACCACCACCCAGGGGCCTTAGGAAGACAGCGAACGGTGGGCAATATGCATTTAAAGTGGTAGATATAAAAGGAATATGCCAAAGTCATTTATATGTGCCAAACTTCCTGCTACCAGCTGGTGGGGCTGGATATTGGCATGTAGATATCTTCAAGCCAGCACTTTTATCAAACATATGATGGTTGGCGCAGATTGAATATGGCATGCTTGAGTTAGTGCAAACAAACAGTTAAGATCTGTACACGGTTGTATACCAGGCTTATACCTCTTCAAAAAAATCTTTATTAAATGCTGCATCAGACGTCATAAAAATACGTGCAAAGAGTGCAATACGTGTGCAAAGGTGCAAAATGTTTTCGAGACAAAGCTCTTCCTCAGTGCCACATGAATTGGCGCACACCTGCACCACGTTAAATCAGTATTACCATGGACATCATAATATGCACGCAGGCACAAAACACACCACATATATATCCAATGTCTTAAAAGTGTTTCCTTGTAAATATATTAATAGTAAATATCCTTAATACCTCCATATAGAAAAAACCTCAATATAACAAAATAAAATAAAAAATAAAAGATACACTACCGTTCAAAAGTTTGGGGTCAGTAAGACTTGTAATAGTCTTTAAAGAAGTCTCTTATGCTCATCAAGGCTGCATTTGATTAAAAATATAGAAAAAAACAGTAATATTGCAAAATGTTTTTACAATATATAAAATAATGTTTTTTATATTAACATACTTTAAAATAGAATTTATTCCTGTGATGAAAAGCTGAATTTTTATCAGCTGTTACTCCAGTCTTAAGTGTCACATGATCCTTCAGAAATCATTCTAATATGCGGATTTATTATTAGAATGATCAATGTTGGATAATATCAACAGTTGTGCTGCCAAATATTTTTTGGAACCTGTGATTTTTTTTTTTCAGGATTCTTTCATGAATAACAAGTTTAAAAAGTACAGTGTTTATTCAAAATATAAATATTTTATAACAATGTAAATTATTTATTATTAACTTTTAATAAACTTTTAATTATTAACTTAATACATCCTTGGTGAATAAAAGTATTAATTTCTTAAAAAAAAGAAACAATAAAAATGTACTGACCCCAAACTTCTGAACGGTAGTGTATATAAATCCATCCAATCGTACACACATATATAATCTTATTAATCCATACAAAAATGTTTATATAATTTTTACAAATGTATACAAATGTATGCTTGACGTATTCTGTTGCCAACAGGTGGCGCTATGATTATAACTGAATATTGGCTTTTAGATGTCTTCAAGCCAGGAGCCTTACCAAACATGTGAAGTTTGGTGCAGATTATGGCTGAGCTACAACAACTTTGTCAGGCTGCCACATATACACCCTTTAACGAAAACTTAAGATCTTTGCAAATTAACATTGCAAAGGCCTTTAGATTAGACTGACCAAATATAATGTTGATGTCATTAAATTTCTAGGAGGAGTTCGTTAGAGTGTAAAACGTCACTTCCTGTTGCCAGCAGGTGGCGCTATGGTTATAACTGAATATGGTTATAGGCATATGTTCAGGACAGCAGTCTTTTCAAACATGTGAATTTTGGTGCAGATCAGTAATTTTATGTCTGAATCATGAGCGTCGGAACCATTGAATGTGGCACTTTTGAAGACCAATGATATTGGACCCACCCACTTTTACCGTCTCTAATTCGGCGAATGTGTCTGCGCAATTTATAGGGCGCCATCAGTAAAATCCATTCCACATGACGAATGCACTAATAGATTAAGCTCTATGCTCACACGTATGAACAGGCAGCATCTGGGGTGGAGGAGTGAACGGAGCGGGCGCATCAGGTGCAATCATCAAACATATTTCAAAGGAAGCGGGCGCATCACTGTCTTTACTGGGTGTGTTTAGGGAATATTCGTGCTGCACTCTGTAACACAGCAAAGTAAACAAAGCATCTGAGCATATCTGCTGCTCAGATACACATAACCCTACCCGATACTTATTCCTATACTCTTCGATTATTTCCTTCATTTTTTTTAAATGGTTGTGAAAACACTTTTAATTCATGCAACTGTTTTATTTGTTGAACTGGCCCTTGATGGAGAACACCAACCCTGACTAGTGACCTCCAGTTAATTTGAGCTTGATGCCCCGCCACATATTCATAGTTTTTTACTCTGTCCTAGAACCCTTTGACCTTCAGAAAGTGTGTTTTTATCTCCATTAGCTGAAGAGTGAATCAGAGGAGTCCTCACAACAGCAAGGCAGACTGAATGAGGTCATCCGTGCCATTACACAGGTTAGAATAAAAAAAAAAGCAAAAAAAAAACCAAATAATTGACCATTTAACACCAGATTTGTCTATTCTTTTTCTATTCTGTCTGTTTTCTTTTTATTTATTATAAAAAAAAACTTGCTATGTGTACTAACTGGGACTTGTCACAGCACTTACATATTGTTGCTCTTTTGTTGATTTGATTGCTTCTGTGAAGCAATGAAATGCAAATGTGAAATGCATTTGAAATGCATCAAAATGTGTTTATAAAGTTAAATATGTATACTGGAAGTAAAACTATAGTTTGAAGTAAGTTAAGTGGGTTTTTTTTGTTTGTTTTTTTTTGCTCTCATTTCCATCCTCCACAATAGATCATCACCTTCTCAGGAACAATAGGTCTGCAGTCTAATGGAGCATGTTTGCTTGGACACTTGCATCTGGCCCACATGTCCAGCAGCCACAGTCGAACCGCAGGTGAAACTGAATTTTTTTTTTTTTTACTGTTGTTGTTGATAATAATAGAGAAAATATTAAAATAATATAATAAAAATGCATTATTATTTTTATTGATAGTAATAGTGCTCATGTTTTGTCTTTTTCTTTTATTAAAATGTATATTAATATTAAAACATTACAAGACATAATACAAAAAAAGTTATAAATCTAAATGGATATTGAAAGATTCATTAAAAATATATATTATTTTTGTTGGTGTTGTTATAATTAATAATAATTAAATCTAATAAAAATATTAATAATTACATAACATGTTATGCTATTAAAATATGTTATTAAAATACTAATTGTTGTTGTTAATAATATTAATACTAATAATAATAAATAAAATAAATACATTATTATTATTTTAATTGCTACTACTACTACTAAAAATACATTAAAAAATTAAATAGTAAAACTTTACAATAAGGTGTTATTTGTTAACATTAATGTATTAACTAACAGACAAACAATGAACAATACATTTATTACACTATCTATTAATCTTTGTTAATGTTAATAAAAATACAGTCGTTCATTGTTGATGTTAGTTTACAGTGCATTCACTAATGTTAACAAACGGTTGATTTTAATAATGCATTAGTAAATGCTGAAATTAACATTAACTAAGGTAATAAATGCTGTAGAAGTATTGTTCTTAATTCATGTTAACTAATTAACCTTATTGTAAAGTGTTACCATTTAAATAATATAATCATTAAATATATAATTATAATTATGTAATATAATCAATCAAAAATAATAATAATAATAGATAAAAAACAATAAAAAATATGTTTATTATACCAATCAAACATGTTTCCACCCCCTTTAACAGTTCCTCAGGACTTTGGTTACCTCCCAGAGAAAAGTGTCATCCGAGCTTCAGTAGACTTCATCACTGAAGCAGGAAGGAAAGGTAACACACAATCTAATGCTGTCTACTTAAAAAACGTATTTCTTTTGCATACTAATGTTGTGATTCTGCACAGGACCTGAGATCACTCCTCCACACCTAGTGAAGACAGTACTGGCAGCATTAGATACAGTTGGTGGAAGCTTCCAGTATCCTCCAGTCAACTGGAGTGCCATCCTCTCCCCTCTCATGAGACTCAGCTTTGGTGAGTTTCCTGTTCATCATTGTTATGAATTAGTTCTCTGTAGGAAGTACCCTGTTTTGTCTTTTCTGAGGATGTATGATGTTGAAGTGCTCACCTGTGTCTGTCAGGTGAGGAGGTGCAACATCACTGTTTAGCGTTAGCTGCCAGTCAGGCGCAGTCCTCCCAGAGCGCCTCACTTTTCCTCGGCACCTGGCTTGTGCCTCCACTGGTTCACAGCGTGAGTGTGAGTATTTCTTTCTCTCTATGTATAAAACATGTCTCTGTCACACATTTGTGTCTCTTTGGTGTCTTCATACAGACTTCATCTTATGATGCTGGGTTATCACTAATATATAAGAGATTTTAGTATTCAGTTGATTAATGGTCACTGTCACTCTTTAGTATTGAACTTTTTCACATAAGTGCACCTTTTGAGCTCACTTAGAATACACCCACCTAGAATACCATAGCAAATCAAATTTAATTTCAATCAAATTTCATTTTCCATTATAATAATGGCTTCCTGCGATTATGAAAATGAAGTGATCAAGTGATCATTGCTCACAACAATGCTTTGTTTTTTCTCGTCTTGTTTTATATGTTGAATAAATGTTTATTAGATTTCAGAAAGAAAATATAAACAAAAATGACAAATTTTATATCTTTTGTCCAATAGGTGGCACTGTGCCAAGACTACTCATGTGCCCTCAGGTCATGCTTGGTATAACACATACCAAGTTTGGTCTGAATCCGCTAAAACACTGCAAAGATATAGCCTCATGTCTATTTTTGCACAGATTTCGTCAAATTAACACGTTTTACGAAAGCAGTTTGGTATATCAAAAAGCTTTTGATAACTTTTTGCCAGCATTGTCTTAAGATGATCTAAGCCCATTTTGGTGAAAATCTGACAAACCATCTAGGGCAAATTCGAAAAGGAAGTACATTTTTCAAAAAATTGCAAAAAATCTTGACCCATAGAAATGTACATTTTGGTGTGCATTCAATTCAGCATGAGCCATTTTGGCCTATTGGTGGCGCTAGAGAGTTTGAGTTGGAGACTCCAAATTTGCTATGGTTAATATTAAGACTGTCCTCTATCTGTGTGCCAAGTTTCAGAACTTTCCAAATGAAAATTGAACAAATTTCCGTTAAAGCATTGCGAAGATATAGCCTCATGTCCATTTTTGCACAAATCTCGCCAAAGTCGTTAACACGCTTAATGAAAATGGTTTGTTGTATCAAAAACTTTTTTTGCCAGCATTGTCGGAAGATGACCTGAGCTGATTTTGGTGAAAATCATACAAACCGTCTGGGATGATTTTTCGCAATATTCAAAACTGCAAAGAATCTTGACCCATAAAAATTGAAATTTTGATGTGCATTCAATACGGCATGAGCCATTTTGGCCTAGTGGTGGCGCTAGTTGGAGACTCCATATTTGCTATGGTTAATATTGAGATTGTCCTCTATCTGGTTGCCAAATTTCATAACTTTCCAAATCTAATTTAATTTCAGTCAAATTTCATTTTCCATTACAATTATGGCTTCCAGCCATAATTGAAAATGAAGTAATCAAGTGATTATTGTTCGCAACACTGCTTTAGTTTAGAAGATATAGTCTCATGTCCACTTTTGTGCAAATTTCATCAAAACTGTTTGGAATATCAAAAAGCTTTTGATAAGTTTTTGCCAGCATTGTCTAAAAATGATTTAAGCCAATTTTTGGTGAAAATCGGACAAACCGTCTAGGACGGTGTTAAAAAAAAAAAGTAGAGTTTTCGCAAAATTCTAAATTGTGAAAATATTGACCCATAGAAATGTAAATTTTGGTATGCATTTGAGTCTGCATGAGCCAAAGAAATCAGAGGGAAAAAAATATTGTTTCTAGACCTCACAGTTCAAAAGTTATTAAGTAGAAATATGAGTGTAAATTTGGCCTATTGGTGGCGCTAGAGAGTTTGAGTTGGAGACTCCAAGTTTGCTATGGTTAATGTTGAGATTGTCCTCTATCTGTGTGCCAACTTTTATAACTTTCCAAATCAAATTTAATTTTAGTCAAATTTTATTTTCCATTACAATAATGGCTTCTGAGGAATCTAATGATTATTGTTCGCAACAATGCTTTAGTTTTGCCTCGTCTTGTTTTATACATTGAATAAATGTTTATTAGTTTTCAGAAAGTTGTGAAAGTACACTACAACACAGATGATTTGTTTTTTATTTAACTTAAATATAAATACAAATAGATGTTCTTCTTTACAGTTATTTTTAGTTCAAGGAAGTCCACTGTTACAAAGACAACTTAAAGAAGTTTAATAAACCAAATAAAATGAATGTTTTCAGTGATTTGTGGTAACTTTTGCAATAATCGAGCGGCTCTACATGGCGTCAAGTTTTACATGTGCAATTTCTAAACCTAATTTTCACTAATTTGTTAGACCCTTTTGAAAGCTTGGTAAGGTTTAATGTTATTTTCAGAGATGCCTAAAAGTAAAGTAGCAGTTAGTATCTAATTATCTCATAGCGTTATCACCTGTGTGAACTTCATCATGGCTTTCTGGCTTCAAAATGTCATACTGTTTTGTAATTTTCACTCAGTCTGCTCTAATTGTCTTAATTTTCTCAAAATCTGTACCCTCCACAGCTCCGCACTAGGGCTTCTCTCTACGAGTGCCTGAGCTCCTGGATGAAGCACGTGGCTGAAGACAAACTGCAGGTGTACGTGGACAGTCTGGCAGTACAGCAGTTTGTGCCCGACACACGACCTCAGCGCCGAACCTTGTGCCTGTCCATCCTGCACGGCCTGTCCAAAGCTATGGTGGTCCCCAACCCACCACAAAACTGCTGGACCGCTCTGTGTTCCACCACTGAACAGATCTATAACCTCTTACCTGATAATATACCGGTATGTCCTAGCAATTGAGAAGATGTTTTATTGTCAAACATGCTGCTAAGAACTGCTGTCCAGTGATTTTTTTGTGTTGTTCTGTAGGCTGGTGAGCTGGACCTGTATGAAGCCATGTGTTCGTGTCTGTCTGAACTGAGCGACACCGAAATCGACCGCATAGTTAAAGTCACTGAGGTATAATAGAAGTGATGTATAGCTTTATAAATCTGATAGTGTTGAAATGTTTCATCATGATATGTAGTAATACCACTGTGCCTCAGGGTAATGAACCCATTTACTCACTTTGCAAGCACAAGATGCATAAAAAAGACAAAAAACGATTACTAATGTCTGAGGGATGAAATGCCTGTTGTCTGTCATTAACATGTAAATTATGAATTTAACTATGAATTGCTGAAGCCAGCATTTATGATGTTTTATTATAAGCATTTTCTTAACACATCAGCAGAAATGAAGTGTTTTATTGTTATGTTTATTGTTGTATTTTTATGTGTGTTCATAAATTATATTTTTTATTTCTTTCTTCATGAAGATGCCTTCTGTTCTGTCCCTAACAACACGGATAAAATTAAATTAAATTAAATTAAATTAAATTAAAAGTAAAAATAGGAAGTGAAGATTTACTGAACATAATATTTAAAGTTGTTTTCCAAAGTTATGCATAAACTATTTATATGATGTAATGGCTATAATGAATGTAACCACTATGGATCCATTATTGTGTTTGTTAACCATTATTGCGTTTACTTTTTAAAATATATTTTTGGTGTTGTAGTTAAGATAAGGGCCAGTTCTATTAGCAGCAGTCAGTTTAGATATTCTGCCATCAGCAGAGTCTTTGATGAATTGACTTCCATTATTACACAGTTCTGCCTCCAGGCAAAATGTCTTAAATGTATTCCAAAATATGATTTGTTTTTCTAAATTTGTTGTTGATTTTAGTAATAAGGCTCATTTTATGCAGGAAAATTGAGGTTTTTTTCTCCCCCAAATATAATACATGCATAATGCATAAATGTTTGCAGTGATAAATAGTTATGCTTTCATCCATGGAAGGTTTTCTGCTCCTTTCATGATAATTAATGATAATCATAATTCATGGCAAGAGCATAGGACAGCTTCTGCTGTTTTGTAATTTATCATGTAATGTAACAACCATTCCAAAGCAATTTACAAGTTAAATTACTTGCTCAAAGGTACACTGATAGTGGCTAGAGACATTAAATCAACCGATATACAACCCGAACACAGTTCTCTTTGTTTTTGTGCTCCCTCTACAGGCTAATGTTGAAAAAACAACTTTCATCCTATCCTACCTGACTTCTAAAGGCAGAGTCCCTCTCCTTGGACTCAATGATGTCATTAGTACCGTCCTTCAGGTGGGGAATAAGAAACAAGTCAGCTGGCTTCTACTGCAGGCCCTCCACCAATCACGCTTCGCCTCTAGTCCCAATACAGGTATGTTAAACATGCTAATGTAAATACTAATACAGTTATTGTAAAAAGCTGCACTGCTGCTGAAAAGTTTCAAAAGGTCAGAAAGAAATTAATACTTTCATTCACCAAGAATGTATTAAATTTGCAAGAAGAGACTGTACACAGATTTGATTTTACTACAATTATATTTTAAATAGATGCTGTTTTTTATACTTTGTTCATCAAAGAATCCTGAAAAAATGTCACTGTTTCCACAAAAATAAAGCTCAACTGTTTTCAGCATTGACTATAATATATACATATGTATAACAATTTATTTATATATATATATATATATATATATATTAATTATATACATTACTTGGAATAATAAATGGTAACTGAAACAAAATAAATAAACATATATAAACAAATATAAATAATTATCAAATGTGTATAGTGTTGTACAGTGCAACACGTCTCATTTTTATTTAGTTTAACTTAATGCACTAAGAAACTAAAACTGAAATAAGAACTATATAGACGACTATATATATATATATATATATATAATGAAATATATAATGAAAAATATAAAAATAAAAAATGGTTCAAAATATTAATAAAAAATATTATAGTATCTCGATGCTAAAATGACACTGATTCTTGTATGTAGAGCTGGCCATATCAATCCTGAAGTATCAATATATCAATACTGATGCAAGTATCGAAAGTAGCAATGCTTAAATAAAAACATATCGATACTAAGGCGTGATTTATTTGCTAGTGATTTTGTTTATTTAGCAAAAAAATGATGCATACAATATACTTTGAATTGGACGAATAACCTATGATGGCGAATAATTGTTGCGAGTTGATGCAAATGTTGCAAGGCAGAATCAACCAACCACAGAGAGCATTCACTCACTTTTGACAGTGCATTCAAACAGGGCTACTTTTCCCAAAAGTATCATAAGAAAGCACTGAAGCTTTTGGAAATGGCAGCCCAGAACAATGCTTATCAGAGGACAGACGAAAACATGTTTTTTTTTGTTGTTGTTTTTTTTTTAAATAATCAAATTGAAATGGTAGCCTACATAGTTTCTGCAGTTACATTTATTTAAATGAAACATTAAAAGTTCATATTGATCATGTTGTATTCTATAATGTTAAAGTGCTCCTATTATGACATTTTAAAGTTTGCTAATATTGTTTTATGAGTCTCCGAAAACAGGTTTACATGTATGCAAGGTCAAAAAACACTTTAGTTTTCTCCAAAAACTGGAGACTCTGGATTTAACTCTGGAGACTTGTCAATACATAGAAAAGATGGCATCGATTTTACCTTACCAATTCGAGCCAGAGTCTGACAATGAAACAGTTGAAGTGGCTGATTGACAAGTTAGCACGGACTACAGTGAAAAGTGCTCACAATTTGTGCTCGCAATGTAAGCGAACCGGGCACACTTCTATGTTGTAAACTGCAACATTGTATAATGCATTAAGTGGCTTTCACACCGAATTCGGAAAGCGCTGCGCTGGCCACTGGGTTCAAAAAGTTCATTTGAACTTTGAGCGTGGTGTGTGTGCCTTGCACGCCAGTGGTGCGCTCCGTTATGCATGCGCTTCGGTCGACGCAGAAACTAGCCGTCTTCATGCAACGCAAGCAATTGAAATGAATGGGTTTCGTAGCGCATCGCTTTTTCCACATTCGGTGTAAAAGCCGCTTTGTGTGCCATCCTTTATCATTGCTCCAACTAATGAGACAGACAGACAGTCAAGTTGCATCAATCACAACTTTTTAGACTACAGTGGGCTCACAGCTGAACAACAGAACTACAGAAGCGTGAGTTAGCCGGTTAGCAAAACATTTGCAGGGTTGTTACACAACATACACAACTATGTATTTTGAACAATTGCTAGAAAATACAATCTTTATAGATTTATCTTTTGGAAGTGAATGTAAAACAAATTTACTCTCACAGCGTAGGATACAGTGTCGTCTCGACATGACGTAAACCACATGGAAATTTTACTGTGTTTGTGGGCGGGCAAGTCGTTTGCGACGTAGAAAGTGGGCGGGCGTTATGCAAATGTTACTTTGTGACGTGCAGCTGTAACAGAATAAGACTCGAATTTCTGACGACTCGTTCAGGCGATTGTGAGCCGACTCTTTTTTTTAATAAACAATAACTTTATTTATCGTGCACTGTCGGCTTCACAACTTTGCAGATAGTTTATGTTCACATACAGCTACATGAAACACTACATGAAAGGTCATATTTGAAAAGGCATAACAGGAGCACTTTAATGTAAATCATACACTGTCAGAATAAAAAGGTTGCACATCTCTGTGGCAGTCCCTAATGAAAATGATCCATGGTTTTACTAAAATGATCATAGCTCAACTAGTATTTGTAGATTTCTACGGTTACCACTACAGTAAACATATTTTAGCCAAGTGTAAACAAAAATATAACCCAGTAAGTTGCCATTAAGGCGTATTAAATAATTAGTAAAATGCATTTTAAATATAAAGTTAAGTGGGTATCATTAGCCATTTTACTGTTAGTAAATAATATATTTTAATAATTTTAAAGTTCAGTTTAGATGTATTGTATCAGTATTGATATCGACAATACTGGCCTTTAAAAGTATTGGTATCGTATCGAAAACAAAATAAGTGGTATCGCCCATCCCTACTTATATGTAACCATTTTAAGTGCCCTATTTTTGATGAACTTGAATCATTTTGTTGTTTCGGAAGCAAATGTTTTGTTTGTTTTCAGGAGTCTCTAAACGAATGGAGTGGCTTTTGGAGTTAATGGGCCACATCAGAAATGTAGCATACGGATCTCCTTCTGTTAAATGTGTCAATGTTATAGAGGTATGTGCCGTATGACTGCACTACAAAATCTGTTTGCTTTAATTTATTGGGTTTCTTTTTGGTCACTTTATGTGGATTTGCCTCTCTAAAGAGCAGTTGCTGCGATCTGCCTGGTGTTTTGGTTGCCTTTCTTAGGGCCTTATGATATAAACAGTTCTTTTCTCTATAAAACACATTACCAACAGCAGGAAAGATACTACCCATTCACTGACTTGAGCGTAATGTCCATCATCACTTCGCAGGGCACAGATTTCCTCCTCGGTGTGTTTGCTGCAGCAGTGGTGTCTTGGGCTGACCATTGTGCTCCGCTTCTTGTTGGCATCAGGGCCCATTGGTTTCCCTGGCAGCAGTCCTCTCTGACAACAGAACTGTCCCATGACCTCTATGTCAACCCTGACGCCACCGAGCTGTCGGTCGCATCATGCCTACTTGGAATCCCATACAGCATGAAGCAACTACTCGCCAAAGAGCCATGGAAGTCCCAGTCACAGAAGGTATGGCATCTGTTATCTCTCATTTCACAATTTAAATGTGTAGTTCTGCTGAATGGTTTTTGAACACTACTTAGAAAAATACAACTTGCACAATTTAAGGTATTCATATCCATTGCACAAATGGTGCGGATTGAGTTACACACCAAATTGTAATACAAGTTAAACGGATATTTCACCCAAAAAAAAAAATCTTTAAGGTAGTGTAGATAGACAGGGAAATATTAAAGGGATAGTTCACCCAAAAATTAAAATTACCCCATGATTTACTCACCCTCAAGCCATCCTAGGTGTATATGACTTTTTTTCTTTCAGACGAATACAGGCAGTTATATTAAAAAATGTCCTGGCTCTTCCAAGTTTTATAATGGGAGTGAATAGCTGTTGAGATTTTGAAGTGCAATAAAGTGCATTAATTCATCATAAAAAATACTCCACATGGCTCCGGGGGGTAATAAAGGCCTTCTGAAGTGAAGCGATGCATTTGTGAACCACAAAACCAGACTTAAGTAGCACGAGTATATTTGTAGCAACAGCCAACAATACATTGTATGGGTCAAAATTATTGATTTTTCTTTTATGCCAAAAATCATTAGGATATTAGGTAAAGATCACATTCCATGAACATATTTTGTAAATTTCCTACTGTAAATATATCAAAACTTAATTTTTGATTAGTAATATGCATTGCTAAGAACTTCATTTGGACAACTTTAAAGGCGATTTTCTCAATATTTTGATTTTTTTTGTTTGTTTTGTTTTGTTTTTTTTGCACCCTCAGATTCCAGATTTTCAAATAGTTGTATCTCAATTTCAAAAAACTGACCCTTATGACTGTTTTTTGTGGTCCAGGGTCACAAGTGTCTTTACTGTCTGTTTTAAACAATTCCTTTATAAATAAAAGTATTCGGTTTTTTTTTTATTTTTTTAAGTTTATCAATCCAATCTTTCTTTCCTCATGTCATCAGTTCATCGACTGGCTCTTCAGTATTACAGAAGGCCCTAAACTAGGTTTCTCTGAGACTGCCTTACTTACAGCCAAAGGTGAGACACTTAGTTGTAAAAATGTGTTGATAACAAGAAGCAACGGATTGTTACACAATGCACAGTACAAGTGGAATCTCTCATTTGACTCTCTTTTGTATGTCTTTCCATCTTAGGGACTCTAATGGCTCTGAGATCCAGCTCTGAGTTCAAGAAGAAGGGTGTGTGGACCAGGGCGTATGGCTGGTAATCCTATTCAAAGCTCTCCAAGGATACTATTTGTTTACATGCATATTCAGAGTAGCATCTACATGACAAAGCGAATGCTTTCTAGCTCACCAACTCTAGTGATTAACCTGATAGGGATAAACTCATCTGTTACATACCAGAATGAACATTGAAATAGATTGAAAGTAGGTATACCATAGTATTTGTTAACAATGCATAAAAATGGCTTCAAAAAGCATCATGTTATTTTCAACTTTCATGCATTGCATGTAAAATGTATTGACCATTTTTGTGACCAATTAGGTATGCAAAATAAAAAATGATGGTTGAACCACTGATGTCACATGGACTATTTTAATGATGTCTTTACTACCTTTCTGGGCGTTGAACATGTCAGATGCGCTGCTGTCTGTGCAGGGTCAGAAAGCTCTTGGATTTCATCAAAAATATCTTAAATTGTGTTCCAAAGATAGACAAAGGCCTTACAGGTTTGGAACCACATGAGGCTGAGTAATGACAGTTTTCAACTAACATTTTATCAGCACAACGGTAATAATAAGAAGTATTTCTTATTATTTCTTTGTGGTCCAGGATCATATTTCATAACTTAAATGAAATATGAGAAGCAATATTAATGTCAGTAGAGTGCAATACCGATATTATTCTGTTAATGCATTATCTGATTGTGGTTACTACTTGCTCTTGTAGTAGATATTTTCAATGAATGTTAATTTTAAAAAACTAATTTTTGTTACCTGAATGTAAAATGCTGCAACAGGGTGTTGTAAACAAATTGCATGCATTCAAAATGTATTCAAATGCTGACAGGACACAAACACGTTTGATTGTGTAAGTCATGTTTTGTTTTTCAGATTTGTCCTTCATCTCACGTAACTCTCAGGCAAATATGAGTTTGTTTGTTTGTTAGAAACTCATTCTGTTTCTAAGGTGGATAATAGCCTGATTTCCCTTTCCAGTTGTGTTGTACCCATTTTTTCTCTGTATTCAAAACAGCTGAAGTAATACCAGGATTAGACTTAACCAAAACATAAAACATTACAATTTTGTTACTTGAAACTAAAAATTACTTCTTTAAAAAATGTGTTAATGTAAGATAATGTAGATGGGAACCAGTTATATTTTGATATAAGATTTGTACTAAGTTTTCAAACATGATTTTTGAAGAGAATAAATATGGGACATTCAGACTTTCGTTCATCTCTTCACAACAACCATCAATGCTTAACAGTTTTGCCGCAATCTACAGGTGAGTATAATTATATGTGGCAAGATATGATTACAGTTTTCACTACAGACAAATAACATACTTCAATATTTTAAGGCAGTGTAAGTGGTTTGGTTCATTTTTTAAGCTGGTTGAAAGTCTTTTTTCTTAACATCCCAATAACAATCGCAAGTTGTGGTCTGAATGTATTTATATGTGACCCTGGACCACAAAACCAGTCATAATGGTCAATTTAATAATACGTTTTTCATTGATGTATGGTTTAGGATAGGATAGTATTTGGCCGAGATACAACTATTTGAAAATGTGGAATCTGAGGGTGCCAAAAAAAAAAAAATTTTAAATATTGAGAAATATTGAGAAAATCGCTTTAAACTTGTCCAAGTGAAGTTCTTAGTAATGCATATTAATAATCAAAA
This sequence comes from Labeo catla, assembly GCA_012976165.1. NCBI lineage: Eukaryota > Metazoa > Chordata > Actinopteri > Cypriniformes > Cyprinidae > Labeo > Labeo catla. The sequence goes on from VONZ01000095.1 coordinate 744,061, forward strand.
TTTAAGTTTGGATATATTTATGGTAGCAAATTTACAAAATATCTTAGTTGGAACACGATCTTTACATAATATCCTAAGGATTTTTGGCATAAAGGAAAAATTGATCATTTTGACCCAAACAGTGTGTTTTTGGCTATTACTACAAATATACCCATGCTACTCACGACTGCTTTTGTGGTCCAGGGTCACTCACATATGTATTTACATCGTCTGTGAACGGCGTCAGACCATAAAATGTTCGACCAATCAAATCCCTCGGTCCGAGGGCAACGATAGGCTGACCTACCTGCCTGTCAAGGTATGTATTTGCATACTTCCGCGCACCCTGTTTGCACAGAAATGATACGTCATCAGCGCGTTCCACAACGCTACTGCAGACCAAGCGAGAATGAAAGCCGTTACTGTAATATTATGCGTTTGTTTTATAATGTTTTTCCGCCATACGTGAGATATGAGGTAATCTGACAGCGTTGCATTCATTCCTCCACTAACGCTGTCTCTCATCGTGTCGCTGCTTAGCCTCTGATCTGCTCTTGAGGAGGCGTGGCTTTGGACTGAGGGTGAGATCTGTAAACTGCTTTGAACAGAATTGTTTGTGAAAAGTGCTGTAATAATGCTCTAATTGTAAGCACGAAAAAATATATGCTGATTTACTTAACACAAAGTAAATAATTTTCACATATTTTAGTCATTTTCTTTACAATAGTGACAGTCAAAATGTAATGTCTAAGTTTTGTTAAGGGGGTCCCTCACAAATGTCTCTTCTAATGAAGAACTGAATAGGTGATATTATCTGGATTTTAAAAGTAAAAAAAAAAAAATAGTCTTTTTAAATGTATTTTTTGTTTCTTCCAGACATTTCCAATGTCATTAACTGCTGTAAATGTGTTTCCAGGTATGTCCCTTGTTTGAGTCAAGAAGGGACACTGAAGACTTGAAGTCTGATTTGCCTCAAGTAGGCATTTTAATAAAAGAAATTTGTTTAGGTACTGCCTAAAAGGCTGAACACGTGAGGGCGTCAGAGCAGTCCTGGTTTTCATTGGTCTATTCAGGCCAAAAAATTGTGAAAATGTGTGGTAACAAGTCAACAATATCCTGAAATAAATGGAGAATACCACATTAATTCAGAATTCTGAAGATCATCCAGATGGACATGAAGGCTTCAGTCATTTTGCTGCTTTTTTTTTGAGCCTCTTTGGGCTGAATGTCAGCGTCTACAAATTTCAGTATTTCGTGGATAAGACTTTGTCATGGCAAGAGGCACATCAGTACTGCAGACAGCACTAAGACGACCTGTCCACTGTCAAAGAAAAAGATTTAAAGGATTTATGGGGAACACTTTACAATGCGGGTGCACAAATATGCATTAATTCATGCTTAATTAATGCACAGATAATCACGAGTTAATGTATAATGTATAATTCATTAAGAATAAAACCATTTATTAATGATTACTACATCAGCGACTAATGAACATTCTATATGATTCATAGATTAAGTAATAAAAAAAAAAATTGTTATTAGTTAAATGTGTTAAATTTGTTAATTCCCTAATAGCTGAGGAAAACATTTCAGCATTTTTCTCCATATAATGGACTGATATAGTGCCCCAATTTTGAACTTCCAAAATGCAGTTTAAATGCGGCTTCAAACGATCCCAGCCAACAAAGAAGGGTCTTATCTAGCATAACGATCGGTTATTTTAATAAAAAAAATAATACAATTTATATAGTTTTTAATGCCAAACGCTCATCTCGTCTTACTCTGCCTGGACTGTTTTTGTTCCGGTTCATGACAGTTAGGTTATGTCGAAAAACTCCCATCTCATGTTCTCCCTCAACTTCGAAATCGCCCTATATCGCTGTTTTACCTTTTTTGTTAAGGGTGTTTGATGATCTTTGCATGTTCACTTTGCAAAACTGAACTTGGTCTGAACTTCTGCAGCAATGTAGGATGATTTTGAAATGATTTTTGAAGTTGAGGGAGAAAAAACGGTCATTTTGTTTTTTGACATACCCTAACTGTCTTGAGCTAGAATACACAGAGTTTAGGGAGAGAAAGGCAAGATGAGCATTTGAGATTAAAAAGTATTTAGTTTTTTTTTTTTTTATTAATGAAAATAACAGATCGTTTCGCCAGATAAGACCGTTCTTCCTCGGCTGGGATCGTTTACAACCACATTTGGGATCGTATGAAGCCACATTTAAACTGCCTTTTGGAAGTTCAAATTCGGGGCACCATATCAGTTCATTATATGGAGAAAAATGCAGAAATGTTTTCCTCAAAAAATTTAATTTCTTTACGATTGAAGAAAGAAAGACATGAACATCTTGGATGACAAGAGGATGAGTACATTATATGTGAATCTTTGTTTTGGAAGTGGACTTCTCCTTTAAGTAACATGTCATTGTGGTTATGGATATCGAATTAGTCATGTGCCTCAATGAGTTGGAGCCATGCATTTCAACTTCCAGTTGTCTGGTTTAATTAATCATTACCTAATGATTTGCAAAGATATCATTATGTTATGACTTTACTTGCTGAGGCACATGACTTACTAACTCTAAATCCATAACTACAATGACATATTACTTAACAATTAGTTAATAGTTCTGTGCCTCAACAAGTAAAGACACAGCATAATGATACATTTGCAAATCATTAGCTAATAATAAATTAAAGCAGACAATGTAGAAGATTTTCATTAATCTTGAATCAATATAAAACATAGAATTATGCCTATGCCTATGCATAAGAGGATATTATTCTACTATTATCATCTGACTATGTGCATTAACTCTGTGCAGTGAGCTTAGAGCAAAGAGAACTATTTAAAGCTTGAAAAGCACTCCCGTATGGAACTCACCTGTTCAGGAGCTAGAAATACATGACAGCTATTGATCAACCTTCGGGAATTCAAATATGGTAAAAAATACCTTCCAAAAATACAACAGTGCATATATATAATGCTTCAGGATGTATATATGTGTGCTTGAGACGAAACTCTGGAGTGGTGTTCGAACATTACTTGGCCTTTTGTTAACTTGTTAATAAAGGTCTATCTGACTTCAAAACCTCTTCAGAGTAATTTATTTTGAGCAAGGAAAATTCTACGACAACAACTGCAAGTTGAAATGCATGGGTTCAACCCATTGTGGTAATTAACACATGAATATTAGTTAATCAGATAAGTTATTAAGGAAATAATACTTTATGACACATTTAACTAATAACAATTTATTGATTACTTAATCTATGAATCATACAGAATGTTCATTTGTTGCTAATGCAATAATTATTAATAAATGGTTTCGTTTTTCATGAGTTATATATTAACTCATGATTATCTCTGCATTAGTTAAGCATGAATTAATGCATATTTTTGCACCTGTATTGTAAAGTGTTATCGATTTATGATACAATTCTCTAATTAAAAGTAATTACTTTTGGATTGGAGTTCAGAGAAACAGTACAGACAATAACAAATGGATATGGTCTGACGGTGGAGAAGCAACGATTACATTTTGGGAGCCAAAAGAACTTGATCATGATCATGAAAAATGTGGCGCTGTTGGTAAAAACACATTTACATTATATGAGGGAATCTTCTCTGATGGTCTACGATTTTATTGCCTTGGAATACTGCAAAAAAACCTAAACTGACCTGGCCATAAAAAACTCAGAAGACATTATGAAGAAGTGAGGATTAATAGCACAGTAGCGGATACAGATGAACTGTGGACCGGCCTGCGCTTTCTAGCTGGTGGTTGGTTTTGGGAAAACAGAGTCGCTTTCGATTATAATGTCTGGTCTTCAAATGGAAAGCTCCAGTGCCCTGCCATGAACCAGCGCTGTGGGGTTTATGACAGAACACAGAGGGTTTGTAAACCTACAGACTGTGAGCAGAGACTCAACTTTCTCTGTGTCAAGGAGAAATGAGAAGATTGAAACGATTCATTGTAGAAGGTCAGCAGATGCAACGCTATAGGGGGAGTTCCTTTAAAAGAGAAGTCCACTTCCAGAACAACAATTCACAAATAATTTACTCACCCCCTTGTCATCCAAGATGTTCATGTCTTTCTGTCTTCAGTCGTAAAGAAATTATGTTTTTTGAGGAAAGCATTTCAGGATTTTTCTTCATATAATGGACTTCAATTGTGCCCCTGATTTTGAACTTCCAAAATGTAGTTTAAATGCAGCTCTAAACAATCCCAGCCAAGGAAGAAGGGTCTTATTTAGCGAAACGATTGGTCATTTTTTTCCGGAAAATAAAAATGTGTATACTTTCTAAGCACAAAAGCTTGTGTAGCACAGGTTCTGGCATGCACGTTCACAACGCTACATACTATTGAATCATGTCGAAAGGTCACACCGAACGTAGGCAGAACCACAGACCTAGTGTTTACCAAGCAAACGCGCAAAGACTAAGAAAGTGCAAGTAAGTCAAACGGTGTTTACAAAGAAAAAGGTACAACATGTCGGACGATTCTGAAGTTGTGAGAGTTTTTCGCCATACTACCTTTTTTGCCGGAGTACACAGACGATGAACTTAGACGTGATTCGTAGTAGTGATGGGAAGTTCGGATCATTTTACCGACTCGGACCTTTGAGTCTGGTTCAGCAAAATGAACGAATCTTTTTTCGAGTCATTTCGTTCATTTTAGCAAAATCAGCATCACGTGACAGACCCATAAGATAAACGAATGACTCGAAAAACCCGAATACTCAAAACAGGTGAACTAATTCCAGTACAGGACCTAATAGAATGTTGCGCATGCGCGACTGAACGAATCACTCCCCGAGACGACTCGTTCTTCGCAAGTCACATTAAAGATCCATTCAAAATGAACGAATCGTTCAAGAATGATCCATGGACACGCATCCGCGAGCCTGTGATACGCGAGCTTTTGTGCTTAAAAAGTATACAAATTTTTATTTTTCGAAAAAAATGACAGATCGTTTCACTAGATAAGACCCTTTTTCCTCGGCTGGGATCATTTAGAGCCCTTTGAAGGTGCATTTAAACTACATTTTGGATTCATAATTTAAGTCCATTAGATTTTCCTCAAAAACCATAATTTTTTACGACTGAAGACAGAAAGACGTGAACATCTTGGGTGACAAGGGGGTGAGTAAATTATTTGTAAATTGTTGTTCTGCAAGTGGACTTTCCAAAACTTTTACATTTTTTGCATTGCTTTTAGTGGCTGAACATCATGATGAAATCAAACTCTGTGACAATGTTTTTTTAATCTATAGCCAGCTTTAGCCATATGTAAAGTACTGTAGCTTATAACATTCATGTAAAATGCATGCCAATATGCAGATGTGCACATAAGTGGCCAAAATAAAAGCTGTTGAAAGCTGTTAATACACAATCACTGTGTTAGATCGACTGACTGTAATACTGTATACGATTTCCATTTGAACAGAAAAAATACATCTAGGCTATGCGCTGCTGGAACTGTGACATTTCATTCAGTGATGAGCTTTTTTTGGCTAAAACTAAGTAAAGTGCAATAACACTGTTATTGTTTTATTTTTTATAGTTATATTTAATGGGTCACACTATGTGTAGTATGAGTATTCAAACCAAATCACCAGGTGCTCTCATGAGAACCAGACCGAAAAAGGTATGTGCACCCCTGCCAGCATTTTCACCTGCGTAATGTGTAATACATCTGTTTTTGTAAACCCTCTTGCAACAGATATCTTCTTTTAACAGATAAGTTCTTTGTGAAAAATAAAGTATATACTATACTATACCATGTTCTGTCTGATTTATCATCTTTTGGAATTATTTCATTGGTGGAAGCATTGGTGAGCATCTAGAAATTCTGACACCATATTGCTTTCTTCGTGTAATAGAGTTAAAGTACAACTGTAGTGCAACTACAAGAACTATTAATTGAAATATGGCATGTGTATGTTGTTCAAGGTTGTGTATCCTGTGCTTAAACACAATGAAATAGAAAATCACTGAAAATTGGTGTGACTAAGTGGGAGTTATTCACATTTGAACAGAAGTAGTTGTTGAAAGTGATTTTGATGGCTTAAAAAAGCAGAAATGTGAAGCTTACCATAGGTGGCCATACCTATTCAAACAGAGCATTCTACTGAGGAGGGTTAAAAACAGGACAGAAAAAAGCCCATTAATTCTAAATTATGTTTTTTGATCTAAAATCTTGATAACTTTATAAGTGGACCTCACAAAGGCAGTTCACGTCCCCTTTAAACAAAAGCACATTGTTCAAGAAGGACCGCATCATCCCCCACCCTTTACACATTTACTCAGATTGTTATGCTGCTAATACAATATGTAAGGGAAAAACTGTATTAAATAGAGAAGTATTTTTAGGGAGACTTTTTTCAAAAGAAAACACAACCATGCGCATGACTCTTTGCAAGTCTCTATCAGCAACATCCACAACTGAATGGAACAAAAAGTGTTAAACTTGAAAATTGTTTTTGCATGCTTGCACTTGCTAAGTGAGGATTGTATAAACATGGATCAAACAAAAAAACATTGTTTATTGATGAGCTACAGTTTTATTACATCACACCCTGACACAGATGCAGTATATTAACACCACGGGTCATCAATAAGGTGCATACTGAATGTGGTCCTCTAATTTAAGTACATCATTTTCAAGCATGTTAGTGTGTTCCCAACACTTTTTTTTTTACAGCGCACATCATGCGCAAACATATATATGCAAGATATGCTGATTTATTTAATACAAAGTAAATACTTTCCACATATTCAAATCATTTGCTTTAAATCATTTGCTTTTAACTGTAATGTCTATATTTTGAGAAGTGGATCCCTCACAAATGTATCTTATAGTGACGAACTGAACAGGTGATATTATCTGGATTTTAAAAGTAAAAATGAGTCGTCTTTATTTTTTTTCTTCTCAACATTTCCAGTGTCATATACCGTAACTGCTTTAAATGTGTTTCTACGTATGTCCTTTCTTTAGGTCAGCTGATGTGCCCTAATTAGGCATTTTAAGGAAAAGAAATTTGTTAATGTAATGACTGAAGGGACTAACCTGTCAAGGTCACTCTCGATGTCAGAGCGGTCCTGGTTTTCATTGGTCTGTTCATGCCAGAAATTTGTGAAAAGGTGTGGTAACAAGTAAGTATCTTGAAATAAATGGAGAATCTTCACTCAGAATTCTGCTGCTGCGCTGAAGATCATCCAGATGGACATGAAGGCTTCAGTCACAGTGCTGCTTTTGTTGAGCCTCTTTGGGCTGAATGTCAGCGTCTACAGATATCACTATTTTGTGGATATGACTTTGTCGTGGCAAGATGCACAGAAGTACTGCAGACAGCACTATGACGACCTGTCCACTGTCAGAGAGAAAGATTTACAGAATTTATCTTACAGTTTTTCTTTAATTACAGAGAATTTTTTCTGGATTGGAGTTCAAAGAGACAGTGCAGACAATAGCAAATGGATATGGTCTGAAGGCGGAAAAGCAACGATTACATTTTGGGAGAGTGGACAACCTAATCATGATGATGAAAAATGTGGCGCTGTCAACAAAAACACACTTACACTATATGATGGAATCTGCTCTTACCATCTACAATTTTATTGCATGAAGGTCTATGAGCTGATTGTGGTGCATCAGAAAAGCACATGGGAAGAGGCATTGGAATACTGCAGACAAAACTACATTGACCTGGCTGTAATAAACTCAGAAGACATTATGGAAGAAGCAAAGATTAATAGCACAGAAGCTGATACAGATGAACTGTGGACCGGCCTGCGCTTTCTAGCTGGTGGTTGGTTTTGGGTAAACGGAGTCAGTTTCGATTATAATGTCTGGTCTTTGGATGGAGAGCTCCAGTGCCCTGCCATGAACCAGCGCTGTGGGGTTTATGACAGAACACAGAGGGTTTGTAAACCTACAGACTGTGAGCGGAGACTCAACTTTCTCTGTGTCAAAAAGAAATGAGAAGATTGAACTGATTCATCTTAGAAGGTCAGCAGATGCAACGCTATAGGGGGTTTCTTTAAATGTCCTTTCCAGAACCTTGTGATGTGAACTTGAAATGTTTTTTTTTTTTTTAAATCTATAGCCAGCTTAAGCCATATATAAAGTACTGTAGCTTGTGACATTCATCCAAAATGCATACCAGTATGCAGGTGTGCACATAATTGTCCAAAATAAAAGCTGTTAAAAGCTGTTAATGCACAATCACCGTTTTAGATCGACTGACTGTAATACTGTAAGGACAAATCTAGGCTATGCGCTGCTGGAACTGTGACATTTCATTCAGTGACAAGCTTTATTCAGCTGAAACAAGTGCAATACATTATTATTGTTTTATTTTTTATAGTTATATTTAATGGGTCACACCATGTACAGTGAGCACCAAACCAAATCTGCTCTCATGAGAACCAGAACGAAAAACTTATGTGCACCCCTGCCAGCATTTTCACCTGTGTAATCTGTTTTTGTACACCCTTATGTAACAGATTTTTTCAATTAGTAAATTTTCAAAACTTCTTTGTGAAAAATAAAGTTTAAATTCTTTGTAGTATACACTATATTATACTATGTTCCGTATGATTTATCATCTTTTGGAATCATTTCAGTGGTGAAAGTATTGGTGAGCATCTAGAAGTTCTGACACCATATAATTACTTTCTTCATGTAATAGAGTTAAAGTACAGAATCACTGTCAATCTCAATTACCTTAATGCTGAGTATAACAGCAAATCAATAATGTATCTAGTCTCTGTAATTCACTTCAAGATTGACATTTTTTTAATAAAGCTCATTATTTGTGAGTTTAAATCGGACTGCAAATATTTGTTAAAACAACAACAACAACAACAACTATGCAAATGCATACAGTACACTGTAAAAAATAAAAAACACAATTTGAGTCAGCTTAAAATAATTTGTTACCCTGCTGCCTTAAAATTTTAAGTTCAGTCAACTAAAATAAGTTTAGTCAACTTGAAATGTTAAGCTGTACTAAGTAACAACTTAGATATTTGTGTTTACTAAACTTAACAGATGGGTAAGTAACCCAGCTGCCTAAAAATTTAAGTTGATTCAACTCAAATATCTAAGTTGTCACTTAATATAATTTAACATTTCAAGTTGAATAAACTTTTTTTGAGTTGACTGAACTTAAAAGTTTAAGGCAGCCAGGTTACAAATTATTTTAAGTTGACTCAACAAATAGTTTTTTACAGTGTACCTACAGGAATATTATTAATTGAAATATGGCATGTGTATGTTGTTCAAAGTTGTGTATCCTGTGCTTAAACACAATGAAAAAGAAAATCACAGAAAATTGTTGTGACTAAGTGGTAGTTAGATATTCACGTTTGAACAGAAGTAGTTCTTGAAAATGATTTTGATGGTTTAAAAAAGCAGAAATGTGAAGCTTGTATTTTTGTCAAAGCATGTGCTTTTTTCAGTTAAAATGTATGTGTGCTGTAACCAATAACATGTTTAAATACTTACAATTGTACCATTAAATGAACAAACATAATTGTGTTTACACATGGGGGAGTTCAGCAAGGCACTCTGCCTCAGACATATGAATCCTCAGGTTAAATATATTTGACTTTGGCGAATAGGAGGACCTGTACTAATAATTTCTCTGGGTTGAAACAATTAGCTGAAACATTCATACTTCATGAAAATTTACACTAGGTCATACATGTATAAATGTTAATAATAATAGGTTTAAATAATATTTCATGCTGCAACTGTAGGGATAATACAATATGTCCCCTATGAACAGCATATGTGAATATTATGTAGACCTGTTGTTTAAATCCAATTTGTGCTTTAAAAGTAGAGTAATCATAGCAGTTTTCTTCCATATATATCCGTTTAAACATCTGCGTTTAGTTTCAAATGACGTCTTTGACGGCAGTATTCTGTAAAAATTATTTGCATTCCGATTTTGACATCAAAAGGCACAAAAATATTTTTTTTCTCTTATTCCATGAATTTTACCCATTTACCTCCACTTGTTACCAGTGTTTTTCTGCAACCACTATGCGCGTGCAGCTGCAAGTGACGTAACTGTGACATCTACCCCCAAATTGGTCTATATACTGAAACAAAATAACCAGAACACATAATTGATGTAAGAGCTTATGGTTTTTCTATCAGTCAGATGCACTCTTGGCCACTGATCTGTGCTCTCTGTGTTTTCTTTCAGAATTATCATTGGTTGATGGAAAGGATAAAAATAGCATTTATTTCAGATGGAAATAAGATCAAGACCCTCGATCACGTCATGATCTATTCTGTCGTGCTATTCTGTCGAACTGGTTCATTAAAACGATCTATCCGAATGAATCTTTTCGTGGAAACGAATCAGACTTATAATCACTATTAACAAGAAAGAGGCAAATTAATGTGCTGCATCCTCAAACTCAGACAAGCTCAGTACCGACTTGTTTTCATTCTGTTTATTTCCGTGAATCGTCGTTCAGCAACATTTGATGACTTAGGCGAGATATGCAGCCTTTGTAGGACGCAGCCTTCCGTTTTAAGGCACCCATAGATAGAGCTTTGTTGAACTGAAAACAGCTCTGAGTCTATTCGCCTTGATGGGATTGAGTCCCTGATCTCAGGGAACCACTGATCTATATAATGACTGGATCACTCATTGTGTTCTAAACTGCCTTACGGCAGTGAAGCCACTGGAAGCGTTCGATCCGCCATTTTACTATTCCCTACCGGCAGAGAGAACCACTGACTCACATGAGCTGACCTAAAATCACCTGATTTGAAGTGTATCATGCACACATGATTAGTTTTTAGGATGTGTGTGTAATTTTTACTTAAGATGTTATCTGGAATGTTTATGCTCTTTTTGGGCGGGATAAGCAATATATTGAAATCGTTTAGGTGGGTGTGTCAGCTGCGCACTTGCAGACACTGATCCAACACAAAAATTATTTATGTACTTAATTGGCATGAACAGACTTGGCATGAACAGACTTATAACACAGACTCACCAACAGCAGGTTTACACTTCAATATACAACAAGGAACAATGGGAACATGAGGGCTACTTATACCAAACAATGGGGGTCACATGACACAAACCAACCAATGAGAAACATGACACATAGAACAGAGGAACCAATGGCAGGAATACAAGAGGGCAAGGGAAGCAAGACACAAACAAGGAACATGGCAAAACTTCAAAATAAAAGACATGAAAACATGAACGTGAACAAAACCCAAAACCCAAACCCCACGTTACATGTCCCCCCCTCTAAGGGCGGCTCCAGACGCCCAATACAAAACCCAAACCCCAAAGTCCAGAAGGGTGGAGCTGAGGCAAACAGGGGGAGGGACGGAGGGCCAGGCCCATACAGGGGAACAGGATCGGGATCATGGAGCAAAGGCAGACCTTGGCAGTGGAGATATGGTGGGCCTGGACCATGAAGCAGTAGCAGACAGTGAAGCCGTGGAGCAGAAGTCCACCATGGCGGGGCAGGCAGAGCAGGGAGCCATGGCGGAGCAGGCAGAGCAGGGAGCCATGGCGGGGCAGGCAGAGCAGGGAGTATAAATCCCCACAGAGAAACAGGCGAAGAGCAAAGCCAAGCAGGGATCCATGGCCGTGACAGGAGAGGCAGATGGTCCATAGGGAAACGCCGCCCCTTCTGCAGCCTGAGCTGCCACCTCCGGGGGCACTGGCGCAGACTCGTGGTGAGACGAGGCCTCTGGTGTAGACTAGTGGACAGAAGAGGCCTCTGGTGCAGACTCGTGGACAGACGAGGCTTCTGGTGCAGACTCGTGGACAGACGAGGCCTCTGGTGCAGACTCGTGGACAGAAGAGGCCTCTGGTGCAGACTCGTGGACAGACGAGGCTTCTGGTGCAGACTCGTGGACAGACGAGGCCTCTGGTGCAGACTCGTGGACAGACGAGGCCTCTGGTGCAGACTCGTGGACAGACGAGGCCTCTGGAGTGTAGTGTGCAGCCCACACACTCAAAATGGTGACCGCCATCACACTGGCAGTCATGACATGGCATGGCTCTGGGAGATCAGACGAGGCCTCTGGAGTGCAGTGTGCAGCCCACACGCTCAAAATGGCGATGGCCATTAGTTTTTTCAGTCTTGGCCCAAGCTCTGCATCAGCAGAGCACTGGCATGAACAGACTTATAACACAGACTCACCAACAGCAGGTTTACACTTCAATACACAACAAGGAACAATCTTCTTCTTCTTCTTTGGAGTTTAACGACGGCTTGCATCCGTAAGTGTTGCACTACCAACAAGGAACAATGGGAACATGAGGGCTACTTATACCAAACAATGGGGGGTCACATGATACAAACCAACCAATGAGAAACATGACACATGACTTGAACAACAAATGAGAACATGACACATAGAACAGTGGAACCAATGGCAGAATACAAGAGGGCAAGGGAAGCAAGACACAAACAAGGAACATGGCAAAACTTCAAAATAACAGACATGAAAACATGAACGTGAACAAAACCCAAACCCCACGTTACACTGTTATTATATTGCTCGTTGTATTTAAATTAAAATCTTTGAAATAACGCTTTATGACTTTAAGTCCATACTGTATGTAGTCAGCATTATTTCTCAGAGTTATGATTTGCAGACAGATAATGTAGACAGAGTTTATCAAGTTACAAGTTTATCTTAGTCTCATCAGACCATAGGACATGGTTCCAGTAATTCATGCTCTTGGACAGGTTGTCTTCAGCAAACTGTTTGCGGGCTTTCTTGTAAGCCAGCTTCAAAGGAGGCTTCCTTCTCGGATGACGCCAATGCAAACCGACTTGTTGCAGTGTGCAGCGTATGGTCTGAGCACTGACAAGCGGACATTCTACTTCTGCAACCTCTAAAGCAATGCTAGCAGCACTCATGCATCTGTTTTTTGGAGCCAGGTTCTGCACCTGATGCACAGAATGAGCACTCAACTTCGTTAATTGACCCCTGCGAGGCCTATTCCGAATGGAACCCGTCTTGGAAAACCTCAGTATGACCCTGGCCACAGTAGTGTAACTCAGTTTCAGGTTGTTACTGAACCTCTTATAGCCTAGGCCATCTTTGTGGACAACAATTCTAATTCTCAAATCTTCAGAGAGTTCTTTGTCATGAGGTGCCTTGTTGAAGATCCAGTGGTCAGTATGAGAGAATTGTACTCAAAGCACCATTTTAACTGCTCTAATACAAGATACACAACTTTGTATGGTCCTGTCAAACAGACAAAAACATGAACATGATGAACAGGACATGTGGCTTTGCATAGTTAAATGACAGTGCTGTTATCAGTTAGGGTGTGCTCACCTTTGTTGCCAGCTATTTTGACAATAGCTGTATGTTGAGTTATTTTCAGGGGACAGTAAATATACACTGCTATACAAGTTGAAAATTGACAACTCTAAAAATATATAATATTTACTATATAAATACTTATATAAAATAAGTTTAATTTCTATAATATTGTTCCTTAAGAAGATATACTAAAAACGCTGCTGAAATGTGATGGGTGTACTCACTTTTGTGAGATACTGTAACTTCTAGTGAAGAACTGAACAGGTGATATTATCTGGATTTTAAAAGTAAAAATTAATTAGTTAGACATTTCCAATGTCATATACCTTAACTGCTTTAAATACGTTTCTAGGTATGTCCTTTCTTTAAGTCACCTGATTTGCCTTAAGTAGGCATTTAAAGAAAATAAATTTGTTTATGCAGTGACTGAAGGGCTGAACACGTCCAGGTCATTCTCAATGTCAGAGTGGTCCTGGTTTTCATTGGTCTGTTCATGCCAGAAATTTGTGAAAAGGTGTGGTAACAAGTCAACAATATCCTGAAATAAAAGGAGATTTCCACGTTCATTCAGAATTCTGCTGCTGCACTGAAGATCATCTAGATGGACATAAAGGCTTCAGTCACAGTGCTGCTTTTTTTGAGCCTTTTTGGCCTGAATTTCAGCGTCTACAGAGATCACTTTTTCGTGAACAACACTTTGTCATGGAATAATGCACAGCAGTACTGCAGACAGCACTATGATGACCTGTCCACTGTCAGAGAGAAAGATTTACAGGTTTTATCTTCCAATTCTTTAATTAAAGTAACATATTTTTGGATCGGAGTTCAGAGAGTCAGCCCAGACATTACCAAATGGATATGGTCTGAAGGCGGAGAAGCAACAATTACATTTTGGGAGGATGATCAGCCTAATGATTATACTCAAAAATGTGGCGCTATCAATAAAGACACATTTAAAATGCATGACAAACACTGCTCTGACAATTACGAGTTTTATTGCATGAAGGTCTATGAGCTGATTGTGGTGCATCAGAAAAGCACATGGGAAGAGGCATTGGAATACTGCAGACAAAACTACATTGACCTGGCTGTAATAAACTCAGAAGACATTATGGAAGAAGCAAAGATTAATAGCACAGAAGCTGATACAGATGAACTGTGGACCGGCCTGCGCTTTCTAGCTGGTGGTTGGTTTTGGGTAAATGGAGTCAGTTTCGATTATAACGTCTGGTCTTCAGATGGAGATGGAGAGCTCCAGTGCCCTGCCATGAACCAACGCTGTGGGGTTTATGACAGAACACAGAGGGTTTGTAAACCTGCAGACTGTGAGCAGAGACTCAACTTTCTCTGTGTCAAGGAAAAATGAGAAGATTGAATCGATTCATCTTAAAAGGTCAGCAGATGTGATCCTATAGGGGGAGTTTTCTTCAGGTGTCCTTTTCAGAAACATTTACTTTCTTTGCATTGCTTTTAATGACGAAATCATACTCTGTGACATAACGTTTTCCTAAATCTATAGCCAGCTTTAGCCAGACAGAAAGTACTGTAGTTTATAACATTTATGTAAAACAATGTAAATGTAAAAAAAAAGTCGCTCATAAAATCACACACACACCGAATTACCGATTTAAATTGCCTGACTGTAATACTGTATAAGATTTCCATTTAAACTGAAAGGATACATTTAAGCTATGTGCTGCTGGAACTGTGCCATTTCGTTCAGTGACGTGCTTCATTCGCTAAAGCAGACAGCGTGTACACTTACGCACCGGCAACGCGCCAAAATAAAAATTTGCTGGTTTTTGCTGTTTATTTTATTTTTTAAAAAACTAAATAAAGTACAATAATACTATTATTAATTATTTTATTTTTTATAGTTTAATGGGTCACACTATGTGCAGTGTGAGCACCAAACCAATTTTGCAGGCGTGCACATATGCGACCAAAATAAAACAATGCACTGGGAAAATAAGTCACTCATTTGCGTACTGACATGGTTGACAGCTGTTAATGCACAATCACCATTTTAGATCGACTGACTGTAATACTGTATTTCCATTTGAACTGCAAGAATAAATCTAGGCGATATGTGCTGCTGGAACTGAAATTTTTATTCAGCTAAAACAGACAGCACATACATTTGTGTACCCCCAAAATAAAAACATTTTAGGTTTGAAAATGTTGAAGATTCATAATAAAAATTACAAAGTAATAAATAAAATAAATATAAAATTATAAAAATGTATATATTACCACTCTATTTTTACAGTGTACTCTAAAAAAATATTTTTCATTAAATACTCACTTTTTATTTTAAAATATAATGGTATTATCACACTTTATTTATTAATTTGTTTATTTTTTTTATTAAATAAATAAAGTGTAATAATACTATTATTACTATTGTAAACCCTCTTGTAACAGATATTTTCAATTAATACATTTTCAAAACTTCTTTGTGAAAAATAAAGTTTAGATTCTTTGTAGCATATACTATATTGTACTATGTTATATATGATTTATCTCCTTATGGAATCATTTAATTGTCGGAAGTGTTTGTGAGCATCTAGGAGTTCTGACACCATATAATTGCTTTCCTGGAGTAACAGAGTGAAAGTCCAGAAACACTGTTAATGTTGATAAAGTTAATGCTGAGTATGGTAGCCTATCATAATGTATGCAATCTCACGCAATTCACTTTAAGATAGACAAACATTTTGAGGCTGGCTACAAATTTTTTAAAAAGAAACAGCTAATTTTTTGTGAGTTTAAATTGGACTGCGAAGATTTGTAAAATAACTTACGCAAAGGCATAAGGTACCTACAGCAATATTATTATTTGAAATATGGCTTGTGTATGTTGTTCGAAGTTGTGTATCCTGTGATTAAACAAAATGAAAAAGAAAATCACAGCAGGTTTTTATCAACTTGATCATTCTTTCTCAACACATTTCCTGACTAGCCACTAAAGCCTTTTGATTTCAATATCAGTATTTCAAGATCAATATTCTGTGTACAATTAATTATGTCATCCTGGTATTGCGGACAGCTGCTACCATTTTGTGACGATTGTAATGGATTGTAAAAACTAACAAACTGGTAAGATTTTAAAATGGTTTTATCTTAAATCAATGTCTTTTATCACCATAAATATTCATGTGGTAAAATGCCATCTATTTTGAACTTGCCACTTGCTAGTAACTGCTTTCTTCACAGAAGCTTTGCATTCAAATCTTTTAACTCAGATCAATATTTCATGTCTAATTATTTAGATTTGTGGCAAGTAGCTGGTTGTTATTGCAAAATAAAGCCCTTCAGTCTTATACCGGGCTTTATTCCACAATAACAACCGGCTGGATGTACATTATCCCTTACATTTTCCATAAGACAAGTATGCTAACTCAATTCCGGCTGGCTCGGATCAGCTTTCAATGTCAAGTTCTTTAAGTCCCCCGTAGACAAAAATTGTATCCCTTAAAACTAATCTTTGATAATCAAAATTACATACTTAAATGTTTTTTCTTGTGAAAATAATTTTCTCATGCCTTAAAGCTTGAATGTAGCCTAACTCTATCCCCCTTGCCTCATTTACTATATGCTGATCTATGAATACGCAAATTAGCCAGTCACACCAGCCAGAGCCTCTTGATCCACTAACTGAACTGTAGTAGACGTGATATAAAGGCGATACATGGTTAATGACTGATAAAAGTATGCTTTTACTAGCGGACAACTACAACATTCGTTAAAGTTACTTACTTGACGATGTTGTGTCCTCAAAATGCCTTGAAGACTTGAATGCAGCCTAGATTGTGATTTTAATTCGCGTCCGCGAGCATAATATATACCTGTGAAGTGCGGACGCCAATGCGGGAGAGGTGAGTCTGACTCCGGGCTACATTTACACTGTTGCCGCAGGTTATTATTCAGGTTAACAGTTAGCGGCTAGCGGTTTTCTGCCCTATTTAATGCTCTATATGAAGAGTTCAGATGCAAAAGCCCCTAAATCCATGTGACGTATTTCTTTAAATAAGCATTTCTTTCTGGCTACTTTGTATAGGCTTCTATGTAAGTACTGGTACTTCTGATTGGGCTGAGGCTGGAATTTAGCCAGTTTGAAGTAAAAGTATTTGATGGATGTATACTATGTGTCAGGAGCATTCACTCTGTATCATTATCTCATTTTTGACCGAGATGGCTTTTAGCTAGCTTTGCATCTCAACTCTTGCATCTTTTCGAAGGCTTGATTGTGTTAATGGGGTGCAAATCAACATGTCTTCATGCTTCGTTTTTTAAAAATCGCATTATTTTTCAAATATTTTACCTTTATTTTACGCTGCTTTTCAGCTAGCATAAAAACGGCCAGTCAATTTCCTGTTTCTGTGAAGGCCTTCCTTCAGAAGTTGAAAAGGGCATAATTGCAGCCTGGAGATCTCCAAATGTGGGCGGGAACTCCAAAACGGGGTGGGAGCTCCAAAACAGGGCATGGCTTCCTCCCATTGACAGACTGGCACATGACACGCATGCACAAATTTCCCCCCAATCCACTTCAGCGCAAACTCCGCCCCACAGCTGATTCTAAAGGTTTTATTGGTTGTCAATCACAGTGTTGATTTCCTACACTATGCTACAAACAATGCTAACCCCTAAGCCTACCCCACACCTGACCCTACCCACACGGAAATAACCTATATAAACATATATGTTTTAATATAGGTTTTGATATAGGTTTTTAATATATGTGACATATATAAAATTGGCCGTTTTCCTATATTATATGTACATATATGTGTATATGTTCCATAACATGCCAATTACATGTGATACCAATTTCACGTGTTCGCACATACGTTTTTTGCATTTTTTTTTTTTTTAGTTAGTTCTTAGTTATTGCCTTGATAATAGAAAATATGAGCTAGGCATCATGTATGACAGTTGCCAAAGTGAGATATGAGCTAAAATGACCAGATCCTGCCATGAGCTATATAGGAGACATATCTTGTATGTACATATAGGGCTTTTTTGTGGATATAAAGAAGCAATACAGGAGACCTATATGGCCTGTATATGCACATATATGCACCTCAATTTTGCCTATATGTGGCATATATACGCATATATGCAGCATATATATTATCATATATGTGCATATATACTGCATATAGGTTTCATATATGCGCATATATCCTCATATAGGTTCTTTCCATGTGGGATAACCTTAACCGGTGAAATTGACTGCACGTTGGGATTGGCGCTGAATAGCGTGGTGGATAAACAGTTAATAAAATTATGC
This sequence comes from Labeo catla, assembly GCA_012976165.1. Lineage (NCBI taxonomy): Eukaryota > Metazoa > Chordata > Actinopteri > Cypriniformes > Cyprinidae > Labeo > Labeo catla. The sequence goes on from VONZ01000095.1 coordinate 762,673, forward strand.
GTTATGAGACCACTGGGCCGTTCCGTAACTCCCCAACTGGACCTCACTGGACAATGGACCTTTTTAGTTACACTCAGTGTCTCTACACCCTCCTACCATGTGAATTTCAAGTCACGGGATGCCCCTGTTTCTTAAAACAAAGCACTAGAATAAAACCTTTCGCCTGTGCTGTGCTGTGCCGGCTCGCAGGGATTCCCGTTTATATCATTAAGCAGAGGTTTTAACTCCAGTCCGAACACCACTGGCTACGAGCTTTGGGCTCTGCTCTCACTGAGCATATTTATTTATGTAGCATATTTAGCTTTATTTTAAAACAAATAGAAACAATGTTTAATTTATAAAGTTTTTATTTTGAAATGTAAGTCAATAACAATTGGCTGAAGCCAGAGCCAATGGTGAAAGTCTTTGCGCGACGTGACCCCGCCCCATTTTGGAGCTTCTGCCCACTTTTGGAGTTCCCACCCCCATTTAGAGATCTCTGGTCTGCAGTTATACATACTTGGGAAGTTCGCAATGGGCTCTGATTGGTTAGCTGGCCGAGTGTGTTGTGATTGGCTAAACCGCCTTTAGTGCACGTCTAAACGTCCCGCCCCTCATCAGCGGCATGTGCTCCGGTTGTATCGTAAACAATGGAGTCGTCTATATTGCTTATCAATTTTAGACTGAATGAGACGCGGAGGATATTAGTGAAGAGGATCGTGTAGAACTTGTGCAAGCACAGCTCTTAATGGTAGGCCTTTGTTTTTGTTTGTTGTCTCATACTTTTAGATACGTTGTTATTAAGCTATTGCTAACGCTAGCTTTAAATATACGGTTTTATCATGATTAAAGCTTTAATACAGAACGCCAACCGCATACACGTCCATGTTTAACGCTTGTTAAGCAGCGCAGCATTTAAGCACCCTTCGTTGCATGTTCCCGGGGGCGGGGTTATCTGGGTGTATGATGTCATTAACCCGGAATTATTTTGTTGTAGTCCTTTACCAGCCGTGCTCTGTAGGCGATGCTATGCTAATTCTTTAAAAGATTCTTTAAAAATTTCTCCATTTGCATTGAACTTTGAGCTCTGTGACTTTGCAGATTTTATTTAAGCTCACACAGCTACATTACACACTAACAAAAGTTAAAAAGGTGAAATCGTATTATATGACCCCTTTAAATTTTTGCTTTTGTGCTGGTAATCCCATTGGTGTATTTTGCATGCTAATGATAGGAATCTATACATTGACGTGATTGGTTATTGAAGTTGGTGACGTAGCAAAAAAGGGCTGTTTCAAACTGCATTTCTGGGGCAGCCTTTGGGAAACTTAAGTTTTAAGGAGAAATACTCAGCAATAGTGTTGATCAATGGATTGGGACATGGTTTGTCTAAAGCATAGATTTTCACTACAGGGCTGTGGCAACGTTTTGTGCAACAATTTTAGATTTACGGTGCATTTCCACTACATCGTTAAATCTGCGCTCAGTTCCACTGGCAACACTACAACGCCACTGCTTTGGGGTCTGCTTTAACACCACGTTTTATCTTCTTCTTTTAACGGAGGTTTGCAAATGAAACACTTTATTGGCACCATCTAGGTACAACCTAAAATTCAAAATGATGAAACAGCCTATAGAGACAGCCCACACGGAAATATACATCAAAATGCCAGCGTTTTTTGCTCGATACTTGCAAATCAAGGAATACCCAATGTTTTTGATGCTCTCAGCCGCTTACACCGCTTTCTCTGCACTGCTTTCAATCCCATAATGCACCATACAAGCGTTTAAACTCAACTTCAATAGGAAATGAACTGAAAACGCTTGCTCCGCTACGTGCCAGAGGAAACGAACCGTCACAATATAAGAGCAATGTTAAAGTCAGCAAACTCTCTTCTGTAAGAACAAGAACATTAAAAAGCATGATTTATTTTATGTTTTATGTTATGATCAATTATTTTGTTGTTTCTAGAGGACATAAGTACTCAAATTGGGCATTAAAAATTATTCTCCTTAAAAAATTATTAGTTTTTATTTGTGGCCAATTTTCTTTTTATGTTGCCTTTATAAAAATGTTAAACAAATTAGTTTATATTTAAAAGCATTTCAAAATGTCATGTGTGTTATATGCATACATTATGCGCTTTGTATTGTAATGTTTTCTCACTGGTGAATTGGACATGAGGTAATCTGACAGCATTGCATTAGAGTTAGGGCAGATCAAGAAAGGATTTTTGAAAATATGAAGGTTTATTGAAATGTGTGACGTTTGGATCTGTCAGTGCTGCTGCGTTTATGAATTTACAGCTGTAATTAAAAAAAAAAACAGTTTCATTCACCAAAACCCTACCATTTTATGAAAAACCTAAATATTATTTCTGGAACATATAAAAATGTTGCCCAGTAAAAGACTGAACATCTCATTTGTTTTTCTGTTTGGAAAAGTTCACACCTCACTTATCTTTGCAGCTATTCTGAATGTTTTCTCACTTTGTACATAAGATGAATCACCAAATTTGTCAGAGAAAGGTAACCATGCCTGTAACACTCTGAGGCAAATTTATAGCATTTGCCAGCACTGATTATCTCTAAACTAATAGCTTATTTTACTGAGGTTTACAATTACAATTATCTTATTTTTAAAACTTACTAAGCCTCTGTCTTATTCACTGTGTGCTGTAAGATAATATTCTCCATGAAATGCTTTCAACTGACTTTTTTTGTGAAAAGTGCTGTAATAATGCTCTAATTGTAAGCAGAAAAAAGATATGCTGATTTACCTAATACAAAGTAAATACTTTCCACATATTTTAATAATTTGCTTTACAACCATGACAATATTAAGTCAAACAAAATGTAATGTCTATATTTTGAGAAGGGGATCCCTCACAAATGTATCTTCTAGTGAAGAACTGAATAGATTATGTTATCTGGATTTTAAAAAATTCAAAATTAGTCGTCTTTATTTTTTTTTTTCCGTCTTCTTCCTGACATTTTCAATATCACAAACCTTAACTGCTTTAAATGCGTTTCTAGATATGTCCTTTCTCTGAGTGACCTGATTTGCCTTAAGTAGGCTTTTAAAGAAAGGAAATTTGTTTATGCAGTGACTGAAGGGCCAAATACGTCAAGGTCTTCCTCAATGTCAGAGCGGTCCTGGTTTTCATTGGTCTGTTCATGCCAGAAATTTGTAAAAAGGTGTGGTAACAAGTCAATAATATCCTGAAATAAATAATGAATACCACATTTATTCAGAATTCTCCTACTGCAGTGGGGATCATCTAAATCAACATGAAGGCTTCAGTCACAGTGCTGCTTTTTTTGACCCTCTTTGGGCTGAATTTCAGCATCTACAGAAATCACTTTTTTGTGAACAGCGATTTGTCATGGAATAATGCACAGCAGTACTGCAGAAAGCATTATGATGACCTGTCCACTGTCAGAGAGAAAGATTTACAGGTTTTATCTTCCAATTCTTTAATTACAGGAATGTATTTTTGGATTGGAGTTCAGAGAGACAGCGCAGACAATAACAAATGGATATGGTCTGAAGGCGGAGAAGCAACGATTACATTTTGGGAGAGTGGACAACCTAATAATTCTAATCAAAAATGTGGCGCTATCGGGAAAGACACATCTAAAATGAATAACAAACACTGCTCTGACAATTACAAGTTTTATTGCATGAAGGTCTATGAGCTGATTGTGGTGCATCAGAAAAGCACATGGGAAGAGGCATTGGAATACTGCAGACAAAACTACATTGACCTGGCTGTAATAAACTCAGAAGACATTATGGAAGAAGCGAAGATTAATAGCACAGTAGCTGATACAGATGAACTGTGGACCGGCCTGCGCTTTCTAGCTGGTGGTTGGTTTTGGGTAAATGGAGTCAGTTTCGATTATAACGTCTGGTCTTCAGATGGAGATGGAGAGCTCCAGTGCCCTGCCATGAACCAACGCTGTGGGGTTTACGACAGAACACAGAGGGTTTGTAAACCTACAGACTGTGAGCAGAGACTCAACTTTCTCTGTGTCAAGGAGAAAAAAAAAAGATGGAACTGATTCATCTTAGAAGGTCAGCAGATGTGATTCTATAGGGGGAGTTTCTTCAGGTGTCCTTTTCAGAAACTTTTACTTTCTTTGCATTGCTTTTAATGGCTGAAAATCATGGTGAAATCAAACGCTGTCACATAATGTTTTCCTCAAGCTATAGCCAGCTTTTGCCAAGTAGAAAGTACTGTAGCTTAGGACATTCATGTAAAATAAGTCACTCTTTTGCGTGCCGACATGCTTGACAGCTGAAATGCACACTGAATCACCGACTGTAATACTGTATAAGATTTCCATATGAACTGAAAGGATTAATCTAAGCTATGTGCTGCTGGAACTGTGACATTTCATTCAGTGACGCGCTTCGTTTGGCCAAAACAGACAGCGCATATGCTTACGCACCGGCAACCCACCAAAATAAAAACTTGCTGATTTTAGGTTTGAAAATGTTGAAAATTCATATTTTAAAAAATAGTAATAATAAAAAATTACAATAAATAAATAAATAAATAAAAATGAAAATGTATATTTTATACTAACTAAATAAAGTGAATTATTTTATTTTTTATAGTTATATTTAATGGGTCACAATTAGTGAAGCGTGAGCAGCGAAAACAATATTGCCAATGTTATCACCTGTGTAATGCATAATATATATTTTAGGAACACTCTTATAACAGATATTTTCAATTAGTGCATTTTCAAAACCTATTTGTGAAAGAAAAATGTTTTAAAAAAAATAGTATATCATTTTATACTGTTATATCTGATTTATCTTCTTCTTTATGAATTATTTAATTGGTGGAAGTATTAGTGAGCATCTAGGAGCTTTGACGCCATATAATTGCTTTCTAGGAGTAACAGAGTAAATTTGATTTAAACATTTATTAATGACAATAATAATAATTTAAATTACTTTATAAGTTGTGTTTACCAATGTCTTTAAGCTGTGTGCTGTTTTTAGTAATAATCTGTGAGCAAAAAACCAACTTCACATATAAATTAACATAAAAGGCAAGATGTTATATGAAGAGTTCAGATGCAAAAGCCTCTAAATCCATCTGATGTCTTTCTTTAAAAAATGCATTTTTGTCAGGCTCAGATGTATAGGTTTCTATGTAGCTACCAGTACTTCTGATTGGGCTGAGGCTGGGATTTTAGCGAGTTTGAAGTAAAAGCATACAGCTTATTATTCATATGTTTTAAATGGGCTACCAATATTTGAAAAATATCTTATGCAAATGCATGCAGTACCTACAGGAATATTATTAATCAAAATATGGCATGTGTATGTTCGAAGTTGTGTATCCTGTGCTTAAATGCAATGAAAAAGAAAATCACAGAAGACTGTTGTGACTAGGTGGTACTGAAAATGATTTTGATGTTTAAAAAAAAACAGAAATGTGAAGCTTGTATTTTTGTATTTTTCCATGTGCATTTTTCAGTTAAAATGTTTTTTTTTCCTGCTGTAACTGCTTACATGTTTAAATACTCATAATTGTAACATTACAAACAAATAAACATAATTGTGTTTTTTGACATATGTCACTCTGCTTCCAACATAATACTCCTAAAATTAAAATACTTGGCTTTGGTGAATGGGAGGACCTGTACTGATCATTTCTCTGGGTTAGTCTGTCTTCAGTTTCTTATCCCAACTGTCCAGATTCTCCTTCCTTTCCTTCAGCAAGAGTATTAATGTTAAACTGGATCCTTCAAAACAAAGAGATGAAGACAATAATCTGAAATGCTTCCTGAAAATATACATGACTGTATGCATATATAAATGCATTTAGATACTTAAGCCACACTAGAATGTATGAATGTCATTGCATTAGATAAAAAAACACCATATTTTATCTTAGTATTTTAACATTTTCTAGTTAAAGATTAGTGGAACATGTTCATAGTTAATGTGATATACTACAACTGTGGTTACAGTTTGTTAAAAGTAAAAATTAATATGTCATTTAGTTTGAAATTTGTTTCAAATACAATTGAAATTCAGACATTTGTAAGGTTTTTATGGAAAATCAGATTATTTTACCTAATACAAGAAGAAGTAACCAGCCCATAAGAATGCATGGGGAATTAATGTACTTTGATGCAGGTACTTTTAGCTGGACTGAATCCATTCCTTCAGACTCTGACAAGTACGGCAACATATGTGAAATGCTTATTCCTATAACAGAGAAAGGACAAAAAGACAATGTGGTTAGTGACTGAAAGCCCTGCTAAGGTTTAATTGAGTTTTTTTAGTTTTATGTAATGTTGAATGAAATAAGCTGTGACTCTTTATCACAGCTGAGCATGCTGCAGCATGATCGTTCTCTCTCAACACATTTCCTGACTACCCACTGAAGACATTTGACATCAGCATATGTGTGCTAACTCACTTCCGGCTGGCTCAGATCAGCTTTTAATTTTATATGAAATTCTTAAGACAATTTGTGCAGGCCCAGACAAGGCTGTGGTAACATTTTGTGCAATTTTAGATTTAAAAATTCAAAGTGTAAGAGCAAAGTTAAAGTCAGCAAACTCTGTTGCACAGAGCAAAAAAGCATGATCTATTTTGTGTGTTATCTTATCATTATTAATTATTTTATTTTTTAGATGACATCAGGACGCAAATTAGACATTTAAAATTAATCTCCTTGTTTTTATTTGTGGTCAATTTTCTTTTCATGTTGCCTTTATTAAAATGTGAAACATACATTAGTTTATTTTACAAAAAGTATTTAAAAATATGTCATGGTTTATAAGCCTACTAATGTATATACATACGAATTAGCAGATTTTCTTATTCCTATTTCTATATTCATGTGGTTTCACGATGTGAATATTACTATGTTATGAAATATATAACAGATAGATTTTGTTTCTTTAATAATCACTTTCAAAATTATACACTATTTGTCTAAAGGTGGACAACAGCCAAAAAATATTCTCAACCTCAAATCATTTTATATATATATATATATATATATTTTAAAGGTTTAAAACTTCATTTTTATCTATTATTGTAAAAATGAGAGCATTACATTTTAAGTTTTTTTTTTTGTTTTGTTTTTTTTTGAAAAACATCTCAGATTCATAGAAGGTATTGTCATTTTTATTATTTTTAACCTATATATCTATAGTGTCTACCAAACAGGTGAAACCATAAGGAGTCCTAATCTCCCCTAATGACTTTTAAAAAAATAAAAATGATCAATTAATAAAAATCTGATTTGACAACTTATTATTAAAGCTAGCTAATCCCCAAACAGCATTTGGAAAGATGATGGCCATTTAATTTTTTTTTTTTAAATCGTAATCATATTGTACCTTCTGTGACAGCAGACAGCAAATACACTGGGATTGACAGTGTTTGATGCACCCATAGCATTTTAAAATATGGTGTGCCTATAAGGCAAAATAACTCATGCGGATACCTGGAAGAAAAAACAAACCAAAATATTAGAGAAAGAATGCTCTGCTCAGAAACCTACTTCAGGTCTTTAAGACACTTTTGAAAGTCCTATAATGACACCACAGTGAATTTACCGGTAAGTTTTTATATATGCTATTATAAAGAGTATCTGAATAAAAATGACCTTGAGGTCTGCATGCAAACATAAAAGACTCAAACCTTAGAAGGCCCAGTATATTCCACAGATAAAACTGCACACACACAATGGGTTTACTCTGAAACTCCTCCAGACTGATGAGGAGAAACAGAAGGACATTTCTCTCCATTATCTGTAAAGGGAAAAATGCATTAATGAATAGTAAAAGTGAATACAAATCAAGTAGCATAAAAACTGTAGAGCTCTAAAATGGACACATTGTTTTTTCTTTCTTTTCTTTCTTTTTTCAAAAATGCACTTCCCTCTGACTAAATAATAATAATTTGCGGCCAGAGTTGGGGAAATATTTTGTTACATCACAAAAAACAGGAACTAGATTTTTGAAAGTAAGAAAAGCAAGATAGAGAAAACATTGTTGAAATGAGCTCTTTTGTACATTTCTTAGGTGCAGCTGTGCAGATTCAAGGTTTGTACATTAGTGCTGTAAATATGGTCTTTTTATTTTACCTGCATAAAGCGAGGGAAAAGTCTGCACTCTTCAAAACCATCTGCAATATGAAACAGTTCTAACAAAGACAGAAGCTGACAAGCACTCATCATAACGCCCACAAAATAGAAGGTGCCAGCCTGGGCATCTGAAAACAGAACGCAAGTTATCAGAAGACGATTGTTGATTAATTAATGCAATAAAACACAGTCAGAACAGTCTAGATTCACATAGAAATATTTTAAGTCATTTTACTTGATTATATCCACTAAAAATGTAAAGTAATAAGTTTAGCTCTGATACATGTGGAAGTCAAGGGCTCTTTCCTAAGAGTGCTTTGCTTTGGTTGTTACACAACTCTTAACAGCCACTTGAATATTTCTCTAACAACATCTTGGGTAATGGTACAGATGTAAATAAACCGTGGGTTTGCTTAACATCCCAGACTGTTTACATGAGCAGATACTTAAGAAGCAAGCTTATAACTGTTGCTTACCTTCCCCAAAAGAGAGAAATCTGGCTGTCATGTTTGCGAAAATCCATGTGTGTCCACAGAACTGAAGCAAGTTGTATAAAAACAGATATGTGAGACTGAGGCTAAACCTGCAAAAGATCACATTTGCAAGTAATAGTTATGCAGCATACGAAAAGAAATCATTAATATAGTCCTCTTACAAATAGTGCTGGGTAGGTATGTAACATGTAATCTGAATGATGTAATCCGATTCCAAAAATGTAGTACTTGTAATTAGAATATATTACTTTTTTACATGGGACTTTGATTTTAACCAGTTAATGGGGAAAACATTCCTAGAATATAGAGATTTAACGATATGATCAATATCGCGATAACAAAACTGTCTCGATATTATCGTGGTCACATGACGATATGAAACAATAGATCTTCAGGGCAAAAAGTGTAGTTTTTAAAATATCTTTAAACTTTTGGGCCATTATGCTTTGACACAATATATGGTTATTACTGTCATTGTTGTTGTTATTATTATTATATTCAAATTTGTTTGCTTTTGAAAACACCAGTGTGAATGTCAACTCAATTCACAGACTTTTTTCTGACTTGAAGGGGTCATCGGATGCCCATTTTCCACAAGTTGATATGATTCTTTAGAGCTCTGCTCGCCCCGCCCTCTCTTCTCTCTGTGGAGTGACGAGCTGCTCTAATTTCTTTAGCCGCATTTAGCACGTTTAGCCGCGAAACTTGCTAGCATGTTATTAGGAAAGGTGATTGCAGAGATTCATTTAAAAAAAAAAACCTTATACTCACTTCTGCTGGTGGTGAAGCTGGATCACAAATTATTTGCGCGAACATAGACGCATTTATGTAGATCGGGAGGCACATTCCCTTCACAAACAAATGTAGACACCTAATCGCTCAATCTAAGATATTCTTGTCTAACTTACATCCGTGCTCCAGCATCGAAACAATGGAGTCTGGACTGTTACCACTAACAGGTCTGAGGTAAGACACTCATGTCAATCAACTATCGTGGGAGCGGCCTCTGACGGTGTGACGCCACACCGACAGGCATCTGAGAATGGCTCGATTTGAAAAAGGGGATATTATTTTTACAGTTTAATTAAAAACCACTGCATGGATTTTTATCATTATAGGGTAGATTTGTACATACACTGCTAACACACATTAATGTTCAAACAACATGAAAAAGTGAACTTTGCATCCGATGACCCCTTTGATTTCTTAGTTAAGAACATGTTTTGGAGTTGTTAATTTTTAACTCTCAAAGTGCATTAGATAGAATAATTTAAATTTACAATGTACAAAATGTGAAGTTTTTTCCAATTCTTATTTTGTCTTTTTTTTTTTAAATGGACTTAATATCACAATATTTTCGTACTGTGAGATTTTGATATTGTTACATCCCTATTAAAATGCATAAAAAACGGAATAATTTGTAATAAATAATTACTTGCTGTATTCTGGAGTGCCTACCATAATAATATTGTGTATATTCATTATCGTGATATATGGCATTACCCGCACATGTCTAGTAATTAGAATGCAGGCCAATTTTTTAAATGGTCATAATCAGATTACAGTTACTTTTTATGGATTACATGGTTTCAAATTATTCACACAATGGCAGTAAGTTATTCTTAATTTAGTTATGTTTTCTACTTGCTCTTCTTTTTCTCTTTTTACTTTCCTAAAAGAAATACTGTGTCATATTGAATGCGATGCACTGTTGCTATACTTACCTCGGGCGATCCTAAGTTAACTATTCTGTATAGTAAAACCTCGCTTGAAAACAATGTTCAATTCACGTAGCCTAAACAGAAGCTTAAATAGCACAACCATTTGTTTTGACTTCCTTAAGTGTGGAGAAGTTAAAAAAAAACTCAAAAGGGGGTGTGGATCACCTCCTCCGCTCCACTCTAATCCCAAAAACTACCGTCTACTCTAGAAACAATAACGAAAAGTAATGAAAACCATACCCACTAGTTTTAATCAGTTGTGATCTACTCCCGACAGTGTAACAGAACCTAAAAGCAACTTTTACGTTACCGTACGCTCGGTGTCCTTCAACAAGACGCGTGCTTTTATTCCACCTGCACATTATCCGTTTTCGGCATTGCTGTTTAGAAGGCGCCCCGTGCCATTCCAGTGAGCTCCGTTTTGGGTCAACACACCCAAGAAGCTTTCAGAATGTGTCATGTTCTAGAACTTATTTTTTTTTCAACTTCTTTACAAAGCTACGCTTTCATTGTAGTAACGGTGCATCTACGAAAATTCATGAAACACCGCTGAAAAAAAGCCCCATGTGCATTTTTAGGACAGAATGTTTTGGGTGAGGCTGCGCGATAATGATCGACATGAATGGCCGCTGAATGATGTCAACAATATAGGCCGATTTAACGATACTGATATTTACCTCATTCCTCCCAAGATTCCGCAGTGATGAGACAAAATAATACATCAAGGGTAAAATCAAATATGTGAGGAAGTTTCGTTCACAGAACTCCCCCTCTGACGTCAGAGGGCAGATCTAAAACTATTGGTTTTTCCAACACACTACAGAGGGAACTTGTGTTTGGCTCATACATAGCGTATGCTTTAGTTATCTTTTTTATATTTCTTACTTGCAATAGAATGACGCTTCTAATGATATTTTTCCATTTCAGTATTTACGCTGTTTTTGTTAAAATAGCTCAAATTGTTTTAATGGTTTATTTACAAGTGTGAATAAAACGTGTAAACTCGTAATAACTCGTAATAAAGAAAATAAACGTGTGATAATTTACTGTTACTTGTCTAATCTGTTCTGTGTTTTAATTTAGTTTTTAGTTCTGCTCCCTGTGCCCTAGTTTCCCTACGATTATTAGTTCTGTTCTACCTGTCATAAATTCTCCCTCAGTCTTTGTCGGATCTTGTTTATGTTGGTGTGTAATTCATTCCTGTCTCCAGTATTTTTGTGCAGTCTATTTCCTAGAGTTTATCCTTTACACTGACATTTACATTTGCATACAATTAAATCATATAATTAATAATGATTTTGATATTTAGCAGACACTTTTAAGTGAGTAACAAATAAGGAAAAACTATTTATCATAAGAGAACCAGTAATATAACCAGTGTGACAATAATTAAATAAAAAATAATTAATAACACTAATATAGTAATCCATATTATGGAAATATATAGTTATGGGATGATAAATGGAGAGTTAGAAAAATTAAGAAACCAGAACACGTTAACAGATATTTGATAAGCAATGACTGTTTTTACATATATTTGGAGGAATTTGTATCTTAGACCCAATTTTCATTCCAATCTGAATTTGTCTAATTTGCCTGTCAAATTTTACAACTGTACTGTCATCTATAATTTTTCAATGTGGAAAATCGTAAGGCCTCATACAAATGGGTAAACAAAGCAAATCTGCATAAAGACACGTAACTATCAACATGTTAGGCACTTACATGCTGAGAAAAAGACAACCGCAGTTTAAAATAGATAGACAGGTCACACTTTTCTTAAAAATTTTGTCTTTTTTACATGCAGACTTGAATAATTGTATCATTGTTTACTCTCCCTCATCACTCCCAATTCCAATCCAAACTTTAGAAGAATGTTTACACTGAGCTGTTAAACTTTAAAGCATCATACATTTCATTAATAAACCTCATGCACTATATTCCAAGTCTAAAATGTAAGACATTTTCACTTCAGCTGTAAGAAAGTGTTGGAAGCAAGAAAGTCATGAGGCCTGGGTTTCAAAAGGGATGAGAGTGATTTTTTTTTTCACCATAATACAGAAGAAGTCCTATTCATTTAGACAGATATTCTGAACATGAAAAAATGACTTCTACCCTGGATTGTGTAAGACTGAGGTCTGCATTGTGTTACAGGTGTTGAGAATGTCTTCGGTATGTTTTACATTTGTTTGAAGGGATTATCTTCCTTTGTTCTTCCTCCTTTGTTTAAATTAGCTAGCCTCACTTGGGTCTTGTCTTCAGAGAAATGCAATACTTGAGCCAAATCATTTTGACAGCTCAGTGCCATCCTGTTTTTTACTGGTCTGTTTTTATGACATAATTCATCTGAGAGGTGTGGTGAAAAGTCAGCATTCTTTTCATGAATGTGGAGCACCATTCACATCTTCACTTAGGGGATTTCTGCTGAGCTTACACTTGCTTTGCCTGTATTGAAACAAAGTCACATTTTTCTTTTTTGAGTCGTGTTACTGTATAGCAGCACTTTATGTGAAAGATAATTTGAAAGATAATTTAAGTCTACATTAGCAGTCGGTGACTTACATTTTTTTTTTCAAATGTATATATCTTCTTTTATTTTACAAAATATAAAGATTACTTATTTAAAAAAAAAAAAAACTTTTTGTTTTTGACTCATAAATGCTTTTCCCCCCAAACTTTTAATTCATCTGAATAGAGTAGTTGCTGTTTCCACATATATAAAACACACTAAAAATACACAAACATAAAACATATACATCTCAATAAGTTATTATATTACAGCTGTTTAGTTTACCCATGACTGATTATTTAATTACTGATTAAGGCTTATGAAAGAATGATATGGACTTGTATGCAGCCTGTTATTGTACAACCTCTACTGCCAGCTTCCTGGCAAAGTGCATTTGTATGAATGTCTTAATCCATGTATTGGTGTTAAATATTATTCACTATATATATAAGATTAATTTACTGTTAAACATGTTATAATTCATTTGCAATACATTGTGAAATAGAAATAAAAATAATAAAATAACAAAAAATTGTGTTTGGCTGGCAAATAATCCTGAACGACATGCTACTGCTGCTTTGTGCCTTATTAATAATATGCTGCATAAATAGAATTGAATGCAGGATTATGAAGGGAAGTGTATTAAAAGGACAGGAAATTATTAAATGATATAATGAAAATACACTAGATGTAATTTTTAGAATTATAATAGAAATATGTATATCAGTATGTTCCCTTTGGCTGTGGTTTTAAGCTATTTCATTTCGTCATTTTACGCACATCCTTTTTCAGTAAATTGAACTGCAAACACAAAATAGCTTCTGCGTTCGTGAGCATATGTGATGTGCATAATATGGTAACACAGCTAACATTGAAAGCTGTCTGTAAGTCTACTCAAGACAAATGCAGTAAGTTTACATCAGTTTGTGCAGATGTGCTGATTATTTTTCCAGAGTTTTGTCACTTTCCCAATGTCATACACAGCAAATTTGAAAGTGTTGAATTCACACTCTGTGTTAAAATTAACATTTTTTCAGTGTTTATATAGGTCCACACTAGAGCGAGTTAAACTAACACTTTAAATAGTGTTACTTTAACACTTGGATAGAGCTAAAACAACACAGTAAGTGTTAATTAATAACACTATTATTGTGTTTTTTTCCCTCATTTACACTGGTAGTCTTTAAATTACACTAGGAGTGTCAATAGCGGGAGTTATTTCCACACTAATATAGTGTTCAAACAAATCTTGATTTATCATTAAATGTAATCTGCATTCAGTTTAACTAAAAATACATAATGTGTGCATTCAATAACAGCAAACACACTGTATCAGTTTGATCCTTTATTTTCAAAAATGATGTGTCTTAGACAAAACACTTACAAGAAGATAAAAATTCACCATCATAACACCCATGTAAACTCTACAGATAAAAAGACATGTAGGACTTCAAAATACTGGCTGTTAGATGTACTCTCAACTCTCAACTAAATACATAATGCATTGAAAAATGTTTTGTCAAAAGATTGTCAATGCTTTGGATGCAATTCCTTTACTCTTGGTGACTCACTGGTATGACCAACATCCATGTTGTAGAGTGTAGCAGGAAGATAAAGACATTATCATGGACCTACTGAAACAACAGGTTGAGCACATACTGGACAGAGTTCGATAGCACTTAAGGAGCTGGTTCCATCAGAAGGGATGAGGTGTCTGTCCAACCACATAGAATAAGGTGATTGTGCCCTTGATCCTTCTCAGTACCAGTAGGCATGGCTGATGGTCCTCCCTCTGACTGAGATGGCCTAAAATACTGGTGCAGGTCCAGGACTGTAAACAGCAAAAACAAAAATTAGACTAAATGATTGCAAAAAGAGAGGGGAAAAAGATAATTACTATGTGCTTTGATAAATGCATAAACCCCGGCACTAGTAACTTTTGATGATGAAATGTGCTTTAAAGGGTTAGTTCACCCAAAATGAAAATTCTGATATTTACTGACCCTCCTGTTGTTCCACACTTGAAGGTCTTTTGTTCATCTTTGAAACACAAGTGAGTCCACACAGCTACCACCTTGATGCTTAAAACGTTCTTAAAGAGATTGCCAAAGTAATTTATATGAATTGAGCAGTTTAGTCCAAATTTTTTGACGAGACAGTCACCTTTTATGATGAACAGATTGAAATTAGCCGATCAGCAAACAAATGGTTCCTGTGAAAGCGCAAATGACACTCCATAATACGAGAATGAATCTCACTGCTTGAGCTTCCTTTACCATATCTGATGTTTCAGTTGATAAATGCTTATATAGGAATAAAAAGCCTAAATTCAATCGGTTTATCATAGAAAGCGATCAAGTCTCTTCAGAAAATATAGAATAAACCACTCAATTCATATGGATTAGTTTTACGATCTCTTTATAAACTTTCTGAAGCATCATAATTCTATTTGCCAATGAAGAGACAGAAATCTTTCTGATTTCATTAAAATAATTACATTTGTGTTTTGAAGATGAACAAAAGTCTTAAGTGTTAGGAACGACATGAGGGTAAGTACATGACTACTTTGATTTCAGTAAATTAACCTTTTAATCAAAACAAAAAACAAACTTTGCAACCGTATTGAGTTTTACCTTATGGAAGTGCACAAGTCTGTCTCCTCCTAATTTTCTTCATCATCACTGGACTGTTTTTCCAGGGCATCTTGGACAATCTGATTAAACATGACAACAATACAGGTGACAACTTAAGACTAGTAAAATGATGGAAGGGAATTATTACACAGACAAATCAAATATTAACAAAAACAGGCATACATACCCATTTGACTTAGCATCTATGCTAAAGCTTTTGCTGGCCGATGCTTATTGATTTGGCCTCTTTTTGAAGAGAATGAAAGAATGAGCACTTGTGCTGAGGTTTGAGAATCTTGTGGGTGACTAAGAGAGAAAAGCAAAATTTCATGATTCATGTCTGTCAAGGCGTAATTCATACAGACCTACAGATAAATCTTCTACACTATCATATTATGAATTCCTTAAAATAATGTGTGAAGTGTTTATACATTTAAGTATTAATATATTTACCATCAGGTATGCCAGCAGAAACAATTTCTTCTCGACAACTTAAATGTAGATGCTTTCGATTTGTGTCCTATTCCACATTGGTATCTGGGTCTTTTAACTGAAAAGTCATTTTAATAAATACAGACATCATTTTTTCGTATTAACCAAAATCTTAGTGATTTAGGGTGCTTTCACATCTGTGGTTCGGTTCATTTGGTCCGGACCAAGGGCAACAAATGATACATTGTAGCATTTTTCTCCCGTTTTGGGTCCTTTTCACACCACACTGATTGCTCTGGTCCGAACCAGTTGAAACGAATCAAAATGCAGTCATGTGACAAGATCCACATCACTTGTTGGCCAGATGTGTCATTGAACGTATTTCCAAACTGCTTTTCGATTGGTCAGAATTAACGTGCGGGAAAATTCCAATGGAACTCCCGGAAGTAAACAAAGAGAGGAGAAAAAAGCCGCCAGACAACACGCCGCGTTTTAGTATGGAGAGACGACTGTGCTGGCTGATTGTATCCCTGTAATTTCTATGATTGTAATTTCTATGAGGCTCCGCACCTTCTCACAACTCCATCTCAGCTTGTCCGCGAGCTGCCATGGGGCTATGTTGCTAAAGCGCTAACTGTCAACAAATACTTGTCCTCATCACATAATGCACAGCGCAGCTGAATACGGCAGCTGGATTAGTCCAAAAAGGTGCAGTACTTTTTGCAGTTGGGTCTGTTCGAGTTCGGATCATGTTCTCACCACAAACGAACCGCTCCAGAGTTCGTTTGAAAGCGTACCGAGACCACCTCTTCAAGGAGGTCTCGGTACGCTTTTTTTGGTCCGCTTTTGGTGCGCACTCGAGTGCGATTGCTACATTCACACCTGCCCAAACGAACCGCACCAAGAGGGAAAACGAACTCTAGTGCGATTCAACCGAACTAAATAGGCAGGTGTGAAAGCACCCTTAAAAGCAAATCTAAAACCTTTGAAACCTGGAAACAAGCCCGGTGGACGTTTTAGTATCAGCTTAAACATGGTTGCTATATGTCTGGTTTTAATTAGTCAGTTTCTAAGCAGTAGTACTTACCTTCATTGAGAAAAACATGGAATGCACGATCGTTAAGCAGTTCAGTTTCTAAACTCATTGATACTGAACTTTCAACAGCATGACGACAGCTCTTGGGCAGGAAAAACGCAAATAGTTGTTAATATTAAATAATGTGCAGCAAGCAGCTAACTTACAATCAGAAGATCCATATGTCATCTCTCATACGATATATAATTTAATGTACACAAACGTTTGAATATGAATCGCGCACGTCACGTCAGGCACAACGATTCTTTTCATACGCGGCCAAAAATATAGTTCAGCAAAACGCTGGATTGCATGATAGGTCTTTGCACTGTACTTCGGAGAAGAGTATGGGAAGAGTGTACGTTAACTGCGGCGGTGTGGATATTTAAAAAAGATTCGCGCCTAACCATTTGCTGCTCGCTCAAGTTAACAGAACATGAACAGAACATTAAATGAATATCAGAACTTATCGTGTAATTTTTCACCCCAAAGTCTAAAATAGTGTCACATGGCAAACTAATCAGCATTAACTCCTCTTAACTTACCACAGTTTGAAAGCTGGCCTCTGGCTCGTGACGCTGCTCTGCCGCGCCGTCTAAACACAAATAATGTTAGCTCTCCGATGTTATATAATTTGCAATATTATACTAAATGTTGAAAATGTAAACTTAGTATAAAACTTTATAGAATTAAATGGTTAAAAATATATTATACCTATGTTTGATCATCTCCGCTCGTGCAAGGACCGGAAATAGGATCAACTCATCACTAGAGTCAATTATATTAACTCGCTGTAATAACACTGACTCTGAACACTGATTTACACTGCAAGTGTTCATGTCGTTCAAATCAACACCAGAATCAAAACTTTTCAACACTGGAAAATTAACACCATAAAAACAACTCTATACAACACTGTAAATTTTGCTGTGTAGAGTAAACAAATCCCGATTTTGCGTATGCAGCAGCATTTTACCTGTCAAACTGAATTTATTTTGTTTTTCAGTTAGTTTGAAGTTTAACAATATTATTTGCATTATCTGATCATTGTATTGCATCTCCGGCCATTTTAGGCCAAACAAGGGCAGAGTTTTAATCACACTTACTTTTACAGAGTCATTTTAAAGTCTTTGAAGAACCTTGTTATCTCTGCACGATTTTCATTTCGTAACATTGTTATCTCTGCATGGTTTTAATAATGTAACAACAGACACTATACTTGAAAACCATATGAAAATCAATCACATAGGACATTTCCACATCCTCAACACATTTAAGGCGGATTACAAGTTTTGCTACTAAATTTGTGTTTTTAGAGTATTCGTCATCAGATTTGGCATAGTTTGGCCTATTGTTTGTGGAAAGATTTGTATTTTATCTATCAGTTTACTTATCTATCAGTGTAATCAATGAATTGTTCATTGTTTGTTCATTCATGTTAGTTAATACATGAACTAATGTTAACAAATGACACCTTACTGTAAAGTGCTACCAATATATTAATATTTTAATAACACATTGCATGTTATCCTTTACAAATCTCAAAATATACTTTAATGCACATTATACTGTAAATATCTCCACTTTTCCTATTTGGAAGCACTTTACCTGTTTTTAAGGTAAGTCTAAATTTGATTGTGTAGTACTGCAGTTTGAAAGTCAAATATTTATTTGCATCCTCTGATCACTGGTCATCTTGTAACAAGGACACGTCTTCAGTTATAGTAAGACTTTCTGTTACAGAGTCATTTTAAGTTCTAACCTTGTTATCTCTGTGTGGTTTTAATTTTCACATAGTGTCACACAGTGAATAAGTGAATATTTGTCACAAACGACAGATATAAAGCATCATGCTTTTTGCATGTGTTTCTTAACTGTATCTAATGTGTGATTAAAAGAGGAGCTAAAACATGATGTCAAGCCACCTAGTTTTACCAAAACTTGAAAAAGGAAAAATAGTTGATCAAAATGGAGCTAAACACGCTGATCATTATATTGCTAAGACCACAAGGCCAGATTAAATGAATAGTTGATCAACCTGCTGCAATAATATTAACATTTCTGCAGTGTTAGTTTAAAAAATCGTTTGTGAGAATGTGTTTTGCTTTATACGGTAGATATACATACTGTCTGTGAAAGAATTTGTGCATTATTTTCTGTCAGTTCACATTGTTTTCATTCAGAGCTTTCATCCAGGGCTGGGGAGTCCAATACAAAGCATCACAAAGGAATAAGAAGTCAAGAGGAGGAGTCTTACAAGTATAGAGTAAACTTTGATTGGTCAAGGCTGTCTTCGTATCTTACTGCTCTACAAGTAAGAAATCTGCACAAATTTGGACTTGCAATCCTCACTTTGAGCATTCCTGCTAATGTTAAAACACTGGATACATTGGCAATATGGTAATGAAAGCTACAGTCACTGTTTTTCTGTTTCTGAGTCTCTTTGGACTGAACAGCAGCCTGTACAGGAAACACTATTATGTGAATAACAGGATGAAGTGGTCAGATGCACGGCAGTACTGCAGGAATCACTATGATGACCTATCCACCATACGCAATGAAGAACTGCAACCGCTCAGTGCTAATCCACAGATGACTATTTATTTTTACTGGATTGGACTTACAGGAAGTTTATCAACACGGTGGACATGGACCGGAGGTGAGGTTGCAACTAATGTCATGTGGGATGCAGGTGAACCAGATTCTTACAGTCAATATTGTTGTGCTGTAACAGCGTCCTCTTCTAAAGTGCAAAATGCTGACTGTGATTGGCCCTTACCATTTTATTGTATGGAGGTCTTTGAGCTGATCCTGGTGCCGCAGGAACACACATGGGAAGAAGCCATGAATTACTGCAGACAAAACTACAAAGATCTGGCCATACTGAACTCAGATGAGATGATGACAGAAGCACTGGACATGAGCACAGCAGCACTGACAGATGATGTGTGGATTGGTCTGCGCTTTATCGCTGGCAACTGGGTTTGGGTAAATGGAGAAAATCTTCGATATAAGGGCTGGTCTTCAGGTGGAGAGCTCCAGTGCCCTGCCATGAATCAGCGCTGTGCAGTTCTGAACCGTAGTAGTAGGGTTTGGAAACCAGTGGGTTGTGAACAGAGATTCAGTTTTTTCTGTATCAATAGATAGTGAAATGAAATATCTGATTTATTTGGTAATGACAAGCCTAAACTAAAGAGCCAAACATTAAAATCACTTCAAAATAGAAACCTATTTTAATAGTTAATAAAGATGTACTATACATTAACTGTATACATTAACTAGTTAACTGCAGTGCATTGTTGTTATTGTTATAATTATAATAGAAATGTGTATCAGTGTGTTCGCTTTGGCTGTGGTTTTAAGCTATTTTATTTCCTCATTTTACTTAGATCCTTTTTGAGTAACTGGAACTGCAGAAAAAAAGCTAACATTGTAAGCTGTAAGTAAGTCTACTCGAGAATGTCAAATAAAGTATGTTTAAATCAGTTTGTGCAGATGTGCTGATTATGTTTCTAGAGAGTTCTGTCACTTTCCCAATGTCATAGAGTAAACAAATCCTCCATATGCAGCAGCATTTAGTTTGAAGGTTTGAAGGTTGAAGGTTTGTTTGCCATTATTACAGACTTAAAAGTTCTTTAAAGATATTGGGTCCTTAAAAAGCCTTAAAATGTCTTAAATTCAGATTCGATGGTCTTTAATATTTTTGGTGACATCACCACTAAAATATCTTTAGTCTGACGGACCTAATGACTGTTTACAATCGTTGGACAGACCGAAGATTCCTCCATTTTCTCTGTATATAATGTTCTCAATAATAATAATAATAATAATAAATATAGGTCAAGCTGCAGCTTGCTGCACCATCAGCCTTCTAGCTGATTTTTTTCAGTAAGCAAGTAGTTAAGTTACTTACATTTTACACACAATATTTACTGTTTTGTTCTGTTTCACCAACGAAAATAGTTCCGAACAAGGATCACAGCAGAAGTAAAGCACATTCTCCAAGCAACATGTGATGTTTTGTTAGTGAATGATTCAGCGTTTTGAACTAATCAGTTAAATGAATGACTCCATAAATCGCTCATTAAATGACTTACTGCCACCTATTGATAATTTAGTATGTTGAAATGTATGCATTTCCCTTTGTAAAGGTAAACTAAAAATATGCAGTTGTAAGTGTGTAAAAGCTCATAGAACACTGATGAAAATAGTGCTTCAGAATAAATTGTTTACACCACTAGAATCTCAGTGATGTGGTACTTTTGTGGGGATATTTTGTGTGGAATATTGTCTGCTAATATGAAAAATTCACTGTACGTCATAGTAATAAATATTATGACAGCAATGAAATTTAGTTATGTTAAATTTCAAAAAATGTTATCTAATGAACCTTATTGTAAAGTGTTACAAGTGTTTTAAGACCTTTTTAATACCACCTTAATGGAAATACACATTATATTACATATACAATGTGTATATGTAATATAATGTGTATTTCCATTAAGGTGGTATTAAAAAGGTCTTAAAACACTTGTAACACTTTACAATAAGGTTCATTAGATAACATTTGTTAAAGGAGAAGTCCACTTCCAAAACAAAGATTCACATATAATGTGAAGACACGTCTTCAGTTTCAGTAAGACTTTCTGTTACAGAGTCATTTTAAGTACTAAACTTGCGATCTCTGTATGGTTTTAATTTTCTCATAGTGTCACAGTGAATAAGTGAATGTTTTTTTGTTTGTTTGTGTTTTTTACAAAAGACGGATATAAAGCATCATGCTTTTTGCTAGAATTCCTAAACTGTTTCTAATAATAATAATGCAATAATAATTACATTTCTGCAGTGTTAGTTTAAAAAATTGTGTCAGTTTACGTTGTTTTCATTCAGAGCTTTCATCCAGGGCTGGGGAGTCCAATACAAAGCATCACAAAGGAATAAGAAGTCAGGAGGAGGAGTCTTACAAGTAGTGATTAAACTTTGATTGGTCAAGGCTGTCTTAGTATCTTACTGCTTTACAAGTAAGAAATCTTTACAAATTTGGACTTGCAGTCCTCACTTTGGGCATTCCTGCTGATGTTAAAACACTGGCTACATTGGCAATATGGCAATGAAAGCCACGGTCACCATTTTTCTGTTTCTGAGTCTCTTTGGACTGAACAGCAGCCTGTACAGGAAACACTATTATGTGAATAACATGATGAAGTGGTCAGATGCACGGCAGTACTGCAGGAATCATTATGATGACCTATCCACCATACGCAATGAAGAACTGCAACCGCTCACAGCTAATCCACAGATCACTAATGATTATTATTGGATTGGACTTACAGGAAGTTTATCAAGACGGTGGACATGGACCGGAGATGAGGATGCAACTGATGTCATGTGAGATGAAAACCAACCAGATTACGACCATGAACATTGTTGTGCTGTAAAAACGTCCTTTTCTAAAGTGCATAATGCTGACTGTGATTGGCCCATACCATTTTATTGTATGAAGGTCTTTGAGCTGATCCTGGTGTGGAAGGAACACACATGGGAAGAGGCCGTGGAATACTGCAGCCAAAAGTACAAAGATATGGTTTGGAAACCCATGGACTGTGAGCAGAGATTCAACTTTTTCTGCATTTAATAGTAAAATGAAATATCTGATTTATGCAACAAGCCTAAACTGGACTAAAGAGCCAAATATTAAAATCACTTTAAAATAGAAACCTATTTTAATAGTTAATAAAGATGTACTATAGGTTAACTGCAGTGCACTGTTGTGATTATACTGTTAAGTATTAATTTGCAATACATTGTGAAATAGTATCTTTGCGAAATAGTATATTTTAGTATCCAGGATCTTTATTAAAGTCTATTTCCTAGTGTTTATTCTCATCTTCATGAGCTTTATAAGCACCAACTGTGACATTTACATTTGCATTACAATTAAATCATATAATTAAAAATTATTTAGATATTTAGCAGACACTTTTAAGTGATTAACAATGTCATAAAGGAACCAATAATATAACTAATGTGACAATATTTAAAAATAATTAATAATAAAAAACATTAATAAAGTAATCCATATTATGGAAATAAATATGATGAATGGAAAGGGGGAAAAATGAAGAAAGTAGAAGACATGTTAACAGATATTTGATAAGCAATGACTTTTTACATACATGTTTTTGTATCTTAGACCCAATTTTCATTCCAATCTGAATTTTTCTGATTTGCCTGTCAGATTTTACAGTTGTACTTTCATCTGTAATCCTTCACTATGGAAAATCGTAAGGACTTACCCAAATGGGTGAACAAAGCAAATCTACATAACTATACACATAACTATCATATGTTTGTTTAGGCACTTATATGCTGAGAAAAAGACAGCCACAGTTTAATATAGATAGTAGACAGGTCACACTTTTCTTAAAAATGTTGTCTTTTGACTTGAATAATTGTGTCATTGTTTACTCTCCCTCATCAATCCCAATTCCTAATTTCAAAAAAATACAAATTTAGAAGAATGTTTACACTGAGCTGTTCAACTTCAAAAATCATAGAAGCATCATACATTTCATTATTAAACCTCATGCACTATATACCAAATCTAAAATATAGGACATTTTCACTTCAGTTGTAAGAAAGTGTTGGAAGCAAGAAAGTCATTAGGCCTGGGTTTTAAATGGGATGAGGGCAAGAATTCTCATTTTTAGGGGATTTTTTTTTCTCTTAATACAGAAGGAATACTATTCATTTAGACAGATATTCTGAACATGAAAAAATGACTTCTACCCTGGATTGTGTAAGACTGAGGTCTGCATTGTGTTACAGGTGTTGAGAATGTCTTCGGTATGTTTTACATTTGTTTGAAGGGATTATCTTCCTTTGTTCTTCCTCCTTTGTTTAAATTAGCTAGCCTCACTTGGGTCCTGTCTTCAAAGAAATGCAATACTTGAGCCAAATCGTTTTGACAGCTCAGTGATATCCTGTTTTTTACTGATCTGTTTTTATGACATAATTCATCTGAGAGGTGTGGTGATAAGTCAGCATTGTTTTCATGAATGTGGAGCACCATTCACATCTTCACTTAGGGGATTTCTGCTGAGCTTACACTTGCTTTGCCTATATTGAAACAGTCACATTTTTCTTTTTTGAGTCGTGTTACTGTATAGCAGCACTTTATGTGAAAGATAATTTGAAAGATAATTTAAATGTCTTTTTTTAAGTCTACAATATCAGTCGATGACTTAATTTTTTAAAAATGTATCTTCTTTTATTTTCCACAGAAGAAGGTAATACAGTTTTAAAATAACGTGGGTGAATAAATCATTTTCATTTTAGTGCAGTGTCCTTTTGAGGCTCCACACAAATGCAAACAAATTATACGTTTTTATCCCTCACCATTATCCTGCTCTACATTGTTGAACATTGTGATGAAAATGAGATATAATGGCAACTTCACACATATGTTTGAAACCCACTACAATATAATTCATGAATGAAGTGGGCTATGTCGTTTCATTCACTGTTGTTTTGTTTCTTTTAGTCTCTCATGCAGAGTCTAACGTCACAAAATATGTGCGTTTTTGTCTTTAAGAATGCTATTATCTGTAGAAAGTTTGATTATTGTGCACATGGAAAAAACGTGCTATTGCCCTACAGTTAGGTTGTTCTTTATTTTCATTGGCTTGTGTGTGTTAAGACCAACCCTCTCGGGGAAATTGAAAAATGTGAGTGGTTAAGAGAGAGTGATGGGAGAAACGAACCTTTTCGAAGCTTCAAATCATTTGAACCAATTGCTTCGCAAAATGATTTACTGTTTCAAAGCGCTCGAAACACCACACGCTAGTGACGACTGCTGGTCAAAAGTGTGTAAATGCAACAAAAGGCTAAAACATGCATTAAAACAGCTTTAAAAACCCATTACAAATGTTTTATTGAAAGTAAATGCAATTAAAATAAAATACCATTAAATATGAAGTGTCTGTATAATAAGTGGTTTTTAAAATATTAATTTGCAGAGTTTGTTTTGTTTGTTTTATTAAGAACTTGTATATAGAGGCCAGTAAGAGACTACTAACTACTTCTCATCCTTTTAATTACACAAATGTCTTGTTAAAAATGTCTACAAATTGATGAAACTGATCCGAGACCTCCCCCTGGTTTCAACTGGCAGCTTATTGTCGCTTCCACTGGCAGTTCAGTCAGACAGCCGCGAGAGCGCTCCGAGGTTAACCCGTTTTCTACCATTCGTGCTACAAGGAAATATATTATTTCATGATCGTTAATATCTTCTTATAGGTCTAGTCTTTTAATTTATCCACATTTTATGGAGTTTTATTATGAATAAAGTGTTTAAATGGCCGTTCTTTTCAACTGGCATCTTATTGTCGCTTCACTGGCAGTTCAGTCAGTCAGCCGCGAGAGCGCTCCGAGGTTAACGCGTTTTCTACCACTCTTGCTACAAGGAAATATATTATTTCATGATCATTAATATCTTCTTATAGGTCTAGTCTTTTAATTTATCCACATTTTATGGAGTTTTATTATGAATAAAGTGTTTAAATGGCCGTGGTTTCAACTGGCAGCTTATTGTCGCTTCCACTGGCAGTTCAGTCAGACAGCCGCGAGAGCGCTCCGAGGTTAACGCGTTCTCTACCACTCTTGCTACAAGAAATATATTATTTCATGATCGTTAATATATTCTTATGGGTCTAGTCTTTTTATATGCCGACGTTTTATGGAGGTTTATTACGAATAAATGGTTCAAATGGCCGTGATTTCAACTGGCAGCTTATTGTCGCTTCCACTGGCAGCTCAGTCAGACAGCCGCGAGAGCGCTCCGAGGTTAACGCGTTCTCTGCCACTCTTGCTACAAGGAAATATATTATTTCATGATCATTAATATCTTCTTATAGGTCTAGTCTTTTAATTTATCCACATTTTATGGAGTTTTATTATGAATTAAGTGTTTAAATGGCCGTGATTTCAACTGGCAGCTTATTGTCGCTTCCACTACCAGCTCAGTCAGTCAGCCGCGAGAGCGCTCCGCGGTTAACGCGTTCTCTGCCACTCTTGCTACAAGGAAATATATTATTTCATGATCATTAATATCTTCTTATAGGTCTAGTCTTTTAATTTATCCACATTTTATGGAGTTTTATTATGAATTAAGTGTTTAAATGGCCGTGATTTCAACTGGCAGCTTATTGTCGCTTCCACTACCAGCTCAGTCAGTCAGCCGCGAGAGCGCTCCGCGGTTAACGCGTTCTCTGCCACTCTTGCTACAAGGAAATATATTATTTCATGATCATTAATATCTTCTTATAGGTCTAGTCTTTTAATTTATCCACATTTTATGGAGTTTTATTATGAATAAAGTGTTTAAATGGCCGTGATTTCAACTGGCAGCTTATTGTCGCTTCCACTACCAGCTCAGTCAGTCAGCCGCGAGAGTGCTCTGCGGTTAACGCGTTCTCTGCCACTCTTGCTACAAGGAAATATATTATTTTATGATCGTTAATATCTTCTTATGGGTCTAGTCTTTTAATTTGCAGACGTTTATGGAGTTTTATTATGAATAAAGTGTTTAAATGGCCGTGATTTCAACTGGCAGCTTATTGTCGCTTCCACTGGCAGTTCAGTCAGACAGCCGCGAGAGCGCTCCGAGGTTAACGCGTTCTCTGCCACTCTTGTTACAAGGAAATATATTACTTCATGATCATTAATATATTCTTATGGGTCTAGTCTTTGAATTTATCCACATTTTATGAGGTTTATTATGAATAAAGTGTTCAAATGGCCGTGTTCTCAACTGGCAGCTTATTGTAGCTTCCACTGGCAGCTCAAACAGCCGCGAGAGCGCTCCGAGTTTAGGCGAAGCGTCAGTAAGCAACCAGTCGTGATCACGTTCATTTGACCGCTTTAATTGTGGAAAAAAAACTAAAACGTCAATCATACTAAAGAACAGAGTCATAAGAATACATTCATAACAATAAAATAGTGTATTTCCTTGCAGCCAGAGTGACAGAGAACGGGTTATACTCACAGATCTAAAGCGGTTGAGACTGCCAGGCACCAGCCCGCCACTGGCAGGTCACGTTGACAATTGAAAGGCAACAAGTCTTACCCTGTAAGCTGATAAGTAAATTTATTTACGTTTTAATAGGCCTATTCCTTTGGTCAAAGAGCATTTAAATGGATGCAAAGGCCTATGCTGGCTTCCATAAAAGCCTTTTTTCCATAAAACCCAGAGTGCCAAAGTACAGTTGGGAAAAACTGGCAGTGGGCGGAATCACACAGACCAAAACAAAAACAGACATTCCGACGCAAATGTGAACATAAAATGTTTCCCATAATATCTGCAAACATATTGTGTTTTATGCTTTAGTACAGTTAAAAAAAAGCCCTGTAGGGGGCTCCAGCGTCGCAAAGATAGAAAAAGCTACTGACGCTGATGAAAGTCAAATGTACTACATTCACAATGTACTACACTATAACTAGTAATTTGAAGTTTGTTTTGCAAGAAAATACAGTTTCAGTCCTAACCATTTTTGCAGTGTGTAATATAAACTATACTATGACTCAGTGTTGGGTTCGAGTCGAGTCTTTAACCAGTCGAGTCCGAGTCCAAAATGGGCCGAGTCGGACTCAAGTCCGAGTCCCAAAGGGCCGAGTCCGAGTCCGAGTCCAAGCAAACACTACTGTTTGTCAATATCTTAACATTGTTTTAACCCAAAGGGTTCCCAAACCGTCCTGGAGGGCCGGTGTCCTACAGAGTTTAGCTCCAGCCCCAATTAGACACACGTGAACCAGCTAATCAAGCTCTTACTAAGCATATTAGAAACCCCCTGGCAGGTGTGTTGAGGCAAGTTGGAGCTAAACCAAGGACCAGGACCAAGTTTGGGCACCCCTGTTTTTAACCTTTACAATTAGTAAAACGCAATGTCACATCTCATAAGTAGTGTCCATGCTCTGCTTAGCAAACTTAAAGTCATGTAACAGAAGTTATAGCTGACTTATGTCTTGTGACATATTTCAGAGTGAAACATGTTTTAGAATGTGATAAATTATAGGGCGGTACTTGACTTTATTCATTGATATAGTAAATGTATAAATTCAAGGGTGGGGTAAAGGAGTAGGTATCTTGGTGAATGGGACCTTAAGAGCAGAAAATGCACCTCTTTTATTTCTGATTGTGGCTGTGTGTGTTTTGGGTTTTATATGACTTTTTTTCTTGGATGAAAATGAAGCTGTGAGGGATAAACCTAGTCTTTACAATGGCACACACTGTGTATAAAGCCCTACATGTAATTTCCATAAATTACAGCAAACTCACATCTGTTTTCTTTTTGAATGCATTTATAGTTATATTAATTACAATAAATTACATTATATAAAGAAAATTTGATGATAAAGAAAAATTGATTTATTAGAAAATCATGCACACCCAAGGTGGTTTTTGGACCCATTAAATATATTGCCGCAAAGATGTTAGAAAAATTATTTTCCTTTGAAGCTAGAAACTCCATGTTTAAAAAATAATAATAATTTTAATACAGCAAAAACTAATCAACTAATGTAAGTAAAACATTCTCAAGCTTACTGAAGGCAAGTCCTATTACTATTTTCACACAAATACACTCATACACTCATAGGAATTTAATTAGTTACCCCTGATGTAACTGTATTATATACTCTATGTTATAGAACAATAGTGGATTTAGCATCAAAATTTAACATCTAATATTAAATTAAGTATGTTTTTAATGCACCCTTCTCCCTTTAAAGGAGAAGTCCACTTCCAGATCAAAAATTGATATACAATTTATATACTTTTTAATGTCAAACGCTTGTCTTGTCTCGCTCTGCCTGAACTGTTTTTTTCCGGTTCATGACAGTTAGGGTATGTCGAAAAATTACCATCTCATGTTCTCCCTCAACTTCAAAATTATCTTACATCGTTGTTTACCTTTTTTTGTTAAGGGTGTTTGATCTTCTTTGCATGTTTACTTTGCAAAGACTGGGTCGGTACTTCTGCAGTAATGTAATATGATTTAAAAAAAAAAATTTAAGTTGAGGGAGAAAATACAATTGGAGTTTTTCGACATACCCTAACTGTCTTGAACCAGAATACACAAGAGTTCAGGGAGAGTAAGACAAGACGAGCATTTGACATTAAAAAGTATATAAATCGTATTATTTTTATGAAAATAACCGATAGTTTCGCTAGATAAATGGTCAAGGTTGATTTGGGATTTTAGAAAATTAGTTCATAAATCTAATTAGACTGTTGAAGATCTAATTCGTATCTAGTAATTAATTACTTTTTAGAGTACCTTGCCCAACACTGACTACTGTTATTAGTTTCTCTTACATTTAATTCCTTTAATTAATTTTTTTATTATTATTTATTTTTTGGACTTATTCATTTTCTGTAGCTGTTTTTGTCAATTCTGTTTTTGTAAGTTCTGTTTTTCTGCTGTCAGTTCTGTCCTGCCTTGTCCTATAACACATAAAAGCAATTTGCTTCTGGTTTTCATTTTTTCTAAATTTGCTTAGAGGTATGACATTTTCCTTTGTTTGTAGAAAGATTTGTTTATTTAAGATATGTTTATTATTTGCAGTTTATTTAGCCAAACACTTTCATTGGTCTGAGTTTTCCTGTTATATATTAAGAGGTGTGGTAACACATATTTTAAGAGAGTAAAGGTGATCTTTAGCTGAGTGTGCAGAGAGGCTGCATTGAATGATGAGCTATGGATGTGGAGACTATGATCACAACACTCCAACAATCCCACTATACCAGTCAAGACATACAGACCTTCTCTCAAAACTCAAAAATCAAAGATGGATTTCTTCACCTATGGTGGCCCATCTGATTCTAAATGGAGGTGAGCTTGAATAAGGCCTGGTCTAAGGAGGGAGAGCTTCATTGTCCTGCAATGAATCAGCACTGTGGAGCTCTGGAAAGGGACAGGAAGGTCTGGGATCCCATTTTTTCAGCTCCATAAGACGCAGATAAATACAGGTGCATCTCAAAAAATTAGAATATCATGAAAAAGTTCATTTTTTGTTTGTAATTTGTTTAAAATCTGAAACTTTAATATATTCTAGAGTTATTACACGTAAAGTAAAAACATTTCTTAAGCTTTTTTTGTTTTAATTCTGATGGTTAGAGCTTACAACTCATGAAAGTCAAAAATCCAGTATCTCAGAATATTAGAATATTTCCTAAGATCAATCAAAAAACAGATTTGCAAAACAGAAAAGTTCAAGTTCTTTAAAGTATGTTCATTTATGCACTCAATACTTGGTTGGCAGCACATATTACAGCAAATTCCTTGCTCCTAGCACAAATTACAGCATCAGTAAAGTGTGACTTGTAAGCGATCGACCTGTGGCACTATTGAGCCTTCAGATCATCTGTATATTGTTGGATTGACTGTCCAACAGTCAATCCAGTCTTTCTCTTGAAAATATCCCATAGATTCTCAGTGGGGTTCAGGTCAGGCATGTTGGCTGGCCAGTAAAGCACAGTAATATCATGGTCAGCAAACCACTTAGAAGTGGTTTTAGCACTGTGGGCAAGTGCTGAAGTCCTGCTGGAAAAAGAAATCAGCATCTCCATAAAGGTTGTCAGCAGATGGAAGCATAAAGTGCTCCAAAATCTCCTGGTAGACGACTGCATTGACTTTGGACTTAATTAAACACAGTAGACCAACACCAGCAGACGTCACGGCACCCCAAATCATCACTGACTTCAGAAACCTCACACTGGAGTTCAAGTAGCTTGGATTCTGTGCCTCTCCAGTCTTCCCCCAGACTCTGGGGCCATGATTTCAACATGAAATGCAAAATTTACTTTTATCTGAAATAAGGACTTTGCACCACTGAGCAACAGTCCAGTTCATTTTCTCCTTAGCCCAGGTAAGATGCTTTTGACATTGTTTCTGTTTCAGAAGTGGTTTGGTAGTCCTTTTTCTGAAGACATCTGAGCGTGGTGACTCTTGATGCGCTAACTCCGGCTTCATTCCACTCCTTGTGAAGCTCTCCCAAGTGTTTGAATCGGCTTTGCTTGACATTATTCTCAAGCTTGCAGTCATCCCTGTTGCTTGTGCACCTTTTCCTACCCAATTTCTTCCCTTCCAGTCAACTTTGCATTTAATATGCTTTGATACAGCACTCTGTAAACAGCCACCCCATTCAGTAATGACCTTCTGTGACTTACTCTCTTTGTGGAGGGTGTCAATGATTGTCTTCTGGACCACTGCCATGTCAGCAGTCTTCCCCATTAGCATGGTTTCAAAGAACAAGAAACCACACCAGAATTTATACTGTAGGGATGAACATTTAATGAAACTCAAATGTAAATATTCTAATATTTTGAGATACTGGATTTTTGACTTTTCATGAGCTGTAAGCTCTAATCATCAAAATTAAAACAAAAAACTTTAGAAATGTTTTACATTCCAGTTACAAACAAAAAATGAACGAGGCAACTGGCAAAATATAAAAATTACTTCAAATAAAAAAAAAAAAAACATTTTGTTTTTGAATCATAAATGCTTTTCCCCCCAAACTTTTAATTCATTTGAATAGAGTAGTTGCTGTTTCCACATATATAAAACACACTATAAATACACAAACATAAAACATATACATGTCAAGTAAGTTATTATATTACAACTGTCATTTAGTTTACCCATGACTGATTATTTCATTACTGATTAAGGCTTATGAAAGAATGATATGGACTTGTATGCAGCCTGTTATTGTACGCCCCCTACTGCCAGCTTCCTGGCAAAGTGCATTTGTATGAATGTCTTAATCCATGTATTGTTGTTAAATACTATTCACTATATATAAGATTAATTTACTGTTAAACATGCTATAATTAATTTGCAATACATTGTAAAATAAAAATAATAAAATAACAAAAATTTGTGTTTGGCTGGCAAATAATCCTGAACAACATGCTACTGCTGCTTCGTGCCTTATTAATAATATGCTGCATAAATAGAATTGAATGCAGGATTATGAAGGGAAGTGTATTAAAAGGACAGGAAAGTATTAAAGGATATAATGAAAATACACTAGAATATAATTTTTAGAATTATAATAGACATATCAGTATGTTGCACAACGTTTTTTAGCAAATGGAACTGCAAACACAAAATAGCTCCTGCGTTCCTGAGCATACGCGATGTGCAAAATATGGTTAACACAGCTAACATTGAAAGCTGTCTGTAAGTCTACTCAAGACAAATACAGTAAGTTTACATCAGTTTGTGCAGATGTGCTGATTATTTTTCCAGAGTTTTGTCACTTTCCCAATGTCATAGAGTAAACAAATCCCGATTCTGCATATGCAGCAGCATTTTACCTGTCAAACTGAATTTATTTTGTCTTTCAGTTAGTTTGAAGGTTAACAATATTATTTGCATTATCTGATTTGCATTTCCAGCCATTTTAGAAACAAGGGCAGAGTTTTAATCACACTTACTTTTACAGAGTCATTTAAAAGTCTTTGAAGAACCTTGTTATCTCTGCTCAGTTTTAATAATGTAACAATAGACACTATACTTGCAAACCATATGAAAATCAGTCACATAGGACATTTCCACATCCTCAACACATTAAAGAAAAATTAAACGTTTTGCTCCTAAATTTGTGTAAACACTGCATACACTGACAATGTGCCAATGAAGGCTATAGTCACTGTTTTTTTGCTTTTGAATCTTTATGAACTGAATGGTCTTGACAGAAAACATCATCTGAAAGGTTTTCACATTAGTATTGCAAAGTTGCTCAAGCTAGAGAATTTTATCAACATCAGCCAGCACTGAATATTTAACTGTGCATGCTCATTTACTTTTTGTTCAATTAAATTATCTCTGCCATTATTACAGATTTAAAAGTTCTTCAAAATATTGGTAACACTTTACAATGAGGTTCATTAGTTAACTACATTAGTTAAAATTTAACTGAATGAGCAATCACTTCTACAGCTTTTATTAATCTTAATTTCAGCATTTACTAAGGCATTAATAAACTCAAAAGTTGTGTTTGTTAACATTAATTAATGCACTGTCAACTAACAAAAAAAAACAATGAACTGAATTTTTATTAACTAACATTAACAAAGATTAATAAATAGTGTAATCAATGTATTGTTCATTGTTTGTTCATTCATGTTAGTTAATACATTAACTAATGTTAACAAATGACACCTTTTTGTAAAGTGTTGCCAGTATATTAATATTTTAATAACACATTGCATGTTATCCTTTACAAATCTCAAAATATACTTTAATGCACATTATACTGTAAATATCTTCACTTTTCCCTGTTTGGAAGCACTTTACCTGTTTTTAAGGTAAGTCTAAATTTGATTGTGTAGTACTGCAGTTTTAAAGTTAAATATTTATTTGCATCCTCTGATCACTGGTCATCTTGTAACAAGGACACGTCTTCAGTTTCAGTAAGACTTTCTGTTACAGAGTCATTTTAAGTACTAACCTTGTTATCTCTGTGTGGTTTTAATTTTCACATAACGTCACATATCCAGGGCTGGGGAGTTTAATACAAAGCATCACAAAGGAATAAGAAGTCAAGAGGAGGAGTCTTACAAGTAGAGAGTAAACTTTGATTGGTCAACGCTGTCTTAGTATCTTACTACAAGTAAGAAATCTTCACAAATTTGGACTTGCAGTCCTCACTTTGGGTATTCCTGCTGATGTTAAAACACTGGATACATTGGCAATATGGTAATGAAAGCTACAGTCACTGTTTTTCTGTTTCAGAGTCTCTTTGGACTGAACAGCAGCTTGTACAGAAAACACTATTATGTGAATAACATGATGAATTGGTCAGATGCACAGCAGTACTGCAAGAATCACTATGATGACCTATCCACCATACGCAATGAAGAACTGCAACTGCTCAGTGCTAATCCACAGATCACTAATGATTATTACTGGATTGGACTTACAGGAAGTTTATCAACACGGTGGACATGGACCGGAGGTGAGGTTGCAACTAATGTCATGTGGGATGCAGGTGAACCAGATTCTTACAGTCAGTATTGTTGTGCTGTAACAGCGTCCTCTTCTAAAGTGCATAATGCTGACTGTGATTGGCCCTTACCATTTTATTGTATGGAGGTCTTTGAGCTGATCCTGGTGCCGCAGAAACACACATGGGAAGAAGCCGTGAATTACTGCAGACAAAAGTACAAAGATCTGGCCATACTGAACTCGGATGAGATGATGACAGAAGCACTGGACATGAGCACAGCAGCACTGACAGATGATGTGTGGATTGGTCTGCGCTTTATCGCTGGCAACTGGGTTTGGGTAAATGGAGAAAATCTTCAATATAAGGGCTGGTCTTCAGGTGGAGAGCTCCAGTGCCCTGCCATGAATCAGCGCTGTGCAGTTCTGAACCGTAGTAGTAGGGTTTGGAAACCAGTGGACTGTGAGCAGAGATTCAGTTTTTTCTGTATCAATAGATAGTGAAATGAAATATCTGATTTATTTGGTAATGACAAGCATAAACTAGACTAAAGAGCCAAACATTAAAATCACTTTAGAATAGAAACCTATTGTAATAGTTAATAAAGATGTACTGTACATTAACTGTATAACTGTATACATTAAATGGTTAACTGCAGCGCATTGTTGTGATAATAATGATAAAGTCTAGTTGAAAAATGCTGTTAGCTCCTATAAGATTCATTTACTGTTAAACATGTTATAATTCATTTGCAATACATTGTGAAAAAAAAAATAAATAAAAAATGTGTGTTTGGCTGGCAAATAATCCTGAACAACATGCTACTGCTGCTTTGTGCCTTATCAATATGTAAACAATACATATTTATATACTAATGTAGCATATGGAATTGAATGTAGGATTATGAAGGGAAATGTATTAAAAGGACAGGAAATGATAAAGGAGCATGACAATACACTAGAATATCATTTTTATAATTATAATAGAAATGTGTATCAGTGTGTTCGCTTTGGCTGTGGTTTTAAGCTATTTTATTTCCTCATTTTACGTACATCCTTTTTTAGTAACTGGAACTGCAGAAAAAAGCTAACATTGTAAGCTGTAAATAAGTCTACTCGAGAATGTCAAATAAAGTATGTTTAAATCAGTTTGTGCAGATGTGCTGATTATGTTTCTAGAGTTTTGTCACTTTGCCAATGTCATAGAGTAAACAAATCCTGCATATGCAGCAGCATTTAGTTTGAAGGTTAACAATATACTTGCATTATCTGATTTGCATCTCTGGCCATTTTAGGCCAAACAAGGGCAGATTTTTAATCACACTTTCTTTTAGTCATTTTAAAGTCTTTGAAGAACCTTGTTATCTCTGCATGGTTTTCAAGTTTTGCTCCTAAATTTGTGTTTTTAGAGTACTCGCCATCAGATTTGGCATAGTTTGGTCTATTGTTTGTGAAAAGATTTGTCTTTTATCTATCAGTTTACTTTACTTTCATTTGGCACTTACAGAGGAGAAACGTTCTCCAGCATCAGGGCTGCAATATCACACAAGAAGTGGGGGGAGTCAGAGATGGTCAGGGCTGTCTCTTTCTTTTTGGTCTGTAACATACACTAACAATGTGCCAATGAAAGCAAGAGATTATTATCAATTTCAGCCAGCACTGAATCTAACTGTGTATGCTCATTTTCCTTATTTTTTTGCCATTATTACAGACTTAAAAGTTCTTTAAAGATATTGGGTGTCCGCGGGTCCTTAAAATGTCTTTTTTTGCCATTTTTTTTTTTCTCTGTATACAATGTTCTCAATAATAATAATAATAAAATTAATAATCAATATAGGTCAATCTACAGCCAGCTGCACCATCAGCCTTCTAGGTAGTTTACTTACTAGTTTTTTTTTTTTTACTTGCCAGACCAGACAAACAGTCTGATTAAAGCTTAAGTGACAAATAAAAAAATAAAAAAAAAAACAGTGAAGCATCTTATCACAAGAATGATTCTTCTGATTTTAATACATTCAATGTAAACAGCGAAGGATTGTGTATTTCTGGTATCAAGGTTGCGCTGTCTGTCTCTTTGTGAGAGTCTTCAAAACAAATGAACGTAACGGCACACATGAAGAAACTCAGAAGAAACTCACTGAGGTAAAAATTCAAAATGTGTAGTTTATTTATAACATAATATAGTTCAGCAACATACCAAGGGAGCTATTTTGCTGAATATTTTCACAATTGCAAATGTTACATTGATTTTAGTTCAATAAGCAAGCAGTTATTAAGTGTAGTTATTAAGTTAGTTATTTTACACACAATATTTACTTTTGTTCTGTTTCACCAACGAAAATAGTTCCGAACAAGGATCACAGCAGAAGTAAAGCACATTCTCCAAGCAACACTCTGTGATGTTTTGTTACTGAATGATTCAGCGTTTTGAACTAAACAGTTAAATGAATGACTCCATGAATCACTCATTAAATGACTTACTGCCACCTATTGGTAATTTAGTAAGTTGAAATGTATGCATTTCCCCCCAACATTTCTTATTTGTATATTCATAAATGTATTTAAAACATTAATCCCATAACATTATTTATTGCAGTTGTAATTTTGCAGTGTAAATTATTAAATCTGACTGGTAACAGCCCTATAGAATTTGAGAAATTGTAATAATTTAACATGAAAGGTGAAGCATACGGTCACATAGTCGTGGTGTGCGAGGAACGAGGAGCAAACGAGAAACTCCAATGCATGAAAGTTCATTAATAATCCACATGAAGGACAGGAACGAACAGCAACCACAGGGAATTCAAACGCAAACACAACGTAAATGACTATAAACAGAATGACAATACAATCACCGACAAACTTGACTAGACACAACCAAACTTATATACACAGAAGGAACCAATCAGGGGAGGACAGGTGAGAACAATCAAACAGTGACGTAAATAATAAGAAACGGAACAGGAAGACCAAGTAAGGACAACACACACAAAACAGACCAAAGAGTTTGACACTTACATTTAAAAGTTTAGAAAATGGGCCTTTATAAAGGTAAATTAAAAATATGCAGATGTAAGTGTGTAAAAGCTGATAGAACACTGATAAAAATAATGCTTTAGAATAAATAGTTTTCACCACCAGAAATCTTAGTGATGTGGTATATTTGTGGGAATATATTTCATGTGGAATATTGTCTGTTGATATGAAAAACTCACTGTATATCATAGTAATAAATACTATGACAGCAATGAAATTTAGTATTCATATATACATATACACATATGCATGTGTATATGTATAATGTGTATATGTAATTAAATGTGTTTTTTGAGGAAAACATTTCTGCATTTTTCTCCATATAATGGACTGATATGGTGCCCCAATTTTGAACTTCCAAAAGGCAGTTTAAATGCAGCTTCAAACTATCCCAAATGCGGTTGTAAGAAGGGTCTTATCTAGGGAAACGATCGGTTATTTTCATTTTAAAAAATACAGTTTAAGTACTTTTTAATCTCAAACGCTCACCTTGCCTTTCTCTCCATGGACTCTGTGTATTCTGGTTCAAGACAGTGTATGTCGAAAAACTTCAATCATATTTTCTCCCTCAACTTCAAAAATCATTTCAAAATTATCCTAGATCGCTGCAGAAGTTCCCAGTCTTTGCAACGTGAACATGCAAAGAAGATCAAACACCCTTAACAAAAAAGCTAAAACAGCGATATAGGACGATTTTGAAGTTGAGAGAGAACATGAGATGGGAGTTTTTCAACATACCCTAACTGTCATGAACCGGAACAAAAACAGTCCAGGCAGAGTAAGACAAGACGAGCATTTGGCATTAAAAAGTATATAAATTGTATTCTTTTTATTAAAATAACTGATCTGTTTAAAAATAACTTTTCTGTTTTTATGAAGCCCCTCCCTCAGAAACACATAATGGGCTCAGATTGCTTAGCTGGCCCAGTATGTCGTGAGTCGCTAAACTCCTAGTGCACGTGCAGAAACGTCACACCCCTCACCTCAGTGGCACACGCTCCGATTGTATTGTAAAAAATGTTGTTGTCAATATTGCTTATCAGTTTGAGCCTTGAGACCCAGAGAATATTACAGGACATTTCAGAATGGTATATTTTTATTAGTTTGATGTTGTCATATACTTTTCTGAGACAAAATGAGGGGGGTTTATGAGAGGGTTTCCCACTTGGCAGAAATTGCGAACCCGGTGCACCTACACTGTAAAAAATTTTGTTGTCTCAATTTGTTGAGACAACTGAAAATATTTTGTAACCTTGCTGCCTTAAAATTTTAGGTTCAGTCAACTCAAAAAAAGTTTATTCAACCTGAAATGTTAAATTATACTAAGTGACAACTTAGATATTTGAGTTGAATCAACTTCAAAATTTAAGGCAGCTGGGTTACTTACCCATCTGTTAAGTTTAGCAAACACAAATATCTAAGTTGTTACTTAGTACAGCTTAACATTTCAAGTTGACTAATCGTATTCTAGTTGACTGAACTTAAAATTTTAAGGCAGCAGGGTAATAAATTATTTTAAGCTGACTCAACAAATTGTGTTTTTTATTTTTTACAGTGTAGACCTGACCAAAAGGGCACTGTAACGTTGGAGCTCAAAGGGGCGGGGGGCTTGATCGGCGTGAGAGAGAGAGAGATGCAGAGTATGTGCTGAATGGGGGAAGCGAGGAACAGGATTAAGAACCGCTGCTTTAGAACATTGATTTTGAAACAGGTGAATCCATTAGAATTGTTAGAAGACGCATTATAAAACAGGTAGTTTCCAGACCTTAATTCTGATTGGTTGAGTCGTGTTCGAAGATGTTGTAAATTACTCCACAAACACCTTTGTTTAAGTCTGTGTGTTGCTTGGCAAGCACTTTGTTGCAACCACAACAGTTTTTGAGGAACTACATTGTTTGGTGGAAGAAAAATGTTTTTATTAATATCATTACACTTTATTTGCTCTCTTTTATTTTGTGAAACCTTACTATGTATATGGAATAACCATTTTATAAAAGCAATAAGAACTGTGAAGCCATGGTTTACAGTGAATTTATAACAGCTAAGGGGGTTTTAGAGGAGTTTTTCCTTTTCTTTGCAGCCGCGCAACATAGCCTTGCCCCCTTTGTTGCATGTTCTCGGGGACGGAGTTTATGTAAATTTCTGAGTTTGTGATGTCACCAGCCTGGGAAGTAGCTCGTTGTAGTCCCTACGAGCCAATTTTTGTAGGCATTAAACTCCCAGAATTTTAAAAGACAATATTTCCGTTTGCATTGAACTTTCAGCTTTGTAACTTTGCAGATATTGCTTAGGCTCAAACAGCACCATTATACACTAACTAAAGTTAATAAAGTGAAATCACAATCAACCACCCCTTTAAAGGGGTCCTATTATGCTCTTTTGCAAAGTCTTGATTTTGTTTTGGGGGTGTACTAGAACATGCTTTCATGCTTGGTGGTTTGTAAAACGCATTATTTTTAACATAATTTACATTATTACAATACATTTCTCCCAGCCTGGCACAAATGGCTTCAATAGTTCCGGGTTTAATAAAGGCCCACCTTCCGAAAAACGAAATGTGTTGCAATTGGTTAGCTGTCCCGCTGCATTGCGATTGACGAACAGCTTAGACAGTGTTTCAGTACTGCCACGCCCCTTGTCAAAGAAGCAAGTTCTGTGTACAACAGTGAGCACAAGCTAGATTAAAGTGATTCTTACATTTTAAATATGGATATTTTTCTTACAAAAATGCATCTCCGCGCTGCATCGTTAGACTAATCTCCCATCTCGTCCCTAACCCCAAAAACAATTAGAATTTCTGTGGGTGGGACTTAATTTAATGATATTCTAATGGACTGCGTTGTGACATCATTCCATGCGGAAAACAAACAAACGTTGTAGGCCAAAGGAGCTGTTCGTTGTAGTTCTTGAAAAGGGATTTTTTTTAGCAGCGCAACATTTCAAATTTTCTTATGCCCAAAGATAGATACCACACACTGACTAAAGTTCAAAAAGTGAAAAAGCATAATAGCACCCCTTTAATACATTAACTAAAGTGCTACCAATAATTTAATATTTTAATAATGCTGTTGCATGTTATCCTTTACAAATCTCAAAATATACTTTGATGCACATTTATACTGTAAATATCTTCACTTTTCAATATTTAGAGACACATTTCTTAGGTCAATCTGAATTTGTTTATTTAGTCCTGCAGTTTGAAAGTTAAATGATATTTATTTGCATCCTCTGATTTGCATCACAGGTCGTCTTTTAACAAGGACACCTCTTCAATTTCAGTAACTTGCTATTTTACTCTGTTTTTTCCAGTTCAAGACAGTTAGGGTATTACTCTACAAACATACACCTTTGTTTATGTCTGTGTGTTGCTCAGCAACCACTTTGTTGCAGCCACAACTGTTTTGAGGAACTATATGGACCATTCTCACATTTCTGGGTTTCTCATAGCGGAAGTCGTCATAGTTGGGTAAAATCCGAGAGCAGTGAATGGGAGAGTACCACAAATATATTTTTTGCATTCCCATTTGCGCAAATACCAAAAGAAAAACTACACAATAGTGTTTTCGTGACTTTCAATCAAAGGAAGAAAATTGAGCTAGATACCAGCAGTCAGAAGAAAGAACAATGTCAAGTTTACCATACCTCCCATAGACGCGGCATTAGAAACACCCTCGCATAGCCTTAACTAGTTTTTTTGTAACTTGATGAAAATGTGATATAATATAAAATAGTGTTATAAATGTACATACATCATTTTAAAAATCAAAATATAAAAAAACTTGAAAGGATTTATAATGATGATGACCGTTAAAACGCGTCATCACAGGCTTGTGAAAAGGGTCCATTGTTTGGGGGGGAAAATACTGTTTTTATTAACATCATTACACTTTATTTGCCCTGTTTTATTTTGTGAAACCTTACTACATATATGGAATAACAATTTTATTAAAGAAATAAGACCTGTGAAGCCATAGTTTACAATGAATTAATAACAGCTAAGGGGGTTTTAGGCACTCTGCTTTGTGTTGTGCCTAAGAGCGCCCCTTAGCGAAATTATCTGTTTTTCTAAAAAAAAAAAAAAGTACAGTTTATATACTTTTTAACCTCCAGTGCTCATCTTGTTTAGGTCTGCATGAACTCTGTTTTTTTCCGGTTCAAGACAGGGTTTGTTGAAAAACCTTCTAAATTGCTGTTTTACTCTCCTTTTTTTTTTCTTTTTTCTTTTTTGTTTTGTTTTTTAAAGGGGTGTTTGACTTCTGCAGCGATTTAGGACTATTTTCAAGTTGGAGTTTTTCGACATACTCTAACTGTCTTCACGCAGACCTAGACAAGACGAGCGTTTCAGGTTAAAAAGTATATGATTTGTACCTTTTTTTTTTTTTTAGAAAATAACCGATCTTTTCGCTAGATAAGACCCTTATTCTTTGGCTGGGATCATTTAGAGCCCTTTGAAGCTGCATTTAAACTGCATTTTGGAAGTTGAAACTCTGAGGCACCATAGAAGTTCATTATATGGAGAGCAATCCTAACATGTTTTTCAAAAAAAAAAACATAATTACTTTACAACTGAAGAAAGACATGAATATCTTGGATGACAAGGGGGTGAGTACATTATCTGTAAATCTTTATTCTGCAAGTGAACTACTCCTTTAAGAACTGCTGCTTTAGAACATTGATTTTGAAATTGGTGAATCCATTAGAATTTTTAGAAGACAGATTATAAAACGGATAGTTCCGGTCCTTGATTCTGATTGGCTGAGCCGCGTTCGAAGCTGTTGTAAATTACTCTACAAACATACACCTTTGTTTACATTTATAATGTAATTTATAACAGCTAAGGTGCATTGTTAAGCATGACGCAAAGTGTAGATCCACTACTTGTTTTGAAGGCATGGCAACAACTCTTCCTCTTCTCTGAAGTAGTGCAACATGGCCTCGCCCCCTTTGGTGCATGTTCCCGGGAACGGGTTTTATGTAAATGTCTGGGTTTGTGTTGTCATCAACCCAGGAAGTAGCTTGTAGTCCCTACGAACCGTTTTTGCAGGCAGAATTTTAAAAGACAATATCTCCATTTGCACTGAACTTTCAGCGTAACTTTGCAGATATTGCTCATGCTCAAACAGCAATATTATACACTAAAGTATACACTAAACATTATGCACTATATTAACTACAAGTTAATAAAGTGAAATCACAATCAACCACCCCTTTAAAACAATAACTAATGTTAACAAATGACACCTTATTGAAAAGTGTTACCAATGTATGAATATTCCATATATTAATTTTAATAACGCTGTTGCATGTTATCCTTTACAAATCTCAAAATATACTTTAATGCATGTTTATACTGTAAATATCTGAACTTTTCCATATTTAGAGGCACTTTACACATTTCTTAGGTCAGTCTGAATTTGTTTATTTAGTCCTGCAGTTTGAAAGTTAAATGATATTTATTTGCATCCTCTGATTTGCATCGCAGGTCGTCTTTTAACAAGGACACCTTTTCAATTTCAGTAACTCGCTATATTAAAGTATCCTCAAAATAACACACAAAAGGTGATGTAAGTGAATGTTTTCTATTAAAAACTTGTAAAAATAATTTCTAAAAAAGGAGTTAAATCATGATGACAAGCATACAAAAACATTTCTACAGTGTTAGTTTAAAAATAATGGTGTTTGTGAGAATGTGTTCATCAGATTGGGCCTATACTGTCTATGAAAGAATTTGTGCATTATTTTGTGTCAGTTTACATTGTTTTCATTCAGAGCTTTCATCCAGGGCTGGGGAGTCCAATACAAGGCATCACAAAGGAATAAAATATCAAGAGGAGGAGTCTTACAAGTAGAGATTAAACTTTTATTGGTCAAGGCTGTCTTAGTATCTTACTGCTCTAAGAAATCTTCACAAGTTTGTACTTGCGATCCTCACTTTGGGCATTCCTGTTGATGTTAAAACACTGGATACATTGGCAATATGGTAACGAAAACTACAGTCACCATTCTTCTGTTTCTGAGTCTCTTTGGACTGAACAGCAGCCTGTACAGGAAACACTATTATGTGAATAACGTGATGAATTGGTCAGATGCACAGCAGTACTGCAGGAATCACTATGATGACCTATCCACCATACGCAATGAAGAACTGCAACCGCTCACAGCTAATCCACAGATCACTAATGATTATTACTGGATTGGACTTAAAAAAACTTCACCATCTTCAAAGTGGACATGGACCGGAGGTGAGGATGCAACTGATGTCATGTGGGACAACGACGAACCAGATGATAACAATAAACTTTGTTGTGCTGTCGAAAGTTCCTCTTCTAAAGTGCATAATGCTGACTGTGATTGGCTCATACCATTTTATTGTATGGAGGTCTTTGAGCTGATCCTGGTGCCGCAGGAACACACATGGGAAGAGGCCGTGGAATACTGCAGACAAAAGTACAAAGATCTGGCCATACTGAACTCGGATGAGATGATGACA
This sequence comes from Labeo catla, assembly GCA_012976165.1. Taxonomy (NCBI): domain Eukaryota; kingdom Metazoa; phylum Chordata; class Actinopteri; order Cypriniformes; family Cyprinidae; genus Labeo; species Labeo catla. The sequence continues at coordinate 806,183 of VONZ01000095.1, forward strand.
GAAGCAAAGGTTACGAGCACCACAGCACTGACAGATGATGTGTGGATTGGTCTGCGCTTTATCGCTGGCAACTGGGTTTGGGTAAATGGAGAAGATCTTCAATATAAGGGCTGGTCTTCAGGTGGAGAGCTCCAGTGCCCTGCCATGAATCAGCGCTGTGCAGTTCTGAACCGTAATAGTAGGGTTTGGAAACCCATGGACTGTGAGCAGAGATTCAACTTTTTCTGTATCAATAAATAGTGAAATGAAATATCTGATTTATTTGATGATGACAAGCCTAAACTAGACTAAAGAGCCAAACATTAAAATCACTTTAAAACAGAAACGTTTTTTAATAGCTAATAAAGATGTACTATACATTAACTGTATAACTGTATACATTAACTGGTTAACTGTAGTGCATTGTTGTGATAATAACGATAAAGTCTAGTTGAAAAATGCTATTAGCTCCTATAAGATTCATTTACTGTTAAACATGTTATAATTCATTTGCAATATCCCTTTAAATAGTCTGTTTTAATCGGTTAACTGCAGTGCATTGTGATAATAAGAATAATGTCTAGTCGAAAAATGCTGTTAGCTCCTATTCGTTTTATAATTTTAAACTACATTTGTAATAATAAAAAAAATCTGTTCACACATTTCACACACATTCAGAACTGTTGTAGGCTACTAACTTTCAAATTCCAGATAGCCTTTAAAAGGATTTTTCTGTCTGAATACTTTGTTTTTGTGGTCATTTTGCTTTCTTAAACCATTAAATAAAATTACACTCTAAAAATTTTTTTTTTTTTAAAGGTTCTTTACACAGTTATGTTTAAAACCATATTATCATGATGAACCATTTGATGGGGAAAAAGATACCTTTGTGTTTTAAAATCTGTAATGTCTATTGATTTACTCAACAGGTAAAGGATTTCTTTCTTAAAATGTCTATGAATTTATATTGTTTAAAGTTAACTTTCAACTTGTAACTGGTTTGGTGTTTTATTGTTTTATGAATTTATGTTCAGTGTTAGTTATCATTTAATATTGTATTCAGTTAATAACTGTTGTTAGAGCACTGTCATTCTTGCTACAATTTGCCATGTCAATAAAAAAATAAATGTAGTTGACAGAGTTTGCTTTAATGTAAACCACTTAAAAATCCTACACGATAGGCTACGACAGTGTTTCCCAACCTTTTTTCTAATGCGGCACAGTTTTAATAAGATAAAAATCCCACGGCACACCACTAAGCACTTCGCATTGCAAATGACAGAGGTTATATATTTTGTCTGCGTCATTAGAACGGCTGCATCTGAGGCATTACATCTGGTCGTATTTTCTTCCTCAACTTCGAAATCGTCCTATATCGCTGTTTTACCTTTTTTGTTAAAGTGCCCCTATTATGCTTTTTCAGATATGATCTTTCATGTAGTGTGTCATGTAGCTGTATGTGAACGTAAACTATCTGCAAAGTTGTGAAGCCGACAGTGCACGATAAATAAAGTTATTATCTATTAAAAAAAAGAGTCGGCTCACATTTGCCTGAACGAGTAGTCAGCAATTCGAATCTTTTTCTGTTACGGCCACACGTCACGAAGTAACAAATTTGCATAATGTCCACCCACGTTCTACGTCGCGAACAACTTGCCCGCCCATTCATTTCCATGTGGTTTACATCACATGGAAATTTACACGTACATTATAGGGAAGACGCTGTATCCCACGCTGTGAGTAAAAGTGTTTTATATTCACTTCCAAAAGATGATGAATCTACAAAGATTGTATTTTCAAGCGATCCCTCAAAATAAGTAGTTGTGTATGTTATGTTGTGTAACAACCCTGCACATGTCATGCTAACTGGCTAAATCACGCTTCTGTAGTTCAGCTGTGGACCCACTGTAGTCTGACAATTTGTGATTGATGCAGCTTGACTGTCCGTCTGTCTCATTAGTTGGAGTAATGATAAAGGATGGCGCACAAAGCGGCTTTCACACCGAATGCGGAAAGCGGTGTGCTATGAAACCCATTCGTTTTAATCGGTTCCGCCGTGCGAGGACGGCTTGTTTCGACCTCGACCAAAGCGCACACGCAGTGCAGCTCGCATGCCGCAGACAAAGTTCAAATGAGTTGTTCAAATTAACTTTTGCTGCTGTGCTCTGAAGGGCTGCACTGAACCCAGCGGCCAGCGCAGCGCTTTCTGCATTCGGTGTGAAAGCCGCCTTAATGCATTATACAATGTTGACGTTTACAACATAGAGGTGTGCCCGGTTCGCTTACATAAGCAAATTGCGAGCACTTTCCACGGTAGACCGTGTTAACTTGTCGATCAGCCACTTCAGCCGTTTCATCATCAGACTCTGGCTGGAATTGTTATGGTAAAATCGATCCCATCTTTTCTATGTATTGACAAGTATCTAGGGCTGTCAGTCAGTTATGGCAATGGGCGTTTAGTTTCCGTACGCAATAGACCAATCATTAAGGACTGCGCCATCTGACCAATCACAGCAGTGAGGGCTCACGGAAAGGAGGGGTTTAGAGAGACTGATTCTTCGAACTGCTTTGCACCAGTCGTTTACGAATCATTTAGAAATGGGGTAAAATTAAATCTATTTTTGGAGAAAACTGAAGTGTTTTTTGACCTTGCATACATGTAAACCTGTTTTGGGAATCTTTTAAAACAATATTAGCAACCTTTAAAATGGTATAATAGGGGCACTTTAAGGGTGTTTGATCTTTTTTGCATGTTCACTTTGCAAAGACTGGGTCAGTACTTCTGCAGTGATGTAGGACGACACAGAGTTCAGGGAGAGCAAGACAAGACCAGTGTTTGAGATTAAAAAGTATTTACATTTTTTTTTTCTATTTTTCTATTTCTATTTCTATTTTTTTGCTAGATAAGACCCTTCTTCCTCAGCAAGGGATTGTTTACAACCGCATTTAAATTGCATTTTGGAAGTTCAAAGTCGGGGCACCATATCAGTCCATATAAAAAAAAAAACAATTTCTTTACGGCTGAAGAAAGAAAGACATGAACATCTTGGATGACAAGGGGGTGAGTTAATTATCCTTAAATTGTTGTTGTGGAAGTGGAGTTCTCCTTTAAGTAAAGAAACGCTGTTCTTACTTAAATATCAATTCTTTATTTAACGTTGCATTGTGAAGAATAGACGTCTGTCTTCAAACTGCGTCACAGCACTTCATTTTGAACGGAGGCGGGGTGGAGTTATGAAGTCTGACTGACAATTTGAGGATCCAATGGCGTAACGAGGTTTAGTCACAATCTCTTTTCATTGGTTAAATATTTGTAAAACCCACAAACACAACTGGTACCTGAAAGTTCATGATTTCACAAGACAGGGAACTAAAGAGTAGAAGACAGCATGAAAAAAACATTTGTACATACTGAAACTCCCCCAGTGTCAACGGTGTAATTTCCCAGTTCTCAGGATGGTTAAAGGAGAAGTCCACTTCCAGCACAACAATTCACAAATAATTTACTCACCCCCTTGTCATCCAAGATGTTCATGTCTTTCTTTCTTCAGTCCTATAGAAATTATGTTTTTTGAGGAAAACATTTCAGCATTTTTCTCCATATAGTGGACTTCAATGGTGCCCCGATTTTGAACTTCCAAAATGTAGTTTAAATGCAGCCTTAAAGGCCTAACCTCCTATCTGATGATGAGAGAGGCGAAGAACACGAGCGCACCGGCCTATGCGGATGAAGTGTGGATTGGTCTACGGTTCCTAGCCAGTCATTGGTTTTGGGTGGATGGAAGTAATGTCGAATATAATGGCTGGTCGTTGGAGGGGGAGCCACAGTGCCCTCCTGTGGATCAGCGCTGCGGAGTGTTTGATAAACAAAAGATTGTTTGGAAAGCTGACAACTGTGAGCGGACACTCAACTTTCTCTGTCTCAAGAAAAACAAAGGAACCTGAAAGAAGCAGTAATTGAATCAGTTGTGTAATGAATACCGAGGCACTAAATGACCAAACATTTAAATCAGTTCAAATTAAAATTATTTTTGTTGTTACTATTATTGTTATGGATTGGACATCAGGTGATATTGAATTGAATCAACACTGAGCTGACACTATTTTCTTGTTAGAGCTGCTTTGCAGCAGAATTTTTTCTGTTACTTTCCTATTTACTATTTGAAGCTGCTTTGAAACTGTTGCATAAAGTGCTATAGAAATAATGATAACTTGACTAAACAATCCCAGCCGAGGAAGAAGGGTCTTATCTAGCGAAACGATCAGTCATTTTTTTCAGAAAATAAAAATTTGTATACTTTTTAAGCACAAAAGCTTGTGTAACACAGGCTCTGGGATGCGCGTTCACGTACTATTGAATCACATCGAAAGGTCAGGCTGAACGTAGGCAGAAGTACTTGTGAAGTGTTTACAAAGCGAACGCACAAAGACTAAGAAAATGCAAGTGAGTCAAACGCTGTTTACAAACAAAAAGGTACAACAATATCGGACGATTCTGAAGTTGTAGGGGAAAATGAGATGGAGTTTTTCACCATACTGTACCTTTTTGCGCCGGAGTACACAGACGATGAACTTAGACATGATTCGTAGCGTCGTGAAGACGCTAGTGCTACACAAGCTTTTGTGCTTAAAAACTATACAAAATGTTATTTTTCGAACAAAATGACCGATTGTTACGCTAGACCCTTCTTCTTCGGCTGGGATCATTTAGAACTCGTTGAAGTTGTATTTAAACTACATTTTGGAAGTTCAAAATCGGGGCACGAATGAAGTCCATTATATGAAGAATAATCCTGAAATGCTTTGCTCAAAAACCATACTGTCTTATGACTGAAGACAGAAAGACATGAACATCTTGGATGACAAGGGGGTGAGTAAATTATTTGTAAATTGTTGTTCTGGAAGTGGAGTTCTCCCTTAATATACGTGTTGCTTTTAGTCATTTTCATTTAAATATGCTAAAATGCACTTAATTTAAGTAATAAATAAAAAGTAACATTGGCAGCATTCCGTCATTGTAGACATACTGGTAACTGCTTTGAAAAAAACTGCAGAACCTGTATTGAGTCATGTTTGAGTTTTATGTCACCACCTTCGATTCTTAGTGTCTTCTGGCTTCAGGAAAACATAGTAACCAAATCCTGTTTTTACATATGGAAGCATTTTACCATTACACTTGTTTCTGAGGGAAATCTGAATTTGTCTAATTGCGTTGTCCTGCAATTTAAAGGTTAAAGGATATTTCTTTGCATCTTCTAATTTGCCTCTTAGGCCATGTGTAAAATGGCCAGTGTTTCGGTGTCACCTTTATTTACGGTACAGCGAATCCTAAAGAATTGTTAACACTCTTTAAATTAACAAAGTGAACTTTGTTGTACATTCTGTACATCCTAATGTTATGCAGTCCTTAAATGCTAGAGATGTATCTTAAGATTATGAATTATAGATTTTAAGTAAATGCAAAGTCAAAGCAAAAAAGTTGATAAGGAAAATTCTGATAAACTTTAAAGATAAATATCTGGATTAGATTAGAATATTAGCGATATATAGTCGTTTAAAATTCAATATGTACACCTTTTTATATGAACAGACATGCTGGGTTGCCCTTTGTACGTACATAATGTATTGGATCCTCATTTCCACTGACGCTGACATTCATACAAAAAGGAAACCACAGATTTTGTAACATTCAATAAATGGGTCAAATCAGGCTCAAACACAGCACATGTAACATTTTAAAGTTCCCAAATTTAAAATAGACAAACCCTACATTTTTGTATAGGTGTTTATTAAACATGATTTATCAGTGCATAACGTTATTTATATTTTTAAAAAAGATTTACTTCCCCACCCACTTGCAACATTTCTTCTCTGATTCAACTTCCTTTTCGTGGCAACTTTCAAGAAATAACTACTCAAAATGATGTATGTTTTCACTTTTTCACAATTAATTCATGAAAAGGAAGTTAGTTTCACGCAATTCTTTCAAAACAGGTTGTTTTTACTGAAAATGTTTGTACATTTTGAGCGGTGGCTGAGGATGGAAATAAGGAGTGTTAATGTATGAAAATTACAATATGAAAAATACAGAGTTCATTTCCACTTTCAGCACACATTTGTAAGTCAAATCACATTTAGTTTTTGTCCCGTGATATACAGGCCTACCCTTTCCACCTTTCCAGCAGTGGGATGTGCAATACAGGACATAAAAAGAAGGAAGGGCCAATCCTTTAATTGTTCAGGAGTCCTTTTTATTGGTGTGTTACGTAGGAAATCATTGTTGTTAAATCAGCGTGGACCAGAAAACTTTACTGCATTTCTGCAGATGCTCCAACACTGGATACACTGACAATATGAAAGCGACAGTGACTGTGTTTCTGTTTTTGTGTCTCTTTATTGTGAACACCAGCCTCTACAGACATCACGTTTATGTGAAGGAGAGCATGACGTGGACGGATGCACAACAATACTGCAGAAAGTACCATGATGACCTGTCCACCGTCAACACTATAGAAGTCAAACTACTCTCTGCGAATCCAAAAATCACTTCTAATTATTTCTGGATTGGACTTCAGAGAGATTCCCTAATCCCACTACTGTGGAAATGGAGCGGAGGTGAGAATGCATCTAATGTCATGTGGGACGCCACACAACCTGATACTTTGCACGAACGATGTGCTGCTGTCCTGAAATCAAGTGCTAAACTGCATGATGTCGTTTGCGTTTTATCTCTACCGTTTTACTGTATGGAGGTCCTTGAGCTGATCCTGGTGCAGAAGGAAAGCACATGGATCAAGGCTCTGGAACACTGCAGACAAAACCACGCTGATCTGGCCGGCCTAACCTCCTATCTGATGATGAAAGAGGCGAAGAACACGAGCGCCCCGGCCTATGGGGATGAAGTGTGGATTGGTCTACGGTTCCTAGCCAGTCATTGGTTTTGGGTGGATGGAAGTAATGTCGAATATAAGGGCTGGTCGTTGGAGGGGGAGCCACAGTGCCCTCCTGTGGATCAGCGCTGCGGAGTGTTTGATAAACAAAAGATTGTTTGGAAAGCTGACAACTGTGAGCGGACACTCAACTTTCACTGTCTCAAGAAAAACAAAGGAACCTGAAAGAAGCAGTAATTGAATCAGTTGTGTAATGAATACCGAGGCACTAAATGACTAAACATTCAAATTAAAATTATTTTTGTTGTTACTATTATTGTTATGAATTTGCCATCAGATGATATTGAATTGAATCAACACTGAGCTGACGCTATTTTCTTGTTAGAGCTGCTTTGCAGCAGAATTGATTGTTACTTTCCTGTTTACTATTTGAAGCTGCTTTCAAACTGTGTTGCATAAAGGGCTATACACTGTAAAAAACCATTTGTTGAGTCAACTTAAAATAATTTGTAACCTGGCTGCCTTAAAATTTTAAGTTCAGTCAACTCAAAAAAAGTTTATTCAACTTGAAATGTTAAATTATACTAAGTGACAACTTAGATATTTGAGTTGAATCAACTCAAAATTTTAAGCCAGCTGGGTTACTTACCCATCTGTTAAGTTTAGCAAACACAAATATCTAAGTTGTCACTTATATACAACTTAACATTTAAAGTTGAATAAACTTATTTTAGTTGACTGAACTTAAAATTTTAAGGCAGCAGGGTAACAAATTATATTAAGCTGACTCAACAAATTGTTTTTTTTTTTTTTTTACAGTGTAGAAATAATGATAACTTGACTAGTTGCTAGATGTACTGTAGACGTTAACTGTGTCACAGATTTGCTGCTGATGTGTCAATCTTGTGAAAAATAAACTGAAATATTAACCAAATAATATCTGCAGTGGTAAGAAGTATCAGTTTTAATTATATGATAGTGGATATGTGTTGCTGATAACTTTTCTGCATGAATTTCTAAGACAAAAGCATTAGTAAAGAGTATCATTTCGCTGTCTATACAGTAGTTGCTCTTTTGAGTTTTCATCTTAATTACTAAATGTGATTACATTAAATCAAATAATTAAGAAAATAACATAAATAACATATTAATAAAAATAAACATGCTTTTTAACTTTCAAAAAGTCAAAAAATGCTTTTTATATTTTTACAAATATTTTTTAATTTTAACAAAATAAAATAAAACCTTCAAATGTAATTGCAAAATATTTGACCGTTTTATTTATTTTACAGATACTAGGATTGTGTATCTTCACCACTGTCTGCACATCTGTTGATGTAAGACCGAGAACAGACTATTTTGAAATAAAGACTATAATACAGTACTCTCATTATTATTTTTTATCTATTGTAAGTGTGCTTATATTACAAACTGATAAAATAGTAAAGAAAATAACAAAACAACAAAAAATATGAATATAAAATATTATTCTTGTTAATTTTGACAAAATAAAATGTTTTGAAATAAGGAAGACCACAATGCAGAACTGTCATTATTTTATTTTTTAATCTTACATATTGTAAATGGGCTTACATTATAAGCTGATTAAATAGTAAAGAAAATAAAATACAAAATACTAATGAATACAAAAATACTATTAATTCTTGTTAATTTTGACAAAATAAAATGTTTATCATGCCCACTACAATATCTGCAAATCCATTGATGTAAAACCCCAAAACAGACAGTTTTGAAATAAAGATCATAATGCAGTACTGTCATTATTTTATTTTTTAATCTAACATATTGTAAATGGGCTTACATTACAAGCTGATCAAATAATTCATACAAAAATTAAATTTTAATTCTTCTTAATTTTGACAAAATAAAATGTTTATTTTCCCCACTACAATCTCTGCAAATCTATTGATGTAAGAACCGAAAACAGT